>JARHVA010000748.1:3135000-3735000 GCA_037957365.1 Torreya grandis
CATGAACCGTAAATTGTGTTGAAAATCTCTCGATGATATCTTCACCATGGAACTATTATAAAATCTTTACATAATGGTCATTTTCTACAATTTGACCAACTTTAACTTGATTTAACTAGTTGACTGAAACTTTGACTAGCTACACAAGGAGCATATGAGCTTTATTTTATGCATGCCACATATCATTGAAAAGCACTCAATGGGATCTATGCAATGGTGCAGGTTTTAATCTACTGCATAACCTTTTTTGAATTGACTTTTGGATCAATATCTAAACCTAAATATTTCTTAAACCTAAGACCTAAAGTTTTAATGTCCATTTAACCTATGAACATTTGTGGCAATATGATACTTAGGGTGCTGGGATATAATAATTAAATGCCTAAACTATGGCATGGTTAGTAATCTTGGGTTCAAACCTTCAGTTCAAAGCATTTGATACATGGAAGATGGTATTTGATTTTAATGAATATTATGTTAAGTGATTTGGCAAAGATTTAGGTATCCATTTGACATGATCTAGATTCAATTTTATTTAGTGCGATGTACATGCATCGATAGTTGTCTTTTAGCAAGACAACTTGGTAATAGTTTTAGTAATGGATAAAGTTGGTAATCTATTTTATCAAGTTGGCTATGTTGCTAAAATAGTACCACCAAACTTGGGAACCAACGGGAATGTAACACGTCAACTGAGTAGTTATTGAGGTTTGAAAAAATACAAAAGGTGAATTCATTTAGTTTTTCATCATTTCTCACAAGCTTTGGGCAGAAGCAACATTCTACAGGCACAAAGAACTTAGAAATAATAGATAAAATGAAAAATTACTAATCAGGTAAGATATTTGTCATTTTGAAAGATAAAGGGATATGAGATTCATTTATTACCCACAATATGGAATCTCTAAGTTATATGTTACATGTCAAGATACAGCTGATAATAGTAGTATTTTATAGTTTATAGTGGAATGAGGAAATTTATGAATGCATGGATGAAAATATAGAATATGTTTTTGTTCAAACATGCAAGGTCTCTTCAGTTATACAATATACTTTTTGAAGAATCATGGGTTTGAGAATGTCTCTACATGTTAAGATACAATTGACAATGATAATATTTCATGGTTCAACATATATTGTTTCTTTGGATGGGTTGTGGGTTGATCAGTATTTGTTTTTGAACTTTGAGTTTGGAGGATGATTTGTATGTCTCCATTCAAGGTTTTAAGGTAATTAAGTTGTTATTGGAGATATATTTTTGTTTCAGTTCAAACTATGTGGATGAAATAATTGTGATGGTAAAGTTATATTTTTGGTTTGTTCTTCAGTTACACCAATATGGGTTTTTTCAGTAACACATTTGTTACCAGTTTGTGCATGCAAAATATTTTACTACATAGGAAAAGATGATTTTTGGATTTTCATTTGAGTACGTGGAAATTATTTCTCTGCTCTGAAGAAGCTTCATTATCTACATTATGAGTTTTCGAGTTGTCTGATAATTTAAAATTCTATGAGAAGGATGATTTTTGGTATTAGCAAAACATTTTCAAGGATTTTTGGTTTTGAGTTTGGGTGCCAATCCTCTATACAGAATAGTTTTGAGTTAATATTGATAGTTTGGTAAATATTTTGCACATAATAACTTATTTTTGGTCATAATGGTTAGATATTTGGATTTTGACGAATTATATTAACTTGGAGATGATTTTTGCTATTTTAATTCATGATTTTGGAAATATATAATGTGTTGTTCAGTTGCAAATCATGTAAAAGCTCTTTATTCAAAGTTTCTTTATTGATCCTCTGCCACACATTTTTTTCATCCAAGGATGATAATGTTCATTGAAAATAATGTTTGTTCTTGAACCTAAATGTGTTATGTATTTGATATAATTCATCAGTTTTGGTTTTCTCATTATATGTTTGATATTTGAAAAACCATATAATGTTTGAGGTTCAATGAAAGTTATGATTTTCAAGTAGAATAAGTTATAGAGTTTGGAAACAAATTTTTGTTTGTTCATTTAGAGCTTGTAAAAGTACAAATTATAGAGTTAAAGGGGATATCTAGATCAGAAATTTGATAGAATGTTTATTGGTATTTTGTATTTGAGCTCCAGATTGTTGATATGTTATACATATAATATCAAAAGTTGATTGAAATATTGGTTATGTTCTAAGTTGTTGAGGACAAATAGATTAGTAAAGTCATGCTATTCAAAGGTGTTTGTTTTCAAATATTTTAAGTTTTCACAATTTCAAATGGAGACCTCTAGGGTTTGAAGTTGCCTATCAAGTTGTTGAACAAATGTGAGTCGTTTGGATATGAAAAGGATAATTTGATGACTACAATTTGTTTCTGTTAAGTGATAAGGTTTGCAATCAACATTTATTTTGGATAGAAGTCAAAATCTACATATAATATTTGTCTATTAGGAAAGGTTGAGGATAATTATTTATTCATTATGGTATGGGACAATTTGCAATAATAAAGAATACATTATTGTGATTGGCATAATCTTTTAGATTTTAGACAGATTGTGATATGTTCATATTTGAAATGATGTCAATTTTTCTAAGAAAATGTGGTTTAATAGTGCATGATGTAGTTAAACTTTTTAGATAATATGGCATAATCAAGTTTTAATTTTATAACTGTGAAAATAGAACAAGTCTATTCGATCAGTATTAAATATTAATATTTGTTATATATTCAAATTTCAATCCTTTTTATTGAATTACTTGAATAGATATTTGATAGAATTAGATGTGGTATTGTTTGGTTTTCACATATATTAGAGGATATTTTTCAATGCAAAAAGTAATCATTATTTTGTTTTTCAGTAAAATGTTAGGGTGGATTCCTCATTCCAATAACTCTCATGATAACAACTAGGGGCATAATCAGGATTGAAATATGGAAGATCCACACTCTCATAGATTTGTTCCTAGAGGCCAAAACGTCAGAGGTAGGAGAACTGGTAAAACTACTCCTAGACCCTATAACTGAGGCACTCATATGTCAATTCATTTTGATGCATTTAACTCCAGTTTTTGGAATGTCTTGAATGTCTTGCCTTTTAATCCTACTAATACCCATGGAAACCAAGGTTGGAGAAGACCTCTTTGGTGAGCTCTTTCTCATGGATAAGGAACTCCAAGTAGTTCCTTCCAACATGTTGGGTAAATATTTTGTCACCAGCTAACTAATGAGCAAAATAGGTCGCTTCAACCATAGCATAGGGAGATTGGTCGGCCAAGTGTGCAGGTTTACCACATCAAAAGGGGACAAATCTCTCCTCTCATTAAGGGGAGGTTCTCTATAAATATGAAGAGCTATATACTATATATATGCAGAAAGTAAAACTCAGGAGTAGGACAACACCATCCATCTCTTTTTTTCAGAGATGATGTTCACAGACAAAGGAGAAATCTTAGTGAAATGACAGGAGGCACTTCTCTTCTTTCAGAAGTGGCCTACAACTAACAACAAGAATCTTTATAGGTAGGTAACAAGTAACTGGTAACAGGGTGCGGTAACCAGTAGAATGAGGTGTAGCACAAAGTCTCCACCTCAACTACCCAAGAGTGAGATACGAAGGACAATGAGGGCACAAAGTCATCCCAAGGTCCTTTACACAGAAATAGAAAATAGACAAACACACTAAAGGCAATTGTGGCAGCACAAAGTCTCCCACAGTTGGCTTCAAGACACCTTCCTGATTACTTCCACTAGTTCTGCTTATTTCGTTAAAATGGACAAGAACACATTCAGGAAACATACATAAGAACAATATCCTAAATGACACAAGATATTACAGCACAAAGTCTGAAAGTAACTTGCTTTCTCATAAAAAACAAAGAAATATGATTAACAATCTGAGCTCAAAGTCTCAATAATCACCTCTCAATTTTGGCAGAGTTTTGCTTCTATAACAGAGAGATCTCCTTTGCATAAAATAAGAGAATATAATATATAGTAGCTAAGAAAGGCTTGGCGATTTGTTTCATGGAATGACCCATGCTGCATTCAATGCCTTGAATGCATTTTCAATTTTGTCAAAGAGGGCCATGTTGGAACAGGGCGTCTGCCTTAACTGTGGTGTGTCGATTCATCTCAAATGTCTTCTCCTGGGCGAGGGTCATTTGGTCCTTTTCTGAATGTTTGCATAGCTATCCACTTCACCTTTTCTCCAAGGGAGAAAAATAGGTCTTGCTTTTAATGTTTGCAAGCTCAAATATCTACTCGGTGGACTGTTTTAGCTACTAAAATAACTTTTGCATAGATATTTCTGGTCTTTCCCTCCTTTCTATTGCAATTTGAGCTCTCAAGCTATCTTTTCCCCTTTCTGCTGGTCTTTTCAACTCCCTCTTTAGTTGGTCACTGAATTTGTTTTTAGGTTCTGTATCATATTTGAAAATCAACGGATATTTCACTACCCTGAATTTGACGTCCGCGGGGACATCATTGTTTCAATGATTCGGGTGGCCTTCTCGGTTCCTTGGTTCCATCACTTCTTTGGTTCCTTTGCTTTCCTCGTTCATTCACTTTCCTTTGCTTAGATCTTTCTTTGAACCTTTGAACCTGGTGAACCCATTGAATCTTTGAACCATTTTGGTTCAAGGTTCAACGGTTCATCTTCTTTCTTAGAAGCCTTTGTTTTCTTTAAGTCCCTCGAGTCTGTAGAAACCAACTTGCAGAGTCCATAGAAACCAACCTGCAAAGTTCATAGAAATGAGTCTGTAGAAAATAACCTGTAGAGTCCGTAGAAACGAGCCTACAGAGTCCATAGAAATGAGTCTGCAAAGTCCGTAGAAACAAGCCTGTAGAGTCTGTAGAAACTAGTCTGAAATGAGTCCATAGAAACAAGTTCGTAGAACCAACCTACAGAGTCTATAGAAACTAGTCCTACAAAGTCCATAGAAATCAGGCCTACAAAGTCCATAGAAATCAGGGCTGCGGGCCTTTGATCATTCCTTCGACTTTATATCTTTGGAACCTCCCGAAGGGAAGGTGTCCTTTCGAGCCTTGAGAAAGGTCCATTTTTTGGTCACTAAGAGCCCCCCGCAAGGGTACTTGCCCTTTGGGGTCCTTCGAGGTCCTTCAGGCGATCTTCGAGCGATCTTCTCCTTCAATTCCTTTAGACAAAATGTTTGAAGGAATTCCTTTGGTCATTTTGTTTGAAGGAAATATTTCCTTGCCTTAGCCGCTTTTCGTCGGGCTTTTGATCATTCCTTCGGATGTTTTATCTGAAGGATTTGCCTTGTAAAATTTGCCACAAAAAATCTTTCCAAAATATATCTCTTTGTCTGCTTTTGTTCATTGCCCTCCGCAAGGGCACTTGGCCTTTGGTTCACTACCCTTCACAAGGGCACTTACCCTTTGGGCTTTAGGGCACTCCTTTGAACTATTCGATTAAACCGACCTATTGAACCAACTTTGGTTCAATGGTTCAATGGTTCAATCTTGTGTCCCGCTCATTAAATTGACTGCTTGAACCAATCTCGTTGAACCTTTGAACCTTTTTGGTTCAAGGTTCAACGGTTTAATGGTTCAATCTTTCTTCTTTTTGCTAAGTCTTTTGAAGCTGTTGAACCTGTCGAAGCGGTTGAACTTTGAACTTTTGCCAAAGCGCTTAACTCTTTAAGCTTGCTGATGCCATTGAACCTTGAACTCGTTGAACCTTTGAACCTTTTGGAAGCGGGTTTCAATGGTTCAATGGTTCAATTAAAGCTTGCCGATGGACATTTTTGGTTGAACCTTGGCATTGAACTAGCCTTGAAATTGCCTAAGTGTTAGAAACTTATTTCTTTGAGAGAGCTCGCCTGTTGAAGTCGTTGAACCTGTTGAACCTGCTTGTCCCTTAACTAAAAAAAATTGAATAATGAAGAATTTGAATGCTCAGAACAATTTTTGAGAAGGGAAGAGAGAATTTTGGCCTGCAGGACCAAAATAGTTCATATGTTGTCTCAAAAAAGAGTGACAGATTTTGGGAACAACACAACACATGCACACAATTTTATAATTTGATCATCATCCTACTCATCATTCACCACAACATCGAGGGTCCACCCCTTGAAATAGTCTTTAATTGACTACGAAGTTACATTCTTGAGCCCTTGTACCATTGAATACTAAAAATCCATCTCCTAAACCTGTAAATGCACCTTTAAGTTGTTCTAAGATGAGTCTTGTAGGTTTTCCTTTGCATCTAATTGAGTAGGAGAGGGCAAGATTTTTAAGAGGTAAGAGGCTAGAACTCGGCCCTTCGACATCACCTATAACTACTAGGTTGGTTAAGATGGTGAAAATGGTGGTAGATGATCAAGATAATGAAGGTAGTATTAAAGTGGTTAAGTTTCTAACTATGACAATGAACTATACAAAGTATCAAACAAATAAAAGACATCCATTAATTGAGATGTTATCTAATACCAAGGATGAATGGATGGCTAGATAAATTATAGTTATGTTATTTTAATACTTTCAGATACTTTTCATACTATAATTCTTGATAATACTTATTCATTTTGTATACTTAATAATGGGTAAATATTTTATAACGTACATATATTTTTAGTTTTTAAGCATATATTACTAAATATGGATTAATGCATATGGACTTAGTGTTAGATGTATTTAATTTCATCTAAATTATTTATTTCATTTTAATGTTTAGCATATTCTGATTATTTAAATGTTAGTGATGTCTAAGGGCTCCCACCTGTTTAGAGTTTGTTCTTAATCAATCTATTAAAATTTTATTTTGATCTCTAAAGGACTTATTTAAGTTTTAAAAATAAGTCAAGTTATAAAGTTAATTTACTTTATTTAAAAGTCTATTAGACTTAAGTAATAACTAACTAAAGTTAGTTATAACTTATTTTTCAATTATCTCTTGAAGAGATCATCATATAAGAAGCTTAAGATGACATATCAAAAAGATGAACATTACATAGGTATTATTGAAGACTCTGATTTACTTCAAAGTTTATCATTATACTTTTTTCTATGCAACATCTCTCAGATAGAATAATTTTTATAGATAAACCAATGACACATTCTCTAATGGTTGAGTAACATGCTTAATCAACGCTGGAATATATAGAATTCTTGTTTAATTTATAAATCAATTATCTGAAAGCTATTGGGTTTAATATATCATGATGATTGTAGATTTTTACTCATACGAGTAGAATCCAAACTACTTGACCTAAATAACGATGAATATTTCATTGTGTGTGACATGTTGATTCATTCAAATTGTATTAGTTGTTATATCAAAGATTTTTATACTGAAATATTATTTTTCAATAAAATATCATTTACCTTTACTAAGACGACTCTTCATTAAGGTTCATATTTCATTTTTTGTTTTGTTTAAGCTAATTTATTTATGTTAATTTTATTTCTATTTGTCTTTTAGATTAGATTTTTTAATTCTTTCACTGCTTTTTATTCAGTTAAGTCTTAATCTAATTCATAGTTAATTATTTATTTTTATAGATAAATCAATGACACATTTTCTGATGGTTGAGTAACATACTTAATCAATGCTGATATATATATATATATATATATATTTCTTATTTAATTTATAAATCAATTATCTGAAAGCTATTAAGTTTAATATCTTATGATGATTGCAGATTTCTAGTCATATGAGTCGAATCTAAATTACTTGACTTGAATAATGATGAATATTTCATTGTGTGTGATATGTTGTTGATTCATTCAGATTGCATTAGTTCTTATATCAAAGATTTTTGTATTGAAATATTATTTCTCAATAAAATATCATTTACCTTTACTAAGACGACTCTTCTTTAAGACTCGTATTTTATTTTTTGTTTTGTTTAAGTTAATTTATTTATGTTAATTTTATTTCTATTTATCTTTTAGATTAGATTTTTTAATTTTTTTGATGCTTTTTATTCAATTAAATCTTGGTCTAATTCATAGTTAATCATTTATTTATATAGATAAATCAATGACACATTCTCTGACGGTTGACTAACATGCTTAATCAACGTTGGTATATATAGATTTCTTATTTAATTTATAAATTGATTATCTAAAATCTATTAGGTTTAATATCTTATGATGATTGCAAATTTCGAGTCATATGAGTAGAATCCAAACTACTTGACCTGAATAATGATGAATATTTTATTGTGTGCGATATGTTGTTGATTCATTGAGATTGTATTAGTTGTTATATCAAAGATTTTTGTACTGAAATATTATTTCTCAATAAAATATCATTTACCTTTACTAAAACGACTCTTCTTTAAGACTCGTATTTCATTTTTTATTTTGTTTAAGTTAATTTATTTATGTTAATTTCATTTCTATTTGTCTTCTAGATTAGATTTTTTTATTCTTTTACTGTTTTTTATTCAGTTAAGTCTTAGTCTAATTCATAGTTAATTATTTATTTATTAGTCCTTAAGTTTATATGTTTTAGTTGTTAGATTATTTGTTTAATTCGTAGTTATTACTTGACTTCTTGATCTAGTTTGTTCTTCATTGAGTAGTTTAAGTTTATAATTAATTAACTTTCTTTATTGTATTATAATTAGGTGTTGTTTCAGTTTAGTGTTGGTCTAGTTTAGATAGAAATTTAGTTTGTTTTATTTAGTTTTCTTTTATAATTGTTCTTATTTCTTATTTGATTGAGTGTTCTTCATAGACATAGTAGTCTTTCTTAAGGTAATTGTTTGTTTAGTTATATTAATTATTATTTCATTTTCTTTCTTTGGCATTCATTATCAGTTGTTTTATTTATCATTCAGTTCTTTATGTTTCTTTTCTTTTGATATATTTCAAGTGAAATGTGATCATCAAAAGATTATTGACAATTTGATAAAGCAAAGATATATATTATAAGGACCATAGATTTTTCACTCAAGAGACTATCTAATCAATAAGTTTTCTTTGTCAGATGGGTTAGATTATATTTTTATAATATGCTTTCTTCATATTGAAAGAGATATTAAATTTATAAAATTACAATGAAGTATTGTTGATCTTTGACCCACTTATTATATCCCATAATATATTAAAAAATCCTTGCACATCTTTTAGTTCCTTTAAGACCTTTTAGATCCTAACTATTAGATTGATAATATTCCATCTTAATATTTACGATAGGTGAAAGGGTTGATTTATTGACATAATAGTTTTAACTGTCAACCAATTTAATGACTTTGTTGGAATTTTTAATAGAAATTTTATCTTCATTTTTTATTTTTCTTTTGTCCATGACCATTGGATGTCCACCTTTTATTATCCAACCCCTAATTGATATTGTTGATTACCAAGTTGATGTTGCTTTCAATCTAACTCATTTTTCATGGTATAATAAACCTATGATTTAAATTATATTATTAAAGTCATTAACGAGGAAGTCAAAGAGGCAGAAATCAATGAAGTAACAATAAATGTTTCATGTGAAACACATGATTATATTCAAGAAGACAATCAACAAATTAGATAGGAGAGAGCAATTTTTGCTTATTAATCCTCAACCAAAGTTTCATTTTATTTTAGATTCTTTTCATCTTAAAGATAATATTTATCCTATTAAGTCTAAAATAACTCAAAATTTAAATCAGTCTTGTTCAGTAGTTGAATATTTTAATTATTCAAATGAAGGACAATAATATATTAGTTCAACTAAATCAACATCGGGCTCAGGGTTTGATTCAAGGCCTTCAAGCCAATAGAAATCAAGCCAAAATAATAGATAATGAATTACATTTTGATGATGAACAACTTTTAATAAATCTTTGGATTCATGGAAACCCTATTAGTATTGGTGCTCACCCAGGTAAATTCCCTTATTTTAAAGGTCTTAATACCCTTAAGTTTTTAGAAAATCTTGGTGAATCATGGGAAGATCATCTAGACACTTTTAAATTAATTTGCTCAACTTTAGGTATAGTTAATGAAAAAGTTTTTCTTAATTTTTTTTTAAAAATATTAAAGGGAAAAGAATATCAAGATTTTATATACTACGCCCTTAACCTTTGACATGTCTTGAGATATGTGTGGTCAACTTGTGGCTTACATACCTTTTTAATATTCTTGTTACATTTCTTTATGTTCTTAGTTAGGTCAATCTATGGAATAACCATGGCTAAGTAGACTATATATAGAAGGTAGTGGTTAGTCTTTGATTATCATGTTAAGTATTCTACTCTTAGTGCATTGTTATGGAGGTTGCCCCCTCGAAGTGGCTTTGCTATATTATCCACTATTCTACTCTATTGTCAATTATTGTTGTGTGATCTCTCATATTTGCTTACTCTGTGTGATATAAAATTATTCTATGTGAACATCTAAGTAATTTCATTACAAGTGGTATCAAAGCTTCGATTTGGGTAAGTTTCCTATGATGTTATTTTTTTAGATTTGGCGAGGTGCATCTTTTGTGAGGGGAAGGAGTGAAAAAACATAACTTATAATCTAGAAAGAATTAATTTTTTCTATCAACGTATTATTATTTGAAACATTTTTAAAAAAAAATAATTAAAAAAAAGTCTAATTTTGTTTTGCTCTGCACAATTGCAGTCATTGGATTCATCTCGATGAGACAATCACAATAGTATATTCTCCTGGTACACATTTTTGTGCCAAATTCATCTTGATGAGGCAATCACAATGGTACCATCTTATGGTACATTTTTTCCAGGTAATTACCCTCCTAAGGTTTATATATGGTCGATCCTTCTACATGGGGATAAAAAGGGGGGCAAGAAACTCCTAAGACTCCTGTCAATGACATGAAATCTAGAACTTTAGATCCATTGATTTCTTAACTTGATGCTGACATAAAGGGCTTGGTGCTGCATGATGACTTTATTATAGTTTAAACTAATGTTTTAAGGATGCACAAAGAGATTAATGGGGTTCATAATCAATTGAATTGAATCACTAATTTATTATCTACTCTTTCATCTCAGTTACAGTCAAATAACCCTCCACTTCATCATTTGGGTCCTCCTTTCAACACTAACAACTCTAATTCTAGTGTAAAATTGATGTTTCCCAAAATAGACATTGTAAGTTTGATGGTAAAAATCCTCTCACTTGGATTACCCATATTAAGAATTTATTTGATCTGCATCAAACTCCTACTTCTCAAAAGGTGATAATGGCGTCTCTATATCTGAAACCTGAGCAGTTCATTTGGTATTATTGGTTGTGTGCTCAAAAGAAAAAGAATGGTGCTCTTGTTACATGGTCTATTTTAATTGATGAGTCATTAGCTTATTATTAGAATAATGTCTTTGAGAACTACTTCAGCTAATTAGCCAAACTATGATAGATAAGAACTGTGAAGGATTATATTCATTAGTTTCAAAATCTATCTTTACAGGTGGAAGACATCACTGAAAAAAATTTGACTGATCTATTTTTGGATGCTCTTAAAGATATCATCCAATTGAAGGTTTGGATGTTTCATCCAACATCTGTATCATAAGATGTCCTATGAGCATACATGACAGAGGAAAAAGAGATGGTCAAATAGAAAACCTTCACTACTAATCACGATCACACCTTTCTAGTACCATCATATCCTCAACCTACCAAACTAACACCTTGATAAATTGAGGAGAAGTGAGTCAAAGGGTTGTGTTATGGTTACAATAGAAAATGGAGTAAAGACCATTATTGTGCTAAAAATAAGTTATTTTACATCAAAGGTACCAATGCGGATGATGATGATGATGAGGCACTTAGTGAGGATGAAGAAAGTCCTGAAGAGAAATCTGAAGACTCTCAACCTACTATTTCTTGTCATGCCCTTTTAGGTATTAGTACTTTCCAAATTCTTAAGGTGGTGGGTTTTCTAAAGAAATAAAAGGTCACTATTAGGATTGATACTGGGAGCACACACAACTTCATCAATAATAATTTGGTTGCTCACTTGAATCATTTCATTTATCTCACTCCAAAATTTCAAGTCATGATTGCAGATGGTGGTACTATCAGTTTCTCAATAAAATGCCATATTATTACACTGGTCATGGGAGACTAGTTGTTAGATTCTCTTATATTTGCTATTCCTATGGGGGGCGCTGACATTGTTCTAGGAGTATAGTGGCTCACCACTTTGGGCACTATTGAGATGAATTTTCAAGAATTATTCATGCATTTTAATTTTGAGGGTAGGACATTTGAACTAAGGGGATTAAGGGCTAAATCTCTATAATTTTTTAGCTCTCATCAAATGATAAAGATTCTCTGAAAGGGTGCTGGAAGATTTATAAATTGCTTATTTTCCATGGAATTTCATCCAACTCAGTCATTTACACCTCCTGATCTGCAATAAATGATTGATGCCCATTCAGTTATTTTTGGTGACATGTCAAAAGGACTTTCACCTAGTTGCACACATGATCATGCTATCAAATTTTATTCTTGGTAGTACACCACCCAACATCAAGCCATACAGGTATCCCTATGCCTATAAAAGTGAAATTAAAAAGATAATACAAGAGATGTTGGATGCAAGAATCATTTGTCATAGTCAAAGCAAATATTCTTCACCAGTTGTCATAGTGCAAAATAAAGATGACACTTGGAGGATGTGCCTTCACTATAGAGAACTCAACAAGTACACTATCAAAGATAAGTTTCATATTCCTATCATTGATGATGTGGTAGATGAATTAAATGGTGCTCTTTATTTTATCAAGTTAGATTTGCATTTTGGGTATTATCAAATCCTAATTCGTGATGAAGACATACCCAAAATGACTTTCAAGACTCATGAAGGCCATTATGAGTTTTTGGTTGCCTTTTGGGCTAACAAATGCACCATCTACCTTTCAGAGTTTGATGAATACTATTTTTAAGCCATTTAAAAAAAAATTGTTTTGGTATTTTTTGATGATATACTCATTTACAATAAAATTTGGGAAGACCATTTGCACCATGTGAAACATGTACTCTCAATTTTGGAACAACATCAGTTATATGTCAAACCTTCCAAATGTACTTTTAGAGCTTGTGAGATTGAGTATTTGGGTCATCTAATTTCACATACAGAAGTAAAAATGGATCTTTAAAAAATTCAAGTAATGGTGGACTGGCCGATTCCTAAGACACTCAAACAACTAAAGGGATTTATGAGGCTAACTAGTTACTATCGTAGGTTTTTCAAAAATTATGGTAGCATTACAGCCCCTCACATCTTTGTTGAAGAAAGACTCCTTTCAGTGGACTAATATAGCTACCAGGGCATTTGAACAATTAAAATTAGCGATGTGCACCACTCCAATGTTGGATACTCTAGATTTTTTGAAGACTTTTATGGTTGAATGTGATGCATATGGGTATGGTATAGGCATTGTACTCATGCAAGAAGACATACCACTTGCATTTGAAAGTCATCAACTAAAGGGTAAAAATCAACACAAGCCCATTTATGAGAATGAAATGATGTCCATTTTGTATGCAATCAAACAATAGAGGCTTTATTTGATGGGTCATCACTTTCAAATAAATATTAATCATGATAGTCTCAAATATTTTTTAGAACAAAGGTTATCATTTGAAAAATAATAGAAATGGGTAACTAAGATTTTAGGCTATGATTTTGAAATAGTTTACAAAAAAGGTGAAAATAATGTAATGGTAGATGCACTATCTAGGAAGGATGAATCAATTGAGGCCTTACTATATGCTATGACCATTCTGTAGGCAGATTGGCTAGAGGAAGCACGTTCAGAATGGGACAAGGATAGTGCTACCCATGATTTGATTCAAAATCTTCAGCAAGGTTTGAGTAGATTTTAAAAATTCACATAGAAGGGTGATGCATTATGGTATAAAGTCAGATTATACCTATGTGAGAATTCTATTCTTAAACAAAAAATCTTTCAGGAACTTCATGCAACCCTAATTGGGGGTCATTCAAGACTTTTGAAAACCTATCATAGAATCAAGTAGGATTTTTTTGGGAAGGACTCAAGGGGGATGTCCAGAAATATGTGGTTGAATGTATGATCTATCACCAAAATAAAAGAGAAACCATAAAAAACTCAAGTATTTTATAGCCTTTATCCATCCCTAGCCAACGTTGAAAAGAGGTGTCTATGGATTTCATTATAGAGTTATCATGATTTGATGGTCAAAAGTTATCATGATTGTGGTAAATTGTCTCACTAAGTATTCTCATTTATGTTTTTTATCATAATGATTTGTTGCTAGTATAAAAGCTTCTAATTTTTTCAATATAGTTCAATAATTGAATGATACCCCTAAGATCATTGTCAGTGATTGAGATCTCATTTTCACTAGTAATTTTTGGACTAAGTTATTTGCATGTTTGGGCACCTAGTTGGCTCATAGTTCATCCTATCATCCTCAATCAGAGGAACAAACTAAGGTAGTCAACAAATGTCTAGAAGGATATCTCTATTGTTTTGTTTTTGATAAATAGGATAAATGGGTTCATTGGTTGCCACTTGCTGAATGGTGATATAATACTTCTATTTATAGTTCTAAAATATCTTCTTTTCTAGCACTATATGGATCCCACCCTCCATCCATCACTTCAACCTTGAAGGTCCATCCTAAGGTTCATGCAGTTGAAGAACATATTCACCATCAACAAGAGGTCTTTGCCAGTTTACGTAAAAATTTAGCCATGGCCTAGAATCACATGGAACAATAAGCAAATAAACATAGGAATGAGAGGCACTTTGACATTGGTGATTGGGTTTTTTTTCACTTACAACCATATAAGTAGATGTCCTTGAAGGAAAATAAAAAAGATAACAACTCACCGCTTAAGTATTATGGGCTTTATCAAATCTTGAAAAAAATAGGTAATATGGCCTACAAGTTAGAGTTTCCTTCCTCTACTCACATACATCCAATATTTCATGTATCATGCCTGAAGAAAGTCATCGAACACAAAGTTGCTATCTAAACTAAGTTACCAAAAATGGATGAAGAAGGAAGAGTTAATCTTCATCCTGAGGTGATCCTTCAAATGCACACTAAGTAGTTGCAGTCTCAAGTGATTAAGGAGTACCTAATCAAATAGAAAAATATACCCTGTGAAGATGCTACTTGGGAGGATGAATCATTTGTACAACAATATCTAGAGTTGACTCAACATTGAGAATGATATTGTTTTAAAGGGGAGGGGCATGCTATGCCCTTAACCTTTGGCATGACTTGGGATATGTGTGGTTGATTTGTGGCTTACATACCTCTTTTATATTCTTGTTACATTTCTCTATGTTCTTAGTAAGGTCAACCTATGAAATAACCATGGCTAAGTAGACTATATATAGGAGGTAGTAGTTCGTCTTTGATCAACATGTTAAGTATTATGCTCTTATTGCATTGTTGTGGAGGTTGCCCCCTCGAAGTGGCTTTATTATATTCTCTAGTATTCTGCTTTACCATCAATTATCGCTGTGTAATCTCTCATATTTGCTTATTTTGTGCAATATAAAATCATTATGTGTGAACATCTAAGTAATTTCATTGCATTACTAGTCTTCCCTTTGATGTGATTAATAGTTGAAATGATATTAAAGATTGGTTAAAACTTTGTTTTGTGAAACCTAAACAAGATCTAAACTTGGTTAATGATTTAGTTAATATTTCCATTGATCTAGAAAAAATTATTTATCATTTCATTTGCAAATTTACTAAATTGTGACAAAAGATACCTCGTGAGATCAGACCTACTAAAAGATTGTATAAACTATGTTTTTGCAATGCTTTACCTTTGAAATTTAAAATAGATATGGAAGATAAAGATATAGCAGATTACAATGAGACTATAAATTTTTGTATCGAGTATAATAAAAAATTAAAACGTATTGAGTTTAATGATAGATCTGCTACAAGTTTAAATTCTAAAAATATAAAAATTCTAAAAGCCATTCATATTCTTACCAATGAACTAGTCACCGTTAAAAGGTAGTTGGATGATAAACTCTCTTTGTCAGGGAAATCTTATTTCATGCAAAATGGTAAAATGAAAGAAAAAGTTCATTATTACAACGTTTGTGAATTAGATCATGATCTTGACCCATGCATAGCTGTAAAAAAATTTAAAATATATATCTAAAGAAAAGAGAGTATTTCTATTGACCTTGTTGATAATATAAATATGTGTGGAACTGATGATTCTTCAGTTGAAATCAAATCTACAAATGCTTATATTAATAGCAAAAGATAAACAAATTATTCAAACACAATTAACTTTCAAGCTTCTTCTAAAAATCAAGATAAAGAGAACGATATGCATAATAATGCTACATTAGGCCATGTAGCAATTAGCTCTCCATAAAATAATCTTTTGTCCACTAAATTTAATAATCCTCAATATCTTCCTTACAAACCAAATTATTATATGCATATATGTCATCTAAATATAGGAGCATATAACATTATTGATGATTTGGCTACTATCAAAGTAGGATTTTCAATATTACAAGTTGTTAGTTTTCTAACACACCATGATAAAATCAATGAAGCCATTAAAAATCTAACTTCTAACAATGTTTTAGGTTTTTAAGAAGAAGATAAAAGAAATGATCAATCTCATTCTACTATTTTTGCTTAGATTTTTGGTCCTCTAGTAGGTTACATACCTTTTTATGTATCCAAAAAAATTGTAAATAAAGTTATACATAATTGCATTTTAGACACTGGTGCATCAAAGAATATTATGCCAAAATTTATCATTGATCAATTAGGTAATTTTATGAAATAGATAATAGGAAGCTTACATATTTTAATTCATGTCAAAAGAAAAGTTGTGAAAATTTTCAAAATCTTGTTATCAAGATTTCATAAGATGAAAGGATTATATGTATGATTAATGTTCAAATTTTAGACATTCCTATCAATTATGCCATCTTTCTAACAAGAGATTGGTCTAAAGTGACTGATGCATTTGTCATAAAAAATACAAAATGGATTTCAGTAGGAAATGAAATTGATTTCATTTGAAAAGAGGATTGGTTCAGTAATCCTATTGATTCTTCACCTCCTACTATTTATTATGTAGAAACATGAATTGGTACGTATGAATTATTAATTCTTGATGAACTTAAACATCAACAAAATGTCTTTTTCAATAATAATTTATGGTTTTTATACTTTGACAATGCTTGTTCACAACTTGGTAATGGTGCAAGAGGTTTCCTTATTTCTCTTATTGAAAAAGTTTATCGTTGTGCTTATAAATTATCTTTTGACACCACTAATAAAACAACAAAGTTTGAAGCTTTATGTCTAGGATTATAAAAAGCCATAGAACTTAATATTAAACAATTAGAGGTCTTTGGTGATTTTGAATGGATTATTAGACAAGTAAGGAAAGCTTATAAAACCAATCAAACACATCTTCATCAATATACTAAAAAAGTTTGGTCTTTACTTGAACACTTTGAAGCTTTTGGTATCACTCACATACTCAGGGAATTTAATATTCGAGTAGATAAGCTTGTTGTTTTACCTCTAATCCTTCTCTAAGTGAAATAGAACTTGTTGTAGATTTTTCATTCTCAAAAAATTTTAGACCTTAAATTATTGATTTAAATAAAAATTAACTTATTTTTAATTATGATGAGCATATTGATGCTTTTATTCAAAGCAATTACTTTGATAACGATCATTATGTTCTTAATTATGGAGATTACCTGCAGTTGAACACTAATAAGTTACCTACTGGTCTTGTGAGTCTAGAATCAATGTTTACTTCAGATGATCAATATTAAAATGTCATAGACTGAGAAACCTTCAAGAAGAATTATTAAAGAGACTATTCCAATAAATCTTGAAACTGAAGAGGATCCAAAGTTTGTTTATTTGGGAATATAATGTAAACCTAATGAAAAGGTAAAGTTTTTTAAATTTTTTAAAGAATTCATAAATATTTTTGTCTGGTCTTATAAAGACTTCAAGGGATATGATAATAATTATATAAGAAATGATATTCCTATTAAATCAGGTATTAAACCCATTAAGCAAAATATGAAGGATAAGCCCTTTGTTGGAAGATACCATCAATAAAGAGCTTGATAAGATGTTAAAAGGTAGTGTCATTTTTCATATAAATTAATCTGAGTGGGTAGCTAATTTAATACCAGTATGAAAAAAAATGGTGATATTAGATTGTGTGTAGATTTTAGAGATCTGAACAAGGTTAGTGTCAAGGATAATTTTCCTCTTTCAAATATTGATTGGATTCTACAACAAGTTGCATGATCTAAAATGATGTCTTTACTTGATAGATTTTCAGGTTATAATAAGATATTTATTAATCCAGAAAATAGACATAAGATGACCTTCACAATCTGAGGAGGAACTTTTACTTTTAATAAAATGCCTTTCGATCTAACAAATGTAGGTGCATATTTTTAAAGAGATATGCATATAGATTTTGATGATTTAATAGGCATTGTCATTCAGGTTTACTTAGATAATCTTACAATTCATTTTAGAAAGAGGTAAAAACATTTGGATAATCTTCGTAAAGTATTTAAAAGATGTAGAAAGTATGATATTTTCTTTAATCCAAAGAAATATATTTTTGGTGTTATAGAAGATAAGTTATTAGGGAGTATCATTTTTAAATAGGCATTTGAAGAATCCAAGGATTTGATCTTGATTTTAAAACTTGCAAGACTATTAAGGTAAATGATTTATTTGAGAATGCTTCTTCTAGTATTAATATTTAGATTTTATCTGTTGATGATTCTTTGAATTTTAAACCTCATTTTCAGTCCACGAAGGTTGTTGATTTTTACAAAAAAATTAAGTTTGAACATGAAATGAAGGATTGAAACTGTTTGTTGGCTGAAGATGATTGGTACTACAACTTAGCATATTATTTTCAAAATCAGGCTTACCCAAATAATTTGGACAAGAGACAAAGATCTTTAAGAGTTCAAAATTTAAAATTTTATTTATTAGATTTTTTTATTTTATAGAAGTCATGATGGTGTATTATTGAGATCTCTAACTCATGATCAAACCCAAAAGGTTCTTAGAGGATGTCATGAAGGAAGTTGTGGTGGTCACTTTGCAGAAAAATTATAGTTTATAAGATTTTACGTGTAGTTTATTATTGGTCTATGTTATTTTAATATGCTTATAAACTGAAACATTCTTGTATGTCTTGTCAATTGTTTGTTGGTAGAGATAGATTACTAACAATGCCTTTGAATCCTATTATTCCTAAAAAGCCATTCACTAACTGAGGAATAGACTTTATTTTTTATATTCATCCACCTTCTACTGGATATTGATATATTTTGACTGCAACAGATTATTTAACAAAATGGCTTGAAGCTATAACACTTGAAAAAGTTATGTTACTTCTAAAGTCATTTCTTTCTTTGAAAATCATATTTTTTTCTAGGTTTGGTGTTTCATATGAGATAATTTGAGATAATGGTCCTCAATTCATTTCTAACAAATATTTAGAATTATTAATACATTATTTAATTATATCAAGTCATTCTTCAAAATACTATCCTAAAAAAAAGGACAAGCCGAATCAACAAATAAAAATCTAATTTCTATAATAAAGAAGACAGTCTGCAATAATAAAATAAATTAGCATCTTAATTTTTTTGAAACATTATGGGTTGATTGTATTATTGTTAAAGTAGCGATAAGATATTCTATGTTTATGTTAGCTTATGGTTTTGAAGCTACATTATCGATTGAACTACATATTTCATCTGCTAAAAATGCTTTGCAATATTTGTCAGAAAATACAAATTTAATTGAACAAAGCCTTAATGATTTATTAGTTTTAGATGAAACTAAAGCAACTGCATTACAGAAATTAGAAAATGCTAAAAAAAAGTTAAAGAAATTCTTTGACAAAAAGATATATAATCAAAGGTTTAAGTTTGGTGATCTAGTCTTTTATTAGGATAAAGCTCATGAAGATGCAAGAAAACATCATAAATTTGATTCTCTTTGGTTGAGACCATATAAAATTACTTTTATACTTGAGAAAAATGCTTTTTATTTACAAGACATGAATGAAAATTGGTTGTGTTACTCAACCAATGGACATCATTTGAAACTCTTTTATCGATAGCTTTTTTCTTTTTTCTTTTTTTTTCTTTTTTATTCTTTTTTTTTTTTTAAATTGTTTTTGGTTCACTTTTATTTTTTGTTGATGTTTTCTCTTGAATGGATCATAGCAGTTACATCAACGAAGTATTCATAATACTTAAGGCAAAGTAAGTGGAGACTATCATATCATTGTAAGTAATCAATGATGGCTAGATATTTAATATGATATTATTTTGGATTCTTTCTTTATAAATTAACCTGCACTGGTTATTAATGAGTTAAAAACATTAATAATTTTCAGATTTATGTTTGAGGCTTTCATATTTGACTATATATCCAACATGAACTTTTTTGTCTAAATCAATCTTATTTTTTATGCCACGTTAACTGAACACTTCATCTATTTAAATTTTCTTATTAAAAGGGTTCACATATAGATGTCTGAAAAATAATGTAACCTAGATCAAACTCTTAATTGATTTGTCTTTAAATAGTCAATTTATTTTTTGCTACCTTATCTTATTACTAAGATTCGCTAGCAAGGTCACCAGTGTTATGCCTATTTTTGACAACCCTTTTTTTTGAAAATTTAAATGAGCTAAAAGTTTGTCATATTGAAAAATCATGTCATAACATTTAAAACTACTAGTGTGGGAGTATTAGTTCAATGTTGCATTTGAATGTTCTTTATTATGTAAAATTTTAGTATGAATTCTGTGTTTAATGAAGTTTTACTCTAACATTATTTAGTGGTTTTGAAAGCATAAGTGAATGCAATGATAAAATACAATATATATGCAATGTGTGATATTGTTCAAAACAAGTGATTTGATCTTAAAATTGTGATTCTTCTAATCATATGTTTGTTAGTGTAAAAGGTAATATGCAGTGGTTTAATATTCAGAAAATGGATTTATTGATAAAATGATTTGTGATTCAATGTTTATATGTTGAAAGATTCATGTTGTTTTAACTTGGATGGTTTATTGTTAAATTGGCAATGGTGTTTTGATTTATTAAAATCAAATATCTAGCTATACTTTGATTTAAGTTAGCCTATATCTAAACCTAAATATTTCCTAAATCTAGGACCCAAGGTTCTGATGTCCATTCGACCTACAAACATTTGTGGCAATAAGATACTTAAGTTGGTGGACATATAATAATTAAAGGCCTAAATTATGACATGGTTAGTAATCTTGGCTTCAAACCTTCAACTCAAAGCTTTTGATAGATGATAAATGGTATTTGTTTTTAATGAATATTGTGTTAAGTGATTTGATAGAGATTTGGGTATTTGTTTGACATGATCTAGATTTAATTTTGTTTAATGTGATGTACATGCATTGATAGTTGGATTTTAGCAAAACAACTTGGTAATGGTTTTAGTAATGGGTAAAGTTGGAAATTTATTTTATCAAGTTGGCTATGCCACTAAAATAGTACCACCAGACTTGGGAACCAACGAGAATGTAACATGTAAATTGAGGAGTTATTAAGGTTTGACAAAATACAAAAAGTGGATTTATTCAAATGTTCATCATTTCTCACAAGCTTCGGGTGAAAGCAACATTTTGTGGGCATGGAAAGAATAGAGAAAACTAAGGACTTGCATACGAGGTAAGATCTTTGTCATTTTGATAGATAAATGAAATTAAGATTCATTTAATACCCATAATATGAAATTTTTGAGTTATGCATTGCATGTCAAGATACATTTGACAATATTAGTATTTTACAGTTTATAATGGAATGTGAAAATTTATGAATGCATGGATGAAAATATAGAATATAGTTTTGTTCAAACATGCAAGGTCTCTTCAGTTATACAATATACTTTTTGAAGAATCATGGGTTTGAGAATGTCTCTGCATGTCAAAATATGGTTGGCAATGATAATATTTCATGGTTCAACATGTATAGTTTCTTTGGATGTGTTGTGGGTTGCTTGGTATTTGTTTTTGAACTTTAAGTTTGGAGGATGATTCGTATGTCTCCATTCAAGGTTTTAAGGTGATTGAATTGTTATTAGAGATATATTTTGGTTTCAGTTTAGACTATGTGGATGAAATAATTATGATGACAAAGTTATATTTTTGGTTTGTTCCTCAATTGCACCAGAATGGGTCTTTTTCAGTACAACATTTGTTACTAGTTTAAGCATGAAAAATATTTAACTATATTGAAAAAGATGATTTTTGGGTTTTCATTCGAGTCTATGGAAAATATTTCTCCATTTTAAGAAGCTTCTTTATCTATGTTTTGAGTTTTTGAGTTGTCCGAGGATTTAAAATTCTGTGAGAAGGATGATTTTTGGTATTAGCAAAACATTTTCTGGGATTTTTGGTTTTGAGTTTGGGTATTGATCCTCTATACATAATAGTTTTGAGTTAATATTGATAGTTTGGTAATGATTTTCCACAAAATAGCTTCTTTTTGGTCGTAATGGTTAGATATTTGGATTTTGACAGATTCTATTAACTTGGAGATGATTTTTTCTATTATTTTAACCTTTTAAGATTTAA
The DNA here is from genome assembly GCA_037957365.1 of Torreya grandis. Classification (NCBI taxonomy): domain Eukaryota; kingdom Viridiplantae; phylum Streptophyta; class Pinopsida; order Cupressales; family Taxaceae; genus Torreya; species Torreya grandis. The sequence continues at coordinate 3,157,609 of JARHVA010000748.1, forward strand.
CTGGTGTAAATCTTATGTTTGTTAAAGAGTTGAGTAGACTAAATCAGGAAAATAATATGCATTCAATATATCCATTGATTTATTATATAATTGACTAGCTTTGACCTTTCTAAAAATAGTAATGAATAATGCAAGAAATTAGCTAGAAAATAACTGAGATAGATGATCTAGGTACTAAAAACTAAGGTGGAAGCTAGTCTGAGTGTCATAAAATTGATCCCAATGTCAAAACCCCTCTTTTACTATAGCACCATTATTAGAAATATGGTGGTAGCATCTTGATATTAGTGATAGTATCCTATATGTAGGACTATCTTGAACTTCTAGGTGCACCTGTGTCTAGATCTCTAAGGTCTATTTCTGCGTGTACAAGTTATTAAATCTTGTATTTTGATTATAATGATTAATTTAGTGAGAAAAACCTAATCCTCAATGTAGCCAGGGCATCTAACTAACATGAGTTAAAAAGTGTCTTTGTTATTAGGGTAGGCTGAACATCTTCAACACCCCATTATGAAGAGAGCTACCTACATACTAATACTCCAAGGAGGGATCAAACATGATGTAGTTTTTTCCACCTAAGTGATTGTGCAAGTGTAAGTGAAGCTAATATGATAGTGGCCTTGAGTGCCTTGAATGTGTTTGAGACTAAAAATCTATGTAATTTGAGCTTAGGGCTGTTGTAGGTGGTATTATGCAGAAGTAGGGTAGAATAGGGATTGATAACCTTGATTGTGCACACTTGTTCTGTCTTTAAATGTGCATTTTGCATCTCATTTCCATATAGTGGTTAGAGGGCTAAAATTCATGTATACATATTGTTCTGATGCTTATGTGGGTGATAAAAGAGGTCTATGCTGACCCTAGGAGGTTTTAGTTTTGAAATGATATCCATTTGGGGAAAAGAAAGGTAAAGGACATTAGCATCATTTTGGGGACACTAGCACCATATGGAACTAGTGTCCTTATTATGACACTAGTGTCTAGATGGCATAAAACTAGGCATAAAGGGCCATTATCAGGAAATGAAGGTTTGGGACTGTCTTAGGGCTGACTAAGGACACTTGTGGGTCGTATGAAGGCTAGATAAGTATGATAAAAATTTATAGGATAGGTCTAGGGCTAAGCTAGGGATAAGTAGTATCAAGTAGCACTCTTATCACTCAAATACCACTTTTAGGTGATTATATTTGCTCCCTATTTATTCTAAAAATTTAACAAATTGAAATAACTAGGATAAAGGAAAAAGAAGTGTACCTATACTTACTTAATGTGAAGCCTTTGAGGTTGGGTCTAGGTATGTGAAGCATGCTCTAATGCATGTCTAGCAAGTGAAATGTGCATAAATTAGTCCTTACTTAAGAGATATCAAAAGCAAAGACTAAACTAAGTAAATAAGTAAAACTAGCTAAAGAGATAAGAGAGAGGAAAGGAATGAATACACCTCACTGGTTACACGAACTAATGCATAAACCTAGTGACAACCTATGTGTGTGCATGTACATAGAGATCAATAGGTGAATAGCTTGGATTGAGATGATGACTTGCTCAATCCTCAGGTGTGGATGGCTCAAGAACTCAATCTGATTTGACTCTACCATTGCCTACCCATGTGTAGTAGATGCATTTAAAATTGAAATTATGCGATGTAATTGTAAATATCTAACTGGGTATGTCTAATTAGGTATGTCAACTCTATGACCACTCAGGTACATTAAGCATCTCTAAGATAATCAAGAATGCCAATCACTACAGATGGAGTAAGGCATGTAACTGATGTGTAACCTAGAACATGATGTCATGTGTATACAATGTAGAGAATGACATGGAATTTATCATTTCATTTGATCAACTAGTGTGTAAGTGAACACCCATAAATAATGTGTCACACACATGCCCCCAAATATGATATTTGAGCATATGGATTTTTGATTGAGTTGTAATAATTTATATCTGGGTAACTGAACTGAATATGGGAATGGTAATGCCATATATGATGGCCTCAATCTAACCAAATTGATATGAATCTAATTAAAACTGAGTATAACTGATAAATCTATAATTGAACTTATGCAAACTTGTATCGTACCTGCTATACTTTTCTATCTAATATGGGTTTTTTTTAAGCTAAGGCTACTAGATAGTAGTGTTACATCTCTGACAATAGTGTCATTTTTAGAAATGTGGTGATAGTTTCCCAATTTGGTAATTAGTGTCCTACTGGTCTAATTTTTGTGTAGTTGTACTACTTTTTGGGTCACTATTTTCCCACTGTGTTTATCCGAGTTTGATTTTTTGTATTCTAAGCCTGTGTGTTAAGAAGGTATTATGAATGCACTATATGAGCCTAATCTCTGTGACAAACCCCTGTGAATGCTCCTTCTTTTAAGGGGATTTGTTGAAACTATGAAGGAATTATCCTCAAAAGAAAAATTTCTATAAACTATGTGTTAGTTGGAGCATATATGATATTTTCATAATAATCCAATATAACATGCATACATAACATCATAATGTAAGATATTTTGAGCATAAATATTGTAATGTAATATGTATGTTAGGTCAAGCATTCACAAGGGTGTCAAGATAAATGTAACAATGCATATAACAATAAATTTGAGTAAAACTAGGTAGGTACCTAGGGGGATGGGGCATGATGTCCATCACAACACCCAAGTAGGAAGGGGTAGATGCATGAGGTCCCTCATGGCATTTAAAATTGGTATGTGTAATAAGAAAAGACAAGTGTCATGGAACTGACACATAAAAAAACATACATATAAAACATATGAGGCATGTAAAGTAGGCCAAGGGGCCATAATATAAGGGACATGGGCACATGTCACTAAATATAAGAAAATAAAACATATAAATACATGTTCAAATGTCCACATATGCAATAAATAATCAAGTTGGCTTATAGCCACATATAAGGACATATTCAAATGTCTGCATACACTATTAGGAAGGCACACTCAAGGACATGGGCACATGTTCAAATCATACATATTGTGAAAAGAAGTGGCGTAGAGTGAAAGAGCAATGGTATATTCAAATGCCCTCAAATCAAAGAAGCATAGAGATACAATAACATCTAAACTAAGTAAACTAGAAATGAAAGTATACATGAATATGTGATACAAATTTGTGTAAGAGCTAGGATGTATATGTACTGAGTTTAAAGTAGTAATAATTGGCAAAAAAATAGAGTAAGTGTAGCATGATCAATATCAATATATAATAATGCTAAAGTTCTGATGTAGAGTTTAGAAAGATAGAACCTAGGAATCTAAACTATGTATAGGATGCCCCCAAGTGGGCAAATATGTCAAATGAATCATCCATGTATCGGTGTATATGCCCCCAGTGGATAGATAATAGCAAATTTAGATCAATGTAATGGACCTAAGTCTTGTAGACAGTCTAAAAACACTCAAAAAGATCAAGTGAAGCATGTATGTATGATAAAATTGACTATACTAAGATAGCTAGCATATGTAGTGCCTGGTAAATATAAAAAGTTTAAACATAATAATGCATACAATTTATAATTTTATGTTTTTTGAGTAAATATTTGAATGTTTTTGTGTTTTTTAAGTATTGTATTATTTTTGAATTTTTTTGGTATAAGCTATGTACAAGCAACATGAAAATGAACTATATACAAGGAGCAAGAGACAAGGAAAGTATGTACAAGTAGTGAGGAACAATACTAACCGATGAGTCTCACAAGAGACTCACTATCATTGTAGCCTATGTAAAAAATAGGAATGGTAATTTCTCATGTACTTTAATTGTTATGTTGTAGTTAAATGGTGTTGCAGTCAGAATCTGAGTATTATTCATCATCTGAATCATAATAGCCTAGAATGCTAAAGGGAATTGCCTCATATTATGGAGTTGATCTTTCTAAATTGTGCTTTGACATATTGATTGTGATTTTTCCCTTTGAAACTATGATTATTGTAGGCATATAGTGCTTTGAAGCTCTTTTACTAGAAATACTCTTTTGAAAATGCTTATTGTCTTAGCATGATTTTGGCTTTGCAACTAAATTTCGTACTCTTTTTGAAACATGTCTTATGTAGTTGGATATTTTGCCTTGATAAACTATATCTATGAATTATTTGCCTTAGGGTGTTCAATAAATCCCAAACCTTGTTGACCAACATTATCAACTGCTAGAATAGGAGAAGTGATGCCTTGGGCCTACTTGCCCAAACCTTGATCATGATAATCAAACTATTATAGATATTTTAAACCAAATCTATACTGCTTTGAAAGTTGAGCCTCATTTTGGAGAGGTAGATTTACATTGTTTACTTGCTTTACCTATACTTTTACTTTTTCTTGCTCTGATTGTGCTTTGTGAACCTTTTGTTGTTCTGAGTTATGCTTTGGTAACCATTTTTAAATTGTTTCTAAATTTGACCCTTTTTAAATTTATAGATGTGTCATTGTATGTTGTTTAGATGATTTTTCATTGTGTGAGTCATCTGCATCCATTCTCTATTGTATTTTCAATTTCAAAGATAAACATGAATCATTATGGTGCCCATGCATTCTATAATATGCACAATAATATTTAGATCTCCTCGCTGGGTGTAAATGGGGTAGGTTAATCAACTTAGCTTTAATAATCTACCTTAGTACCTCACTTGAACTCTTATTTTATCTTTGAATGTTTTTTGAATCATTAGTTGTAGATGTATTATGTTGTACTTTATAATTTAGATATGAAAGAGTGTTAGGCACAACTTTGCTAGGTATAGATGCATATACATGGTGTATACTAGCATATGTTGAAGATTATGTACATGTAATGTGATTTTCCAACAATGTGACATTTTCACTTAATCATTGATTTTGATTATGTAATTTTGATATTAGCTTGATCATACTAATAATTTGATCCCGTAAAGTCTCACAAGTGCAAACCCTAGTTACTTCTGATTAAATATGTAGGCACATATCCTATAGGGGAGAGGTGTAGATAGATTATGGGAATTAGTAATAATAGTGTAGGTTGTTTCATCTCATGAAGGAGTGATCTCATGGACCTGGTTAGAGGGAAATCAACTATTACCCTCATGGAGATGAGAAGGTAAAGGAGATTCTTTCTTGTGCATAAGATATGACATTGAAACTTGAAACTTGAAACTTGGTTGTTAGCTTATGTGGTAAATCCTCTATGTATGTAAGGATTTATTTCTTAATTGAATTTTGTATAAGATAATAATGACATGCTAGAGATATAATGAAATATGGCATGCATTTCAATTGATATAAGGCATCATCTATACATGTGTTTTTGTATTTTCTAATTTCATTTTGAATTAAAGGGAACAAACACGCAAATGAAAGTATTAAACTTTGAAACAAAAAGTGATACACTTATTTTGTCATTATTATCATGATTATATAAAAAAAATCAAGAAATTTATGGATTTGAAATCTGAATGTTGGAAATGTAAACCCTAGGGTTATTTAGGGTTAGGTTTTGTGCAATATTTGAAGTAAGTTGGGTTCACCAAATGTTTCAACCTTTTAGGACTTAACTGGTGTGAATCCTATGTTTATTAAAGAGTTGAGTAGACTAAATTAGGGAAATAATATGCAATCAATACAACCACTAATTTGTTATAGAATTGACTAGTTTTGACCTTTCTAAAAATAGTATTAAATAGTGTAAGTAATAACTTAGCTTGATTTGGGTGCTGAAAACTGAGGTGGAAGCTATTTTGAGTGTTATAAACTAGATCCTAGTTTCAAAATCCCTCTTAGATAGTAGTTCCATAATTATTATAAATGTGGTAGTAGTGTCCTGATATTGGCAATAGTGTCCTCTGTGTAGGACTATCTTAAATTTTTGGGTGCACCTGTGTCTGGATCTCTAAGGTCTATTCCTACATGCATGAGTTTTGAAACCCTATATTTTTTATGTAACGACTGATTTAGTAAACAAACCATAACCCTCCATGTAACTAGGTCATTTGGTTGACATGAGTTGAAAAGTGCGTTTGTTAATAGGGTAGGTTGGACATCCTCAACACCCCGTTGTGAAGAGAGTTACCTACATACCAATACTCGAAGGTTAGATCAAGTCCCATATAATTTTCCCCACCTTAGTGTTCATGCAAGTGAAAGTGAAGCTAGTATGATAGTGGCCTTGAGTGCCTTGAATGTGCTTGAGACTGAAAATCTAGGTAATTTGAGCTTAAGGCTACTGTAAATTTTATAATGCAAAAGTAGGGTAGAATAGGTATTGATAATCTTACTTGTGCATAACTTGTTCTGAGTTTGAATGTATATTTTGCATATGATTTCCATCTAGTGTTTAGAGGGCTAAAATTCATGTATATATATTATTATGATGCTTGTGCAGGTGATAAAAGAGGTCTAGGCCGACCCTAAGAGGTTTTAGTTTGGAAAAGATATTAGTTTGGGTAAAATAAATGTAAAGAACATTAGCACCATTTTGGGGACACTAGAACCATGTGGTGCTAGTGTCCTTATTATGGCACTAGTGTCCAACTAGTAGAACACTAGGCATAAGGCCCATGATCATGAAATGAGGGTTTGGGACTACCTTAGGGATGACTAGGGATGCTTATGGCTTGCATGAAGGCCAAATAAGTGTGATATTAGGCTCTATGATAGGTCTAGTGCTAAGCTAGGGACAAATAGTCTCAAGTAGCACTATTAACACTCAAATACCACTTTTAAGTGATTATAACTATTTTCATTCATGATTTTAGAAATATTTGGAGTGTTATAATGTGTTTTTAAGTTATAAATCGTGTACAGACTCTTTATTTATCCTCTACCACATATATTTTTATCATTTAGGGATGATAATGTTCATTGAAGAATAGTGTTTGTTATTGAATCTAAATGTGTGTTGGATTTGATAGAATTCATTAGTTTTGGTTTTCTCATTATATGTTTAATATTTGAAAAATGGTATAATGCTTAAGGTTCAATGAAAGTTATTATTTTCAAGTAGAAGAAGTTATATTGTTTAGAAACAAATTTCTATTTATTCATTCAAATCTTATGAAAGTGTCAATTACATAGTTAAAGGGGATATATGGCTTAGAAATTTGATAGTTTATTTATTGGTATTTTATGTTTGAGCTCAGATTATTGATATGTTATACATATAGCATCAAGAGTTAATTGAAATATTATATTTGTTGTGAGTTAATGAGGTCAAATAGATTAGTAAAGTCATGTTATTTAAAGGTGTTTGTTTTCAAATATCTGAAGTTTTCACAATTTTAAATGGAGCCCTCTAGGGTTTGAAGTTGCCTATCAAGTTGTTGAACAAATGTGAGTTTTTTGGATATGAAAAGGATATTTAGATGAATAAAATTTGATTCTATTAAGTGATAGGGTTTGCAATCAACATTTATTTCAAATACAAATCAAAATCTATAGATAATATTTGTGTACCGAGAAAGGTTGAGGATAATTGTTTATTCATTATGGTATAAGACAACTTACAACAAGAAAAATGAATACATTATTGTGATTGGCATAATATTTTGGATTTTAGACATAATGTGATATGTTCATATTTGATATAATATCAGTTTTTTTCTAAAAATATGTGGTTTAACAGTGCATGATGTAGTTAAACTTTTCAAATAATATGGCTGAATCATGTTTTAATTTTGTAACTATCAAAATAGAACAAATCTATTTGATTAGTATTAAATGTTGATATTTTCTATATAGTCAAATTTCAATCCCTTTTATTGAAGTTCTTCAATAGATGTTTGATAAAATCAGATGTCATATTATTTGGTTTTCACATATGTCAGAGGATATTTTTCAATGAAAATGGTAATCAGTGTTTTATTTTTCAGTAAAATGTCAGGTTGGAATCCTCCTAACTCTAATAACTCTCATGACAATAATTGGGGGCATAATCAAGATTGGAACAAGGAAGATCAACCCTCTCATAGATTTGTTCTTAGAGGCCACAAATTTAGAGGTAGGAGAACTAGTAGGACTGTTCCTAGACCCTATAACTGAGGCACTCATATGTCAATCCATTTTGATGCATCTAAACCCACTTTATAGAATGTATTAAATGCCTTTCCCTTAAATATTACTAATACCCATGGAAACCAAGGCTGGAGAAGACCTTCTCATGGACAAGGAACTCTAAGTACTTACTTCATGTATCTTAGGAGTTCAAAGAGCACATAAATGTTGATTAATTCCTTATTAGTTAAAATGATAGAAATCCATGCATAATAATACACTAAAACTAAACACTCTTGCCTAAGAACTAGGGGGAGCATAACATAATGAATAAGATAAAAAAATAGAGATAAAAATAACACACGTATTTTACCTCATTTTTTGAATTTGATGTCCACTTATTGGCATAAGTATGTTCGTGTTCAGTCTATGACATTTGAGGCTCTTGTCAATGCTTCTCCATGGTGGTAGCACTTATCCAATAGTCAATTGTGGCTTTGCTTTGATATTGGTTTGGATTAGTGTGAAACTTGGCATAAAATGGGTACTTTAACACTAATATCAATGGATTCTTTAAGGTATTCTTGCATAATAACCTTACACACAAAAGCTTGTTAGCATATAGTTTGGGCACTTTTATTTATAGATCTAAAAACTAACTCTAACCCTAGGGTGGTTAGGTTAAATTCTAACTTTGGTTGATTCTAAAATAACCTAGGTTGAGTCAGGTTATACCTAGGTTGGATCAAAGTACTCATGAAATATTGACACCTCAATTTCAAATATTTATGAGGCATGATAACTCACTTCAGATATTTGTGAGGTTGTGACTCAGCTTTTTAAAATATTTAAGAATTAATAAATCACTTTATTAGCTCCTTTGACCTTTGACTTCATATTTGGCTAAAAATTCATTTTCTAGATAAATAAAATTTACTAATTCAATTTGGAATTTTTACTTGGACAAGTTAATTAAGATTTAAAATGTAATTAATCTTGCGCAGTACTTTTTGGATTTTGGAAATTGTTTTAAATGTTTTGGATTAATAGCTTGACAGGATAAGAGTGTCAAATTACTAGGTCTTAATCTGACTAGGGTTGAAACCAAATTAGGTTATTAGTGCATATAGGGTAATGCCCCAAATAAGCAAGTCTTACCATGTTTATGAGCAATTAAATTTTGTACGTAGATGAATTTGAGTAATTCAGGTGATTTTTAGGCTTAGATTGCATCATGTGCTATAAATTGAACTGAATCCTAGTTTAGGCATGAAAATGGCCAAAACTAAGTGTCTACAATTTGCCCCTATTTGAGAAGGCATTGTGAGACATAAGCACAATAATGTATTTTCAAAGAATGAAAAAATCATAAATAAAAAAATCCATGCAATGATGGAATGACGCTCTAAACAAAGTTTGGGAAGACTATGATGCCCCCTCGAGGGAGTGGTTGACACATGCGATTAATGAACGGTCCCTCGAAAAGAAGTAAAATGAAGAATGAAATTTACCCATGAGTGGGATTAATCCAATCAAGATACTACTTACATGCATTGATTAAAATATTAATTTGCCTAAAGCTGATTATAATTATTAATAGAGGTTGAGACATTGATTTGCCCAAAGGCAAATATAATCAATGGCATAAAGGTTGAGATATTGATTTTCCCAAAGGCAGTTATAATAAGTGGCATAGGGGTTGAGACACTGGTTTGTCTAAAGGTGATTATAATTAGTGGCATAAGTATATGACCTAGTAGGGCTAGTCAAAATAATGATTTGCTTAAAGGCAGTTATAATCATTAAGATGAACTAAATTGAAAATAATTTTGCCCTAACAGGGCAGATTTAATTGTGATAAAATGGTTGTGCCCCAGTAGGGTGGATTGGAAATCATAACTCAAGGATATAACATGTTACATAGATTAAAGATGAATGGGCATAAATGTAAATGTGATGGTCTAATGACTAAAGAAGCCACAAATAATTAGGCACATGAGGATGCATAAAGTGATGAAATAGATGATTGGAAGAAAAAAGTGGTTGAGATGACTTGAGATACATCATGTATCCAAGCGCTATCTACATAGTCCAAATAGACCTCAGGCCAATGTAGTTCACCTAAAAGTGGGATAAAATAGGATGAGGAATAGAATAGAAGAATAAGATTTGATCAATGTGAGTGATTTGATTGTCTTACCAATGTAGAGATAATCATCCTTACTAGCATTGATACAACTAGAATGGCTAATGAGTTGATTTAAACAAGGCACAGGGGATAATTGATGGTTTTCCATAATGGGGCCAAGGAAGCTCACATAATAAACTTGAAATCATGAATTGATGGTGAGTTGGCACAAATGATGGGTATGATTTTAGACTACCTACTAACATGGAGATGTATGACCTAACTAATAGGGATTACAATTCATTTGTTTTTTAATTACTCTACATTTGGGTGATGTTTGAGATATGCCAGTTTGTGATCTCAGAGAAGTAGTGCCATCACATTGATCCAATAGTCTCTATATATCTGATTTTTGTTATAGCTTATGATATTATGTATCATAGTTATGAATAACAACAATGATAATATATATATCCTAAGCATGGAAAACTTAGTTTAAATGTAAATACAAACAACCTAAGATTAATATATGAATAATTAAATCCCAAATGTAAATATAAAATAAATAAACTAAGTGTAGGACTAAATACAAACATTTAAAACTTAAGTACCAAATATGGATAATTAAGACTTAAGGGTAAATAAAATGTAATAGACCTACGACAACCGAGAAATAAAAAGGTAACAAACAATAAATAATTAAAACCAACAAACAAACAATAACGAAACAAATAAGCAAAATAAACAAACACAAAACAAACAAAATAAAAAAAGACTATACACAAATAAACTATACAAATAAAAACAAACAAACACAAATCAACAAACAAACACAAACAAAATAAATAAATAAATAAATAAGGCAAGATAAATAAAACAAAAAAACTAATCAAACACAAACAAGATGACAAACAAATAAAAAAAATAAACAACAAAACAAACTGAATAAAAATCAAAATAAACAAACCAAAGAAAATTTCAATAAACGAACTATTCTAAACACATAAAATGAAAAAAAATAAACTAAACTAAATAAATGGCAATATACAAACAATGGTTAGGCATAATGTTTTAGATTAAGGTAAAAGCAGGTTTTGAAGGGGCCCCAAAACCCTTTACATCAGAAAGAAAGATAAACCATTAAGCACAACCAGGTTAAAAGAACCTGAAACCAGTAAAACAACTAAACCAGGTTTTACACAGACCTACTACCAACAACTGAAACCAGATAAAACTGCCGTCAAAACACTGGAAGGAAAGTTAACATACTGGAGCAACAACCTAAAAAACCTCCCAAACCAGTAACCAGCAAGCCAGTTAAGTAACCAGTTTACGAACCCAAAAAAACCAGTCAACAAAAGGGCACATTAGCTTTTCCTTTTGAATTGAGGTTTTTTTATACACGACCGAAGATTCATGTCTAAAGGGGGACCAAAGGCTTAGACTTCTTCCTCTTGACTGCTGTCCATCCATCCTCTAACTTTTCAACCTCAGCAATCCATGCTCCAGAAGACAATGATCCATGGAACCCAGGGGACACGAACACCGCAACAATCTCCTTGTGAGAATCAGACAAAGTCTAGCTCCTAGGAGGATCCTCTGAAATAGGGGAAGAGAGCAAAGCCACCTCACCCGCTGGCTCAGAAAGATCACTAACCACAGCCTCCGCAAGATCTTCAATGGAATGTTTCACCAAAGAATCCTCCATAGCCACCGGCTTGGAGAGAGCACAATCCTCAATCTCAGGAATAATCGGAGCTTCCAAGGGTTATTTAACCATGTGGTGCTCAGAGGAAGCCTCAGACCACCAAGAAGGTGGTCGGCTAGATTTGGATTTCCCAGCAGCACAACGAGCTGCAATATGACATGTTAGGTGACACTTCCTGCAACGAAAAGGGATACCCTCAAAATCCAACATTTGTGTCCAAGTACCCCTTGGGGAGTCCAAGCAAATCACCTCAAGAAGACCCTTAGATACATCCAAATTTACAAGAAAGTGTGCACAGGTCGAATGGAGAATATCCAAAGTGTCTGCATCCACAAATAAGAAATCCCCAATAACATTTCCAATAGTTTCAAAAATAGAATCATGCCAAAGATGTATTGGAAGATTAGGGAGCCAGACCCAGATAGGGAACTTATTAAAGGATTTCGAAAGAGGATCAAAATCTATATGCCACGGTTTGGCCATAAGTGGATATCTGCCCTGCCAAGAAAATTTTTTTTGGCACAAAATAATCTTCCTGTCATTGGAGCAGTGGAACTTTGCTATAAAAAAACCTTTAGCACATGGGAAGATTTGGACATTATTTTCAATAAGTGGCATCCAGTTCTTGGAGATCCAACCATGTAGATCTGCAAGAGAGGGCTAGAAGCCACGAAAGCAAAAAATAGCAGCAAGAGAGGAAAGGTCTTCTGTCGTATGGAAGATGTCTTCAACTGATTCAGGATCTAGAGTTACCCTAATAGGTTTTAATGCACTTACAGGCGTAACATGAGAAGACCCAGATGATGCGTGAGGAAGAGCATCGTGTAGTTTGGCTTCAAATGCAGCCACATCAACAAAAGTCCTTCCCCCGGTACCAAGACCTAAACCAGGAGCAGGGGATCCATAAGCCAGATGCGAAGCAGGAAGAGAACCCCCACCCACTGAAGAAATATCATTAGGGGAAACCAGAATCCTCCCCCCACACATGGAGGAAGCCCCACCCGTAGTAGTAGCCACACCAGCCGCAGGATCCATGACCTCCGACTTCAAATTTTGAAGTCGCGCGCGCACGGGAAACGCAGCAAGAGCCATAGATTGGTTAGGCATAATGTTAGTACAAATAAAATACAAAGTGTTCATACATGTGTAATAGAGGTGTTACTCTTGGTGATAGGGTGACTCCTAATTTAGGTAGCAATGACATAGGTAAAACAACATAAGAATAAATGGCACAAGGTTGTCCCTAGGCTATAAGGGACAATGACAAAGAGTACGATGACAAATGATTTCCCCTAGGCTATGGGGAGCAATAATAATTCAAACATGATGGCAAACCTTGTTGAAATAAAAAAATAAAATGGGGGGAATATAATAAAAGGAAAGGGTAGTCGAGATGACTCGAGATGCACTAGGCAAGTGGATGTTTTCTACATAGTTCTATGGACATGAGATCCAATGTGAACTTTACCCCAAATGTAGTTCTCCTTGGATTTGGGATAGAAGAAAATAATGATAAGAAAACATGATTGACTTGTAAAGGAAAATATGAATGGTCTTTCAAAACAATGAGTGCATGGAAATATAAAGGGATGACATTCCCAATCATGAAAGCTCCAACACAAACAAATCACACTTACATGGTTTAGGCTAAAACCACATTAAAAGATAAGAGACAAGTATCCACTTATGAATTGAATTGGTAATTCATAATGTCTACTACATCTATGGATTAGATTGAGAATGAGCTTGCAAAATGATGAGATCATTAGCAATAGTTACTCGCAAAATGATGAGAGCATTCAAAGAAAAAGTGTTCTCAAAATGGTTAGAGTATAAGAAAATCCAAGTGGGCATTAGTGCATCGAATTTAAATACACAATGCTCATATCATTGACTTGAAAAATGGTGAGAGTGTATGATTAAGGCCAATAAGGATGAAGAAATTAAAGGACAAGTGGTTACCTATGAAATAACTAGGAGTCCTATAATCCTTAAGGCAAATAAGTGCTCAAAAAATAAAAGAAGGTGGCCAAACTAACTCAAGATACCCCATGTATCCAAGTGATGTCTACATAGTTTGTGTGAACCTCAAGTTGATGTCATCCTCCCAAAAATGGGAGAAAAAAGACCAAAGTGGTCTAGAAATGATGTTGAATAGATAAGATGGTCTATCCCAAAAAAAATGATGGCTTTATATCTTGCATGGAAATTCTAAGCATATTTTCATGATTTTGTAATTGTTAGTATTTTCTTAGGTCTTTTCAAATGTTTAGGAGTTTTTGAACTATTTCAAATGTTTTTATAATTTTCTAGGCATCTCAACTCAATTAAAAATTATGAGACATAGAAAGGTCCAACTCATAAAATAGTGATAGAGTGGCTTAAAAATACTCATAAATTGATGAGATCACTCAAACTTAAATTGTTATAAAAATGATGAGAGTGTGACTTAGGTTACTCGTAAAATGGTAAGAATGTTCAAACTGAAATTGCTCACAAAATAGTGAGAGCATTTACACAAGGGTGTCTGAGTTGACCTCAGAAAATATTGAGCATTGCCTACATAATCCAAATGGACTTCAAGCCACTATAGTTCCACCTACAATGGTGAAATATGGGAAAGTTCCCAATATTTTTGGTGGTTTCAGTATTTCAACTCAATTGATAATTATGAGATATAACTAGCCTGACTTATAAAATGCTAAGATCATGGCTTAAACATGGTTACAAAATGGCAAGATCATGGCTTAAGTTGTAAAATGGTGAGAGTGTTCAAACACAGGTGGTTGAGCTAACCTCAAAAAATGTTGAGTTTTGTTGAGCACTGCCTACATAGTCTAAACAAACCTCAAGCCATTATAGTTCTGCCTATAATGGTGAAAGTTAGGAAAGTTCCCAATGTTTTTAGTGTTTTCGGTATCTCAACTCAATGGATAATTAAAAATACAACATGGCCTAACTTTTAAAATGGTGAGAGTGTATATCTTAAAAATGCTCATAAAATGATGAGAGCATGGCAAAGGGGTGATTGAGCTAACCTCAATATAAATCAAGCACTGCCTACATAGTTTTGAAGGACCTCAAGTCACTGTAGTTCTACTTATAGTGGTGAAAGTTGGGGAAATATTCCATTGTTTTTGGTGTTTTCAGTATCTCAACTCAATGAAGAATTACAAGATACAACATGCTCTAAACTCACAAAATGGTGAGAGCATATAACTTTAAAATGCTCACAAAATGGTGAGAATGTGGTAAATGGGTGACTGAGTTGACCTCAATATAAATCAAGCACTTCCTACATAGTTCTGAAGGACCTCAAGTCACTGTAGTTCAACCTACACAAAAGGCATCTGACTAAGTACCAACAAGTTTAGCTATAAGCAAATGGTAAGGGTTTGTCAAGGTGATGCAGTAAATCATGGTAGAGGGGTTGTTCCTAATTTGCCCAAAGGTGCTTATAATTAGGAAATAAAAATAAAGAGTCAGTGGTACTAATTTGCCCATAAGAGGTTATAATTAGTAAAATGAATATAGAATGTAACAACAAATGAAGGATACAATTATCAGGACCATTGTCATACTGATTTCATATATTGCTACTCAAATATTTGATTTTGAAACAACTACTGGAATTGAGTTTATCATCAACCATTGAATGTGCCTGAAGTACAAATGAATTGAAACCACGACCAAATGTGATAGGTGGGATTAGGTAAAAAGAACTAGCCGGCAAAGAGTTAATGGCATGGTAGAATAATATAGGGTATAGTACAAGGAATGGGTATAATGTGGCATAACTTAAACAATCTTTAGAGATAGTAATTTGAGTCTCTTAAGTGAAAATGTTTGAGGTGCATTATGTTCATCAGCTCATCAAGTTTATCTCCCTCTAGCATGATGAGCCTGTATGCTCCAAAACCATTGTTAACAATAACTACATAAAGCCCTTACTAATTTGGTTGAAATTTTCATTTTTTCTTTGTCTTAGCATTGACATTCTTCTAATTTTATTTTAACACAAGGTCACCAAACTTGAATTCATGATGTTTAACACGCCTATTGTATTAGCCTCTTAATCTATTCTGATATACTTGGAATTTTTTTGATGCAACCATGCATTTTCCATCAAATAAGTCTATCTCCTACAACTGAGTTAATCTATAGTCCTCATCATCAATTATGTGCTACAGTGAAATCCAAAGAGAAAGTAACTCGACCTCGATAGGAAGAATTGTGTCAGTGTTGTAAATAAGTGAATAGGGGATAAAACCTATTAGAGTGTGAAATATGGTACGATAAGCACAGAGGGCATTAAATATATGCAAGTGACAATTATGACTAACATCATTGGAAATCTTCTTTAGAATATTAACAATGGTTTTATTAGAAGCCTCAACTTGGTCATTGCCTTATAGGTAGTAGGCAATAGAGAAATGTTGTTTGTTATGGTATTGGGTACAAAGTGTTTTCACGTCTTTGTTCTTGAATGATCTACCATTATCAGATATAATGTTAGAGGGGATGCCATAATGACAAATGAAATGGTTGAATATGAACTTGGATATTTGCTTATCAATGATGTAAGTGAGAAGAATGGCTTCCACCCACTTAGTGAAATATTCGGTAGCAGTGAGGACATGATTATGGCCATCTAAGTATGTAATATTTATCTTTCCTATGAGGTCAAGTCTCCAAATTGAGAATGACCATGGTGTAATAAGTGGTTTGAGTGTCTTAATTTGAGCATGAATTAGATTAGCATGATTCTAACACTTTACATATCTATTCACATATGCAGTTGCATTTATTTCCATAGTCAGCCATTACTAACTAGTACACAATAAATTTTTAGCTAAGATTTCCCCACTGGTGTGGGCTCCAAACACTCCTTTATGAACTTCCCTCATCATTAATCTAGATTCTACCAAAGGTAAATAATGAAGTAGAGTTCCATCATAGCTTCTACAATACAAGGTTGGTCCAAGTAAATTATAATAGGAGTTTTTATGGGTGAAGGATTTTTGTTTCGTACGTGATAGGTTGGGAGGCATAATTTGGTCTTGGAGATAGGTAAACATATCAGAATACCAAGGAGACATAAGGGAAAAAATATTATAGACTATATTAATGGTTGATTGTTCATATGATGGTGCTAAGAGATCTTCTATAAGAAATTGATAATCCCTTGCCCTATCTATGATTTGAATCATGGAGCCAATAGTGGCCATGGCATTAGTTATGTTATTGTCTCAAGGTATTCTTTCAAATTAAATTATAGCAATTTGTTGCTTAAGATTATCGACCATATTCTTGTACAACACCAACTTCTCATCCTTGGTCTGGTACTGGTCTATGACCTAATTGATGATTAGCTAAGAATCATCATACACTAGTAAATTTTGGATGTTTCATTATATTGCTTGACGAAGCCTGACAATGAGTGATCTGTATTTAGCCATGTTATTGGTATAAGGAAATCCAATATGAAAAGACTTGGGAATAAGATCCCCTTGTGGCATGATAAATAATATTTCGACACTTGATCCATGAGCTATGAATGAACTATCAAGGTACATCTTCCATTGTTCTACCTCAGGGGGTGCTTCTGCTTATATAACAGTCATAATGGCTTCATCTAGAAATATAAATGTAAGAGGTTCATTATCATTAAGAGGAGCTTCTTCAAGCTGATATGTGAGTACTTGCCCCTTGATGGCATTCTAATTTCCATATTCAATTTCAAACTCACTCAAAAGCATGATCCAATTTGCCATGTGACCCTGCAGAGCTATTTTACAAATTAGATACTTGAGCATATCTACTTTGGCAATAACAATGGTCTTATTGTTCAACATATAATGATGCAACTTTTGGGCTATGAACACCATTACTAAATAATACTTTTTAATTGGCATATAATTGTGCTCATACGTGAATAATGTTTGACTCTGATGATACACGACATACTCTTTACCTTGTTCTTCATGTTGTGCCAAAAGTGCCCCTAGGGCATTTTTAGTCACTAATAAGTAAAGTAACCATGGTTTATTCAGTGTGGGTGGCAATAAAATAGGTGGATTGGCTAGATATTCCTTAAGATGATCAAATGTTTTTTGGAATTCTTAATTCCATGAGAAGGTAATGCCCTTCTTCAGTAAGTGTGTATATATATGGCATTTATTAGCCAACTATGATATGAAGCATCAAATTAATTAGATTTTGCCTTTCAAACTGTAGAGCTACTTCAAGGTAGATGGTGGTGACATTTATGTAATGGGTAAAACTTTCACTGTATCAATTTCAATGCCCCTGTAAGAGATAATGAAGCCTAATAATCTACTAGAAGTTAGCCAAATACACACTTCTTTAGATTAATCTTTACATTGTATTCATGAAGCCTCTTAAAGATTCTTTATAGTATAGCTAGATGATTGTCATAGGTCTTTGATTTACCTATAATGTCATCGACATAATCCTTAAGGATGTCATGCATGATATCATGGAAAATCACTATTATGGCTCATTGGTAAGTGGCCCTTGCATTATTAAGTCTAAATGGCATCACCTGATAACAATTTTTTTTTCATAGAGTAGTGTATGTTGTTCTAATGTAATTTTGATCTAGTCATATCCTGAAAAGCCATCCATAAGAGAGCATTTCATATTCGGTCATTGAGTCGACTATCATGTCAATGTTAGGCAAAGTAAAGTCATCTTTTGGGTAGGCTTTGTTGATATCCTCAAAATTAGTATAGATTCTAATACCTTCCAGTTTCTTATTTACTGGCACAATGCAATTATCTTCAAAATTGAGCCAGTCCCTTACAAATTTCACCATACCCATCTATGTTCTTCGCTCATGTTGAGCCTTCTAAAACTCTAGAATCTTGTCCCCATTACTCAAGAAGTCTATAAACTTGATGAAATTCCTCTATTGATTCCCTATGTGTGATGGCCCATCGGGATGTACTTGCACTATCAGATCATTCCTTAGGTTTTTTACACTAAGTAGCTCACTATGATTCTTTGATTCAACTATAGCCTCAACCCTACGTTGCTCCTATGCACTTATTATATGATCAAGAAGGTTTAATGGGACTTGATAATAAGAATAAAGGCCTTCAATGACTTCACCCTATGTAATGGGAACCACTAGTTTGATCTGGGCTTCAAACTCTTCAACCAACTCATTGAATTACTACCATAGGCCTACAAGCTTCTCCTTTAGATTAGATAGGTCAGGCATAATAACACCTTCCTTATGTAATCATGATTATGACTACAAGCTAATCTCAAGATTATCAGGGCCTTCTTTTTGAAACACTTACTCCTCTTGAAGGTCCTACTCACTTTCAATGTCCTCTACTATTGCACAAGGTGGTTGCTCCTCAAACAAGTTGATGACCTCTCTCTCTTCCTCTTCCTTGAACTCTTTTCCATCATCCTTATCCTATGAAAAATATGATCATTCTAATTTAATGGCATAAAGAGGGATACCAATAATTATCTCTTTCTCATCTTCACTTGAAGTACTCCCCTCTTCGTCTAGATGATCCTTATTTGTTTCCCATGCAACCAGACCTCATTTGAAAATGGAGATGGTGGGAGGGGAAGATGTTTTAATTGGTGTAGTGGCCTTAACCAAGTTGTACAACTTGAAATCAAGATGTTAGGTCCAAAAGGGTTGCCATGATTGAGTCTAAGGCTTTTTAGGAAGAATAGGCTGTTGAGTTGGCATGGCCGCAGGCTTCCCCATAGAAGGAAAACCTCTAAAACTTGGTATTTTAGAATTGGGAGGCCTGTTTGAGAGTTTAAATGGCTTACCCTACATGAATCTTAGGAATTTAAACATGGACATTTACTTATCCATAGGTTGGTGGTATTTTAGAATTGGAAGTCCTATTTGAGAGTTCAAATGGCTTACCCTACCTGAAGCTTGGGACTTTGAACATGGACATTTACTTATCCATAGGTTGGTTTGCATTCATAGGAGAAGCTTTCTTAAATTTAGGGATGGAAGGGGCTACTTAGGGCTTGATTTCTTGTGTTTACTTGAGCAGTTGATGAATATGCTCCTCCTTTGTGATTTGTCTAGCTAGGTATTCTTCTTCACACCTTTTTATTCTTTCATCTTCTACTGGTGGATGTAAGCTTTGTAATTAAACTCCTCCTGATACCTATTATATTCATTATCCTTGTTAACCTCCCTCATCTACTAGGTGAAGCACAATAAGATGTCCTTGATGCTTTGTTGGCACTGGTTAGGAGGGTGACAATGTTGATTAAGAGCAACATAGATTTTGCAAAGCTAGTTGGAAGCATGAGCAAGTGGACAAAAGGGATGAACTAGGGTGGGAAGGAGGCAAACACTATGGGGAGGCCATTATATTATTGGTCTAGGTCATTTTTGGATGAATCCAAGATTACCTTTAGCATGATATGGGAAACAAGATGGCATAACAACAATATTTTCATGAAATTCAGGGGAAAATGACATATATTTTAGGCACTTGGGTTGCTTAAACTAGTATATATGACATTTGGAGTCACCAAGTGATCTATAGAGTGTATTTAAAACTTGAATCATTGAGAGAGTATCACCAATATCTTATCCAACTTTTGAACTTGGTCCCACTAGGCATTTCAAAAACTATTATCACTCAAAACATGCACCTGTGTGTGAATATATCTTGTGTTTCATTGCACATGACTCTTTTGCACCTAGTTATTTGGGCATGCACATCGAAGAGTAATTCAGTGTCTCATTGTAATAATGGGATTATCCCCCAAAGAGTGGGACTCTTGTGATCCTTGGGATAAACCTTTAGATTAGGCCAACTTCCTTCTATTCTATATGCACCTGGTTTAGGACCAATGTGTAGACCTATACAAAGCAAAATGAAATCTATAATTAGTGTTAAACCTAAACTCAATAAAAGGAAAAAGGGAGGTAAAAGGTAAGAGAGGTTACTAGAATGAAAATGGTGATGCACCAAGAATAGAGTAAACACCTCACCTGCTTAATGACATAATAAGACTAATGGAATGGATACAAAATCTTCAAATTGGGTACACTTTATAAGTGTTTCACATGGAGGTAAGGGAACATAATGTAATGTTAGGAGGGATGACAAATAGTCCATAGATAATGCCTATGTAGACCCGTGTATATACAACATGAGACCTATAGAGACTTTCAATTCTATGCAAAGGTCTGAAGGGAGGATGCCAATTAGAGGGACAAACATTCATAGATAAAGATCAATAACCATGAAGTCACACAAATCATAAAACATGAAGCAAAGTAAACTAATCCTTATTAATCCTAAGTGTCAGGATCTTAGATCACAATTGATTACTTTTGTATAAGCAACTAAACACGGAATTGAACCAGAAGTAATAAGTATCTAGAAATAAAAAACAAGAAAGAATAAGAGATACGAGAAATAATACAATCTGTATTAAACTCTTCTAGAAGGAAATACAATGAAGAAATATCTCTCTCCTCATACCTCTCAGATATATAGTAATTCTCCTTCAAGAGTTCTCTCTCTCAATCAATTACAACCAACTCAATAATTGAGTTGTCCTTACAGATCTTCTTGATCTTGCTCCTTGCAGATATTCCTGATCTTGCACCCTTCTGCAGATCTTCTTGATCTTGCACCTTACAGATATAATTGATCTTGCTCACCCCTTACTTTTCAATACTACCCCATGGATCTCTTAAATATTATTGAAAGCAAACAATAATTAGAAAAACAAACTCAAGACTAATTTTAGTCTTTACATGCAAACTAGCTGTTCTCCTTTAATTAGCAATTTTTGAAACACCTGGAAATGCACAGAAGTCTGATGTCGGTCTGAAGATGACCGATGCCGACCGAACCCTAACCGATGTTAGTTGGTTCTGACCAATGTTGACCGATGCTGGTCGACCCCTAACTAATGTCAGTTGGTTCTGACTGATTCCATCGATACCGGTTACTATGTAGCTCATTGGTGAAGCTTTTAGCTCCAAAACTCAACAATCTCCCACATGGAGATAAATAGTTGCACCTGTACCTGTACAACAACATCCTCTATCTTATTTCTCTAGCTTGTTTCTCCATCTTCAAGTTCAATCTTGAAGACCAACAAAAGTTGAATGAAGATTCAACTTCTCTTTTGTTATCGGCTTTGTTAACATATCTGCAGGGTTCTTATCCATATGGATCTTTTCCAGCTTCAACTGTCCATCCTCCAATACCTGTCTAATGAAGTGGTACCTAAGCTATATATGTTTGGTTCTTGAATGAAAGGCTGAATTATTTGCCAAATGAATTGCACTTTGACTATCACTGTACAATCTATAACTCTCTTGCTCCTTTCCCAACTCTTCCATGAACTGAGTCATCCAAATCATTTCCTTGCTAGCCTCTATGACTGTAATGTATTCTGTCTCTGTAGTAGACAAGGCAACAACCTTCTACAACTTTGAAATCTAGCTAACTGTCGTTCCACCAACAGTGAATAGATATCTTGTGGTGCTTCTCCTGCCATCCAAATCACCTGCCATATCCGAATCTACACACCCATGTAGATAAGTGTTTGACCCTCCATAGCATAAATGCCTACTACTGGTCCCTCTCAAATTTCTAAGAATCCATTGAACTGCTTTCCAGTGTTCCTTTCTTGGATTGGCCATAAACTTGCTGACAACTCCCACTGCTTGGGCAATATCAGGTCTAGTACATACCAACCTGGCCTTATGTCTCATTTGTCCATTCTCTCCTTCCTTTAACCTGTAAACCCATTTGTTTTTTAGTGCTTTCTTTTTTACTGACAACTCATCCAAATCCCACGTATGGTTCTCTTCCAAGGAATCAATTTCCTCATTCATGTCATGCTCCCACTGTTTCCTGGATTCTACCTGCATTGCCTCATCAAAACTTTTTGGTTTTCCACCATTAGTGAGCAACAAGTAGTATAAAGAAGGGGAATAATGAATTGGAGGTTTACTTACCCTTTCAGACCTCCTTATGGGTGTTTGAGACTCATTGACAGCTTGCTGTCTGCCCAAATTTCTTTTTGACAGTGACCGATCCTGGTCGTCTCTGATCGATGTCAGTCTGCACCTGACCGATGTCGATTCCACCTGACCAATGTCAATTTCCACCTGACTGACATTGATTCCTGTCTTTTTTTATGAGTGATGATTTTTATCCGCGAGCTCATTTTGGTTCATAACCTCATCCAAATCAAGATTTCCCTGCTCAAAATTATTTAGCCTCTTGAGCTGATCACTGTACATCACCTTCTCATTAAAAACCAAGGCTTTCCATTTCTTAAAAGTGTCAAAAACATCAGATTTCCTCTTTATGCAATAAACCCATACCTTTCTTGTATCATCATCAATGAAAGAAACATAATATTGTGATCCTCCAATAGAAGCTACCTGAGCTAGTCCCCACATGTCTGTGTGAACAAGCTCCAACTTGTGCTTCTTCTTTGTTGACCCAGTTTTGAGAAACCTCACTTTCTTTTGTTTTCCAAAAATACAATGCTCACAAAAATCTAGATCTATGCTTTTCAAATCTGAAAGCTTACATTTTGACTTAAGAACATCCATTCCCTTCTCACTCATGTGACCAAGCCTACATTGCCACAACTTTGCATCTACATCTAAAGTAAATAAAATAGAAGGAGAATAATCAGTAATACAAGTAGATAGATAAAGTGTACCTACTCTCTTACCTCTTGTTAATACAAGTGCACCCTTGGAAACTTTCCAAGATTCAGCTGTGAGAGTTACTGTGCAACCCTCATCACCCAACTTTCCTACAAAAATTAGATTCCTCTTCAGGATGGGTACATGCATAACATCCTTCAACACCCATGTGTTTCCATTCTGCAATTTCAGCTGCACTTTTTCTTTGCCAACAATTTGACAAGGCTCATCATCCCCTAAATAAACTTTTCCAAAGTCTCCATGGACATAATCATTGAAAAATTCTCTATTTGGGGTTGCATGGAAAGAGGCACCATAATCTAAAACCCATGATTCTACTTTATCCAAATAAAATATAAGAGCATCTTGTGTAACAATACCTGCATCATTTGCTTCTTTATTACCTTCATGTTGATTTTCTTTCAACCAACAATCTTTCTTTGCATGCCCTTTCTTTTCACAATTCCAACAGGTTATCCTTCCATTTTTGGATTTGGATCTACTTCCCATCTTTGACCTTGATTTCCCTTGCTTGCCCTTCTATCTTTGATTTCCCCTGCTTTCAACACTTAAAGCATTACCTGATGTTTCCCCTGTGCTTTTCTTGCAAATTTCTTCATTCAAGATTACACTAACAACATCATCAACTTTCAAGATATTTGAAGCAGATGCAGTATTACTAACTACCATTATTAAACTATGCCAACTTTTAGGTATAGAGCATAAGATTAAGAGAGCCTTAATTTCATCATCAAAAACTATTTTGACTGAATTTAACTGATTTACAATTGTATGGAAATCATTAAGATGACTAGATACAGATCCACCTTCCTACATTTGCAAATTAAATAATTGCTTCATAAGATATACCCTATTCAAAGCTAAGGGTTTTTCATATAAATTTGCCAAAGTATCCATTAACTCTATCGTTGTCTTTGCCTATGATAAGTTGGAAACCATAGAAGATGCCAGGCTCAACCTTATAGATCCAAGAGCCTTTCTATCAAGAACATTCCATTCTTCATCTTTCATATCTATGGGCTTACTTGAAACCCCACCCAATGGTAAGTATAGATCTTTCTGATACAAATAATCTTCTATTTGCATCCTCCATAATTGATAATTCTTGTCATTGAATTTCTCCATTCTTAGTTTACTTTCTTCTGCCATTGCTTTACTCCCACTCAATCAGAAACCCCTGTGAGTGAATTCTGTAATCAAAAAACACTAACACGCTCTGGAACCTGTGCTCTGATACCAATTGTTAGTGTATACACATAGCTTTGATACCACTTGTTAGGATCTTAGATCACAATTGATTACTTTTGTATAAGCAACTAAACACGGAATTGAACCAGAAGTAATAAGTATCTAGAAATCAGAAACAACAAAGAATAGGAGATATGAGAAATAATACAATCTATATTAAAATCTTCCAGAAGGAAATACAATGAAGAAATCTCTCTCTTCTCACACCTCTTAGATGTACAGTAATTCTCCTTCAAGAGTTCTCTCTCTCAATCAATTACAACCAACTCAACAATTGAGTTGTCCTTGCAGATCTTCTTGATCTTGTTCCTTACAGATCTCACTGATCTTGCACCCTTCTGCAGATCTTCTTGATCTTGCACCTTGTAGATCTAATTGATCTTGCTCACCCCTTACTTTTCAAAACTGCCCCATGGGTCTCTTAAATAGTATTGAAAGCAAACAATAATTAGAAAAACAAACTCAAGACTAATTTTAGTCTTTACATGCAAACTAGCTGTTCTCCTAAAATTAGCAAATTTGGAAATGCCTAGAAACACACAGAAGTCTGATGTCAGTCTAAAGATGACCGATGCCAGCCGACCCCTAACCAATGTCAGTTGGTTTGACCAATGCTGACCGATGCCGATCGACCCCTAACCGATGTCAGTTGGTTCTGACCAATTCTGTCGATGCCGGTTACTGTGTAGCTCATTGGTGAAGCTTTTAGCTCCACAACTCAACACTAAGGTCTAAGGAAATATTACAAACTTGAATGGTAATAACTTTTTTATACTAGGAGAGGGCTCTTGGAGGGAAAATTTTGGCAACATTACAGTGATAAAAAAATGTTGACCATTTTATAATAAAAATTAGGGTTTATATAGTGTAGGGCAAGGCCCTACGCGATCAATTTTATATTGGAAGTGGTAGGTAGTAACTTGCATTTGGAAGTGGTGTCTAGAGCTTGAGGTCGATTGAGGGCATCAATATCTTCATAATAAATGCTATAAGTCATGCTTATTCAACCTAGATCTGATAATTTAATCATAGTAGATGGAAGGTCACTCATGGATCCATGTGTGCATCTTAGAATGAAGGATGTATAGGTAGCCAAGGGTGGCATGTAATAATGCTCTGACACTCTGACAACTGCCTTGCATTTGGCTATGTTCTAATTTAGTCCCCTTGATATCCAATCAAGCTTAACTACCATCCTATTATGGTGGTTACATAGCAATCCACCTAGACTTACTTACATGGAAGTTGCATAGGACTTACTTTGATTTTACCATGTTGCCTCTGTGCACAAGATAGGGGTTACAATGCATGCCTATTTTTAGGATCTATGTGCACACTAGACTACGTACATTGAGTTTTACACAAGATACACATAGAAAAACTATGCAAGATGGAATGCATGTCTTTATTTGAAGATCAAGTGTGCATTAGGCATGCACACACCTTTGACTTAGACACACACTATGCAAAGGTGCACAATGAGTTCCTTAAGAGTTATAAGTCTGTAGAAGAGACAACACATGACTTAGAATTTTGCCTAAAAATAATGAAGTTGTAGGTGTGATTCTCAGTGATTAGGTATGGGACTTTATCATTTAAGTGTGATAACCCCCTAGAGTGGAGCGCATAAGAAAATGTATATTTGTGTCACACACTTATAAATTTAAATTTGTACCCCATGCACCTTACCCGCACACATTTAAGATTTGAAATTTTTTGTGTGAAGGCATACATGGGTCTTTACTATGGAATACCAAGCATTGAAATATGATATCACAAAGATATTTGAGAGATATGACCCTACATAGGGAGAAATGCACAGTCTAGAGTGTAGTCTATGAATAATGGAATCATATATGTAAATTTTTGCATTTGAGCATGAGACCCCATCTTTTAGAGATAATAAGTCCCCTGAATAAGAGCACATAGGAAAAACAAAAAATATCATGTGCATGTACACCATTAGAGTTTGCACTATGTGTACTTCCTTGTTTACCATTGCCTAAAGCTTAGGGACCTTGCACACATAGATTGTGCATGTGTTTAATTATGTGATTATCATAAGGGCGTTGAAATATTTATGCATGACACATAACTAGAATTTATTCATAGGCAAGCATAGACATTCAGCTAAGGTGCATATCTACACCAACTTCCATACTCAAGCACTTATAAGTAACATGTGTACACAAGCCCAATTCTGAGTGACCTGTCACTGTGCATGTATGAAAACCTTATTCACAATGTCTTATAAGCTCTACGTAATTGGGGGGTAACTTGAAGAGTCAACATAAACCATTAAGTTCAGTTGTTAGTGTTAGATGGTACTAACTAGAGGTTAACATTACTATCCAGACATCCTTTAACTCAAATTCTAAATTTGAATGACTCACTATCTAATTTATTTCCCTTTTTGTCACTTGCATATAATCTTAGACTTGCATAGTATAGTAAACCACTAAGTATATCATCTCTCTTATTACTTTCCATATTTAAAACGTGAAATTATCAAATCAATTTCAGCCTACTACATTCAAATTTATGCTTCATTTTAATATATAGTAATATGAATAGTACACATAATTCTATCTTGTTTAGGGTTAGCTTAATCCAAAATAGGGTAAAACAACAAGAAAAAATAATTGTGAAAGAATGACTAGTTACAGTTTTAATAGAAATAATTTAATATTAACATTTGTGTGCAAGTTGAGCTCTAGTGAAAATCTTAGATGCCTTAGATTCTATTTAATCTAGGTTTACCTTTCCAATTACAAGGTGAATTCCCACATCTAATTTTATGGTTTGAGTGGCTAAGTTCAAATTCTAATCCAAAAATGGTTAGGTTTATCGTGGCCAATTTAAATTAATTATATCTTCCAAAGTACTATATTTTAGTTTGGATATCTTGAAGATGGATTACGTTAATTTTTCCTAGATAAATGTGTTGGAAGTAGATAATGAGAGGGGGGGTGAATTATTTTCTTAAAAACATCTATTAAATTCCATTTATCATTCCATAAAGTATTCATTTCACATAAAAGATCAATACATAAATAACTACACAAGCATATCATGAGAGAACACACAAGATATGTGAGAAACCCTCTTGGGTAATAAAACCCAATAAACCATGCACATGCAATACAATCCTATAATTCCAAGATCTAAATTTTAGTGAAGCACCAACATCACAAGGAGCTCCAACCCCTACCTAGTTAAACACCCACTCAACTAGTCTTCTGCAAGCTCAATCTTGCAAGGAGGATCCAACCCCCTAGGTAGCTTAGCACCAAATAAGTAACCTTTGATTTTTTATCACCTTATAAAACTTATATATAATTAAAATATATATTAAAACCTTATTTTTCACTCTTTACCCTTCAATATCACTCAAACAACCTTTTAGGCCTTCTCGCTCAAATAGCCCTCTTTGGTAGAATTAGGTCAAATGACCTTCTTCAATATCTGTGTAAAAGTAGTTAGATAATTATGTCATGTTTTTCATATCTTCTTGATTATATTAAATCTCTTAACATATTCTCAAAAAACACTATATCCTTCGCTCAATAGATCAATTCTCTAACTAGTCAAAATAGGCTGATTAGGCCTTGATTTTATACTTGATTCTCTGTCATACCTATATTGGTTGGATAAGGACCTCACCATACCTAGATTATAATTTAAATATATAAATACACACATTTCATGAGTGAAAAAAATAATACATAGTTGGTCATAATCCATAAGGACCAAATTCACCATTAGGCCTAATGGAGACCTAATGCAATTAGGTATGTCCTATCCACACGTTACCATGTTGACCCTTAGGAACACTTACTGTCTTAACCAAAAAATGGAAAAATTCTACATGACTATAACATACCCATAATAATTTCACCTTGGGTCCCCAAATCCATTTGTCCCATTTTACTACTTAGACCTACCAATTAGGTATTCTTGCCAATAGGCCTTCTCATTGCCTGCAAGTATGTCTCTCAAATTTGAAACATATACACAATTTTGACACATAACCCATATATAAAATCATATTAATAGGATATTTATTAATTAAAAAACTTCCCAAAAATATTTGGTCTCCATCACATAGGCTAAAAGGCCTCAAGAAAACTCTTGTAGATGGCTTACTCAAAAACACCAAACACTATCAACACACAGTCAAAATCATTTGACTCTCCAAGATTTAGTAGGGAATTATAATGATAAAAAATGCATTAAAATGATCATATTATTCATTTATTACATATTAAATATCTTTGGATTATTCATCTTAGTGAAAAATGACTCAAGGACATCCTTTTCACAAACACAGAAAAGTTGCCTATAGGACCAAAAACACAATCAAGAAATCAACTTAAACAATACTAGTGGGAAAACTTATGTGATATTAAAATGGATTTTTTTTTAAAATTATCATCCTTATATCATATTTTAAAATATATATTTCATTTTCATATATCAATATTGGTCTTACAGACCAATCTCACTATGCCACTTTACATAGACTTCATTGTGCTAGACAGACTAGTTTGATGACAACTTTTTACACAAGTATAGGAATCATTAACACTTATAAACCAAGGGGATAGGAGGGATAGGTATTTAATAATTCCCCATGCCTTAGGATCCATCCCTAGTCCTCTAAAACCAATCCCTAATCTCATTCTCATTCTCATTTAGTTTTCTCAATGCTTTGCTCATTAGGCCAGTTTAGCAATACACTAACTTTCATGACCAGTTTTGCATATTTATAGTAAAAATCTTAATTATAATATTTAATGGGAATAAAATATAAGTATTTCACATCATCTTCCATCCAATTTCATTCTTTGACCTAGTTAACCCTGCTTGTAGCATTAAAAACCCTAAAAATAAGGGTTTTCCTGTAGTTATACTCACTATCATGACACATCAAAACCACCTGAGGAGACATTGAATAATCATTTACATGTTACAAACATAAAACTAGGTCAAATAGTCCATTTTTATCCATAACCAATTATATCTTTCCCATTAGGTCTTTGTAAGGGTTTTAGGAGGGTTTTGACTACCTTACCTTCTTAACAATCATTCATAAAGGATTGCCCCTCAACTCCAAAATCAATTCCAATAAATTCAAGATAGTGACATTACTAAACTACCATGAAGTGATAAAGCTCTCATAAAAATGTTTCATGTGCCAATGAGCATGAAAAACTTCTTATTGGGTCTATAACACCCCATTTGTGCACACAGTCAACCTTACCATCAAAATTCTTGTTTTTTCCTGTAGGCTATGACTTCAAACTTGGTCAACATGCTTATAAAAATGATTCACACCACCTTAAATTATCTCAAAGATATGCCATATTTTTAAGATAACTTGACCCTTGATTAGGCCATTATAGGTCACTTTGTACACTAAGCCTCACACTGCCAACCCTATCTAGACTATGAACATAACCTGAAACCTCTTTTACTGACTTCAACACTCTACCCTCATGTCATACAACATCATATCCTACTCATTCAATGATAATATTTCTCACACAAGTCATACATATCTTATCTCACTAAGGCACCAAACTTGTATCTTCTCACTAAGTCTCTTCATGTAGGATCTAAGCTTTAAAACTTGACCTTTCACCTCATTTGAAGACTTCTCTACCTCTTTACAATGTTTAAGCAACTTTGAAAACTTACTCATGCCTGTACTGACCCATAACATAAAAATTTACCATGCATTATGCATATATCTTTTTCACAAAGCTAGACCAAGCTACTCAAGATACCCAGTGCTCAGAGTTTGGACACAACATGCTAGTTCAAAGATGTCATTATTTAAACATGATTTCCTGAAGACAAGTCCATTCTCAACAAGCTTTATGAGCTTTGTCAATTACAACTTTATAATAAGACATTATATAGTACACAAGGACTTGTTGACACATGGGCTTACCTTGTATGCTTTTCAGTACTTAGAGCTCAAACAAGATGTTTCTCTTGTATCTTGAACATGATCTTGATATGTCATCAAACCTCAAAAAGGATACTAGGTTGCCTTCAAATTTTATCTCAATAGGAAAACAAAAATTCTCAGTCACACACCACTTCACCAAGCATGACATCAACTCTGAATTTTGTGATGGAGGACATTCAACTTGAATTTGACATCAATGAAAACATTAATGTCTTAATACCAACACTAGGAACATACCTTAATAATATCCCCCTTTATCATTGATGGAAAACACTCTTAATCATAGTAGATCATTATCTGACACTTGATCATTCTGCAACAATTGATCACTCTAGATAGCTATTTGATCCTAAGACTTGGAGTAACTTACCTTTTCTTTCAAACAACCCCATCAATCTTTTTTGTCATAATTTTAGCACATACTAGGCTCACATACCTACTCATGAGACCTGATTAACTCCCTTTGTCTACATGAAAATTCAAGATATTTTCAAAACTTTGACTTGGTTTGATTAAGTCATCATAAAAATTTTGTGACTTGTATTTTGTGATCACACCTGTATCATACTTTATTTGACATAATATTGAATCTAAAGGTCTCCTAAGACCACAAAAATCCTCTTATGATCGAGCACCCTTCATGCTTCTTGCTTGCTAGCTGAGTGCCTCCATGAAGCCTAATGGAGTCACGTCTGCTCTAGAGAGATAGAACAAAATAAATTTAGGAGATTCCTAGATCTCCATGTCCTTGTAGGACTAAACTTCCTCCATGATATTCTTATGCTTAATTTGTCCTTCTGGTTTGATCTCCTCAATCTTTGTTTGGGTACTATTTTGGCTTGATTTATTGGTATTGACTCCTCCATCAACAAACTGAACTGATGGAGAAAATTCTTGGCAATCCTTTACATCTTGATTTTTCTCTACCATGGAAAATATTCCATTTGAACTTTCAAAGTAGTTTTCAACCTTAATTATCTTAGGTTTCCACTTGTTTCTTTCTTGTGTTCTAAAAACCTCAAATTTCTTATCTTATCTTAGGAAGTCATTTTTACAGTACTTTGAAATGTGACCAAACTTATGACAATTGTAACATGTTATCCATCTAGATGAAAATACACCATGACACATACCTTTTGACTAATGGTTCTCCTCATAGTTCCATGCAAATTCATTCTTGAAGGGTCTTTTGCAATGCCTTGCTCTATGACCAAATTGGTTATATGAATAACAATAGCCAATGAAAGGATTATCATTCCTGATTTTATTAAAATTCTTGATGGTATTGACCTAAATTATTTTAGCTCCCTCATTCTTTGATTGATTTTTAAACGCTTTTGATCACATTAGTGTCCTTTTCTTGATCCCCAACGAAACCAAGACCTATTTTTTCATCGACATTCTTTTGACTACTCAGAAGGTTATCTAGATCATTGGTGCTCTTTTCAAACCTTAAAAATGACTTAACTTTATTTGATACTTGTTTCAATTCATCTCTTAAAGAGTTCACTTTAGCTACATACCTTGCACATTCTTCTTCTTTTACTTCTAGGTTTGCAGTCATAATTTCAAGTTGACTCTCCACTTGTTTGACTATTTCCTCTTGCTCTTTAGAGTTGGTGCTTGGTCTAACTTCAAATAATTTAATTTGATCCTCATAGCATTTAATAAGGGACCTCATCACCCTATTATTTTTCTTGACTATCTTAAGCTCTTCTAGAGTATTTATTAACTCGGCATCAAAATCCACCTCATCTCATTCTTCATTTGTATCACCAACAACACCTCCAATCCATATGGATTATTCTGGATTTGAGTAAATTACTTCTTCAGCCATGAAGAGAATCTCATTGACATTAGGACCATCACTTTCATGATCACTCTCTAAATCACTTATTTCACTATCATTATATGAGATGCAATTTTCCTTGGTATAAAGACTCCTTTTGTTTTTGAAGAACCTTTTCTTGTTGTCATATATTTTAAAGTTTTTATTGCTATTATCAGATTTATAATACTTTTCATCACATCATGATATTAATTATGTTCTACATCATCCTTTGTCTTATGTTTAAGAGGAAATTTTTTGGTAAAGTGTCCAACCTCTCCACAATTGAAGCATTTGAAAGGTACCTCACCTTTGTATTTTCTTAAACCTGTCTTCAAATTTCATGCAAACATAACTATTAAATCATCATCACCAATGTTAGATTCATCATTATTTATGACTTTCTTAACTTGTGACTTCTTTTCTACCTTGAACACAACTTCCTTCTTTGCAGGTCTTCTTTCACACGTCCTCATCTCATAGGTTGTTAGGTTCCATGAAGTCCATACATCTCAAGTTTGTCTAAATCTTGCATTTATTCAACAACACATACCTTGGAATAAAATTTGGGAGTTAGAGACCTTAAATTTTTTTAAAAAACAATGATCTCTTTCAATTCTTATCCTAGACTTGTTATGGTGTTGACCACCACATCCACCCTCAACAAGTAGGCTGCAATGGTCTCATATTCATTCATTTTTAGACTTTCAAATTGTCTTCTATGAGTTTGCAACTTGGCCAATTTGACTTTGGAATATCCCTCATGAATATTTTTCAACTTATCCCACATTTATTTGGCAAATATACAATGCATAACCTTCACAAATTCTACTTCAGATAGATCAGACATTATGCCATTCATTACTTTTGAGTTGTTGTCACTGGCCTTATTACTTGATGTATCCGTAGGAGGAATAGAGGGTGTAGTATACCCATCCAAAACTAATTACCAAAAATTATGAATTTGAGACATCAGATATTTCCTCATCTTCACACTCCAAAAATCATAATTGGATCTATTAAACAATGGAGCTTTGCTTGTTGAGAAACCACCCTGAGCTTGACTAACCATCTTAGCTTTTTTAGAATCTCCTTTAGGTTGTATGACCTATTTCAAAGGAATTGATATGATACCAAATGTTAGAATTAGATAATTAGGGGTGAGGGTGAATCAATTGCTTAACAACATCTATTCAATTTATGTATCATTCTATGAAGCATTCATTTCACATAAAAGATCAATACATAAACAAACAACTACATAAGCATATCATGAGAGAAGACACAAGATATATGGGAAAACATCTTGGGGAATTAAAAAAACTATAACATACACATGTAATATAGTCCTATAATGTTAATATACAAATTTTAGTGAATCACCAACTTTATAATGAGCTCCAACCCCTACCTAATTAAGCACCCACTCAACTAATCTTCTGCAAGCTCAATCTTGCAAGGAGGTTCTAACCCCCTAGGTAAATTAGCACCACATAAGTCAAATATGGTATAAAATAACCTTATAACACCTATTTATAATTAAAATTTATATTACAATAATTTTTTTTTCAATCTTTACCATTCAATCTCACTCAAATAGCCTTTTAGGCCTTCTCACTCAAATGACCCTCTCTTTGGCAGAATGAGGTCAAATGACCTTCCTCAATACCTGTATAAAAATAGTTAGATAATTATGGAATGTTTTTAACATATTAATAATAAAATTAAATCTCTTAACCTATTCTATAAAAACACTATATCCTTTGCTCAATAGCTCAATTCTCTAACTAGTCAAAATAGGGTTATTAAGCCTTGATTTTATACTTGATTCTTTCTCACACCTATCTTATTCTGATAAGTACCTCAAAATACTTGGATTATGATTGAAATAGATCACTACAAAAATTTAATGAGTGAAATAAATAACACATAAGTTGGTCATAGTCCATAAGGACCAAATCGACCATTAGGCCTAATGGAGACCTAATGCAATTAGGTTTGTCCTATCCACACGTTACCACTTTGACCCTTAGGAACAATTCCTGTCTTAACCAAAAAATAAAAAAAATTAATAAATTCATCCAATATACCATATATAAGTTAAGATTATGTCCCCAAATACATTTGGCACATTTCACCACTTGGACCTACTAATTAGGTCTCTTTGCTAATAGGCCTTCTCACTGCCTATAAGTCTATCTTCAAAATTTGAACCATATACACAAATTTGACACATAAAACATAAAAAAACCAATATTAATAGGATATTAAGGCATTAAATAACTTAAAAAAAATATTTTGTCTCCATCACACAGGCCAAAAGGCCTCAAGAAGACTCCTGTAGATGGCTTACTCAGAAACACCAAACACTATCAACACACAATCAAAATCATTTGACTCTCCAAGCTTGATCAGGGACTTATAATGAGAAAAAATTCATTAAAATTATCCTATTAGTACTTTATTACATATTCAATATCTTTTTATCATTCATCTTAGTGAAAAATGACTCAGGGACATCCTTTTCACACACACATAAAAGTTGTTTGTAGGACCAATAACACAATTAAGAAAATCAACTTATAGAACACCAATGGTAAAAATTATATGATATTAAAATGAATTTTTTTGAACCTTTATCATCCTTATATCATCTATAAAATATATATTTCGTGTTTATATATCAATATTGGTCTTATAGACCAATCTCACTATGTCACTCTACATAGACTTCATTATGCTAGACATATCAGTTTGATGACAAATTTTTGCACAGGTATAGGCATCATAAAAAATTATAGATATGATTTATATGTATTTAATAATGAACCCATGCATTAGGATCCATCCATTTTCCTCTGAAACCAATCCATAATCTCATTCTTGCCTAGTTTTCTCACTGTTCTGCTCATTAGGCCAATTTAGCGACATGGTAACTTCCATGACCAATTTTGAACATTTTTGGTCATAATATTTCTCATAAAATTTCATGGGAATAAAATATAAGTATTTAAAACCATCCTCCATCCACTTTCATGCTTTTACCTGGTCAACCTTGCCTATAACATCAAAAACCCTGAGAATAAGGATTTTCCTGTAGCTTCTACTCATTGTCATGACACACCAAAACCACCTGAGGAGACCTTGAAGAGTCATTTAAATGTTTCAAACATATAAATAGATAAAATATACCATTCTAATCCATAAACAATTATATCTTTCCTATCAGGTCTTTGTAAGGGTTTTAGGAGGGTTTTGACTACCTTACCTTCTTAGCAATCATTCATAAAGGATTGCCCCTTAACTCCAAAACCAATGCCAAGAAATTTAAGACACAGACCTTTACCAACTACCATGAAGTTTTCAGACCATCATGAAAAGGTTCCACATGCCAACAAGCATGGGAAACTTCTTCTCAGGTCTGTAACACCCCATTTTGTGCACACAGTCAACCTTACCATCAAAATTCTTGCTTTCTCCTATAAGATATGACTTAAAACTTGGTAAACATGCTTAACACAATCCTTTACAATAAATTAAATTATCTAAATATATCTACCATCTTTGGAAAATAACTTGACCCCTGCTTAGGCCATTATAAGTTTCTTTGTACACTAAGTCTCACACTACCAGTCCTATTTGGACTATGAACACAATATGAAACCTCTTGTAATAACTTCAACACTCTAACCTCATGAAATAAAAAATAATATCCTAATAATTCAATTCCAATATCTTTCACACAAGTCATACATATCTTATCTCATGAAGGCACCAAACTTGAATCTTCTCACTAGGTCTCTTCATGCAGGAGCTAAGCTTCAAAACTTGAATTTTGACCTCATCTGAAGAATTTTTTGCCTCTTGACCATGTTTAAACAACTTTTAATAATTAATCATACATGTACTAACCCAAAAAATAAAAATTCACCATGGATCATGCATATATCATTTTCACAGAACTAGACCAACCTACTCAAGATACCTAGTGCTCAGAGTTTGGACACAACATGATAGCTCAAAATGTCATTATTTAAACATGATTTCCTAAAGACAAGTCCATTATAAATATAATTTATTAGATCTATCACATTACAACTTTTTACCAAGACCTTATATAGTATACAAGGACTTGTTGACCCATGTGCTTACCTTGTATGCTTCTCAATACTTAGAGCTCAAATAAGATGCTTCTCTTGTATCTTAAACACGATCTTAATATGTCATAAAACCTAATAAATGATACCAGGTTGCCTTCAAATTTTGTCTCAATAGGAAAATAAAACTTCTTAGTCACACACCACTTTAACAAGCATGGCATCAACTCTAAATTTTGTCATGAAGGATATTCAACTTGACTTTAACATCAATGACAACATTAATGTCTTAATACCAACACTAGGAACATAACTCAACAATGTCCCCCTTTGGCATTGATGTAAAACACTCTTAATCATAGCAAATAATTCTACAATACTTGATCTTGAAATATAAACTTTCTCCTCCTTTGACATTAATAACAAAGGTTCACCTTGGGAAACTATTTGATCCTTGGACTTGGAGTAATTTACCTTTTATTTCAAATAACCTCATAAATATTTTCTATCAAAATTTTAGCACAAGCTAGGCTCACATACCTACTCATGAGACATGATTGACTCCCTTTGTCTCCATGAAAATTCAAGACATTTTCAAAAATTTGAATTGGTTTGATCAAGTCATCATACAAATTTTATGACTTGTATTTTGTGATCACACCTATAACATACTTTACTTGATATAAAATTGAATTTGAAGGTCTCCTACAACCATTTAACTCCCCCTATGACCGAACACCCTTCATGCTTATTTTTTGCTAGCTGAGTACCTCCATGAAGCCTAATGGAGTCACCTCTACTCTAGAGAGCTAGAACAACATAAATTTAGCAGATTCCTAGATCTCCATTTCCTTGTAGGACTGAAATTCCTCCATGATCCTCTTATGCTTGATTTGTCCTTCTGGATTGATCTCCTCAATCTTTGTTTGTGTACTATTTTGGCTTGATTTATTGGTATTGACTCCTTCATCAACAAACTGAGCTAATAGATAAAATTCTTGGCACTCCTTTGCATATTGATTTTACTCTACCATGGAAAATAGTCCATTTGAACTTGTAGACTAGTTTTCAACCTTAGTTATCTTATTTTTCCACTTGTTGTTTCTTTCCTTTGTTCTAGAAACCTCAAATTTCTTATCTTATCTTGAGAAGTCATGCTTGCAGTACTTTGCAATGTTACCAACCTTACGATAATTGAAATATGTTACACCTCTAGATGAAAACACACCATGACCCATATCTCTTGACTAATGGTTCTCCTCATATCTCCATGCAAATTCATTTTTAAAAGATCTTCTACAATGCCTTACTTTATGAACAAATTGGTTACATGAATAACAATAGCCATTGAAAGGATTAACATACCTAATGTTATTAAATTTCCTGATGGTATTGACATGTGTTCTATTATCTTCCTCATTCTTTGATTTATCTTTGACCCTTTTGATCACATTAGTGTCCTTCTCTTGATCTCCAATGAAACCATGACCTATTTTGTCATCAATAGTCTTTTGACTACTCAAAAGGTTGTCTAGATCATTGGTGTTCTTTTCAAACCTTAAAAAAGACTTGAACTTATTTGATACTTATTT
This sequence comes from Torreya grandis, assembly GCA_037957365.1. Classification (NCBI taxonomy): domain Eukaryota; kingdom Viridiplantae; phylum Streptophyta; class Pinopsida; order Cupressales; family Taxaceae; genus Torreya; species Torreya grandis. The sequence goes on from JARHVA010000748.1 coordinate 3,195,910, forward strand.
CAATTCATCTCTCAAAGATTTCTCTTTAGCTACATACCTTGCACATTCTTCTTCTTTTACTTTTAGGCCTGTAGTCACAATTTCAAGTTGACTCTCCACCTGCTTGACTATTTCCTCTTGCTCCTTGGAGTTATTGATTAATCTAGCTTCAAACAAGTTGATTTGATACTCATAGTATTTAATAAGGGACCTCATCACCCTATTCTTTTTATTGACTATATTTATCTCTTTTAGAGTATTCATCAACTCAGCTTCAAGATCCATCTCATCTCATTCTTCTTCTGTATCACCAACAACACCTCCAATCCATATAAATTCTTCTAAATTTCAGAAACTTGATTATTTATCCATGAAAATAACCTCATTGACATCAAAACCTTCACTTTCATGATCACTCTTTGAATCACTTCTTTCACTATCATTAGATGAGATGTAATTTTTCTTGGTATAATGATTCCTTTTGTTTTTGAAGAACCTTTTCTTATTGTCATATCTTCTGAAGTTTTTATTGCTCTTATCAAATTTATAAGACTTTTTATCATCATCATGTTCATTATATTCTACATCATCCTTTGTATTATGTTTGTGAGGAAATTTGTTGGTAAAGTTTCCAACCTCTCCACACTTGAAGCATTTGAAAGGCATCTTGCCTTTGTATTTTGTTAAACCTATCTTCTACTTTCTTGTAAACATAGTTATTGACTCATCATCATCAATATTAGATTCATCATTATTTATGACTTTATTAACTTACAGATTATTTTATTTTGGATTCTTTTTTTCCTTAAACACAACTTCTTTTTTTGCAGGTCTTCCTTCATTTATCCTCATCTCACAGGTTGTTAGGGTTCCAAAAAGTCCATCCATCTCAAGTTTGTCTAAATCTTAGATTTATTCAATAACACATACCTTAGAATCAAATTTGGGAGTTATAGACCTTAAAACCTTTTGAATAACAATGGTCTCTTTTAATTCTTCTCCTATACCTCTTATGATGTTGACTACCTCATCAACCCTCAACAAGTATGTTACAATGGTCTCATCTTCATTCATTTTTATACTTTCTATTTATCTTCTATGAGTTTTAAATTTGTCCAATTTGACTTTGGAATATCCCTCATGAATAGTTTTAAACTTATCTCACATTTATTTGGTAGATATATAGTGCTTAACCTTCACAAGTTTTGCTCCAGATAGACCACACATGATGCCATTCATAGCTTTTGAGTTGTTGTCACTGGCCTTCTTACATGATACATTCATAGGAGGAATAGGGGGTGAAATACACCCATCTAAAATTGATTTCTAGACATATTGACCTTGACATATAAAATATGTCCTCATCCTCACACTCCAAAAAGCATAGTTTGATCCATTAAACAATGGAGATTTGCTTGTAGAGAAACCAACCTGAGCTTAACTAGCCATCTTAGCTTGTTTAGAATCTCCTTTAAGTTGTAAGACCTCTTTCAAAGGACCTAATATGATACCAAATGTTGGAAGTATTTATTGAGATGGGGTAGGGGTTGAATTAGTTTCTTAACAACATATATTCAATTCTATTTATCATTCTATAAAGCATTCATTTCACATAAAAGATTAATACATAAAAGAACAACTACACGCAAATATCATGAGAGAACACACAAGATATGTGGAAAAACCTGTTTGGGAATAAAATCCAATAAATAATGCACATGAAATATAGTACTATAATGTCAAGATCCAAATTTTAGTGAAGCACCAACTTCATAAGGAGTTCCAACCCCAACCTAGTTAAGCACCCACTCAACTAGTCTTCTACAAGCTCAATCTTGCAAGGAGGCTCAAACCCCCTAGGTATCTTAGTAAAAAATAAGTAACATATGATAATTTATCACCTTATAATACCTATTTATAATTTAACTATAGATGATAACCTTCTTTTTCAATCTTTACCCTTTAATCTCACTCAAATAGCCTTTTAGGCCTTCTCGCTCAAATAACCCTCTCTTTGGCAGAATTAGGTCAAATGACCTTCCTCAATACCTGTATAAAAATAGTTAGATAATTATGGAATGTTTTTCATAACTTATTAATTATATTCAATTTATTAAACTATTCTCCAAAAACACAATAGCCGTCACTCAATAGCTTAATTCTCTAACTAGTCAAAATAGGCTTATTAGGCCTTGATTTTATACTTGATTCTTTCTCATACCTATATTGGTTGGATAAGGACCTAAACATAATTTTATTATTATTTAAATATATCACTTCACATGTTTCATGATTTAAACAAATAATACATAAGTCGATCATGGTCCATAAAGACCAAATCCACCATTAGGCCTAATGGAGACCTAAGGTAATTAGGTCTATCCTATCCACATGTTACCACTCTGACCCTTAGGAGCACTTAGTATATTAAAAAAAACATAAAAAAATTCATAAATTCATTAAATATACCATTTATAATTTAACCTTGGGTCCCAAAATTCATTTGTCCCATTTCACTACTTGGACCCACCAATTATCTCTCCTTGCCAATAGGCCTTCTCGCTGCCTATAAGTTTGTCTTGAAAATTTGAACCATATACACAAATTTGGCACATAATTCATAAAAAAAATCATATTAATAGGATATTTAGGACTTAAAAAACTTCCCAAAAATATTTGGTCTCCATCACACAGGCCAAAAGGCCTCAAGAACACTCCTGTAGATGACTTACTCAGAAACACCAAACACTATCAACACACAATCAAAATCATTTGACTCTCCAAGCTTGATCAGGGAATTATAATGAGAAAAAATGCATTAAAATTATCCTATTATTAATTTATTACATATTCAATAGCTTTTTATCATTCATCTTAGTGAAAAATGACTCAGGGACATCCTTTTCACACACACATAAAAGTTGTCTGTAGGACCAATAACACAATTAAGAAAATCAACTTATATAACACCTATGGGAGAACTTATATGATATTATAATGTATTTGTGTTTAAATTTAACATACTTATATCATATATGAAAATATATATTGCATGGTCATATATCATTATTGTTCTTACGTACCAATCTCACTATGCCACTCTACACAAACTTCACTGTGCTAGATAGACCAGTTTGATGACAATATTTTGCATAGTTATAGGCATATTCAAAACTTATATACCAAGGGTATATTAGGGATATGTCTTGAATAATTAACCCATTCCTTAGGATCCATCCCTAGTCCTTTGCAACCAATCCCTAATCTCATTCTCATTTGCACCCAGTTTTCTCACTATTCTGCTCATTAGGCCAATTTAGCGATAAGCTAATGTACATTAATGGTTTTGAAAATTTTTGGTCAAAAACCTACTCAAAAAATTTCATGGTTATAGGTCAACCCTACCTATAACATCAAAAATTCTTGAAAATAAAGGTTTTCTTGTAGCTTGTACTCCTTGTCATGACACACCAAAACCACCTAAGGAGACCTTGAAGAGTAATTTACAAGTTACAAACATAAAAATAGGTCAACTATACTATTCTAATCCATAACCAATTAGATCTTTCCTATCAGGTCTTTGTAAGGGTTTAGGAGGGTTTTGACTACCTTACCTTCTTAGCAATCATTCATAAAGGATTGACCCTCAACTCCAAAACCAATTCCAAGAAATTAAAGATAAATACCTTCCAAAAATACCATTAAGTGATCAATCTCTCATGCAAAGGTTGCACATACCAATGAGCATGAGAAACTTATTCTTAGGTTTATAACAGCCCATATTGTGCACACAGTCAACCTTACCATTAAAATTCTTGTTTTCTCCTATAGAATATGACTTAAAACTTGGTCAAAATTATTATAATAATTATTCACACCACATTAAATTCTATTAAGATCTTTGACATCTTTGGAAAAGAAATTGATCCCTGCTTAGGCCATTATAGGTCACTTTGTACACTAGGCCTCACACTGCCAGTCCTATCTGGAATATGAAAACAACCTGAAACCTCTTGTACTGACTTCAACACTCTACCCTCATGTTATAAAACATAATATCCTACTCATTAAATTCCAATAGTTTGCACACAACTCATATATAACATATCTCACTAAAGCACCAAACCTGTATCTTCTCACTAGGTCTCTTCATGTAGGAGCTAAGCTTCAAAACTTGAACTTTGACATCATCTGAAGACTTATTTGCCTCTTTCCCATGTTTAAGAAAATTTTAACACTTAATCATTCCTATAATAACCCACAACACAAAAATTTACCATGCATCATGCATATATCTTTTTCATAGAGTTGGACCATGCTACTCAAGATACCTAGTACTTAGATTTTGGACACAACAGGCTAGTTCAAAGAGGTCATTATTTAAACATGATTTACTGAAGAAAATCCCATTCTCAATAGACTTTATGAGCTATGTCATATTACAAATTTTTACCAAGACCTTATATAGTATACAAGGATTTATTGACCCTTGTGCTTACCTTGTATGTTTATCAATACTTAGAGCTTAAACAAGATGCTTCTCTTGTATCTCAATCATGATATTGATATGCCATCAAACCTCAAAAAGGATACCAGGTTGCCTTAAAATTTTCTCTCAACAAGAAAACAAAACTTCTTTATGACACACCACCAAGCATGACATCAAGTTTGAATTTTGTCATGAAGGACATTCAACTTGACTTTGACATTAATGTCTTAATACCAACACTAGAAACATACCTCAATAGAAGGATGTTACACTTTATTCCACTTGGATATGAATTGAATTGATAAGGATGGTTAATGTTGATGCTTAGAATTGCACTGTTTCCAACACCAATAATGGGAAGTTTCAAGAATGTGGGACTTGCGACCTGAAACGACATCCAAATTTTAAAGAAGTTGGCTCTTCTTTATCTCAAAAGTATTGTGGAAAAAAGGATAGAAATTAAATAGAAAACACCAATGCAACGAAATAAAATCTAACTATGGCGATGCGTTTGAATTTAATTCAATCCTTAATACTAAGCACAGTCAAGCTATATTTAGGATTCAATTACATTAAAGAGAACATAATGCATGATCAATGTAAAAGATGAAAACAATAGAATCAAAGGCTCACAACTTAGACTATTTTTGTAGTAACACAAAAAATATCAACAAAGGCACAAAACTCAGTCTTCCTATTAATTTTTAGTCACATAAAAGGCACAAATACATGCACAATTATACAAACTTTCTAAATCAAGAAAACAGAACAAAGGCAAATGATATTACTTGCCACCGCAAGAAAGTCTAAAACTTCTTGATAACAATCTCTCGTAGAAAATTTTCTCTATCTTCTGATGATGATTTTTGATGATCCCTGCACCCTATTTATAGCATCGGACTAGCTCTAGATTGCCCATATGTTCCCAAACCAACGATGTAACTAAAATCTAACTGAAATGGAACTATCTAACAAAATATATTTCTTGGATCTAAAACGTTTAGTCTCCTTGCACGATCAAATCCCAATGGCCTAACTGAAATGGAAACTAACTAGAAGTGTCTAACAAAAGATATTTCTTGGTTCTGAAATGTTCAGTCTTCCTACACAATCATTGGCTAAAATAGATATACGTGACGCTTTCCCACTATGAAACAGGTGAGGACACTTGACGTGCTTCCCTTACTCTACTTGAAAACCTTCTCATTATTCAAGAGGCACCATAAAATGACACTTGGTGGATTTTGCGGCACTTATAGAAGACACACGACACTTTCTGTGTAACTTATACTCTTTATTGTGTCTTTGCTCATGAGTGATCTGTCTTTGACATCTGTCATAGTCTGCTACTTCAAAACTTTAACAACTTATAAAAAATGGGACCCACAACACTTCTTGCTTGAGCAACTTCAAAAAGAGAACGGGGACAGGTGGCACTTTCCGTGTATCTTTAACAATGGACACATGGTGATCTCCACTTTCTTTAGAAGCTTGTAAACACTTTTTGAAAATCCTGTGAAAGGTGACATGTGGCACTCTCCACTGAGCTTTAGCTATACTATAGAAACATTCAAGACTCATTTTAGATTCACACAGAAGATGACACTTGGCAGCTTCCACTTACTTTATAAATAAAACATAGGGCCCACCACAATCTTTACTCAATCAATGAAACAAAATGAAGAAACTACGGATGTTGACACTTAGTAGCTTCTACTGCTTTTAGCTAGGGGCACATGGCAACTTTCGTTAATTTTAGAAAAACATATTGAAACATTCCACAGTTGCCACTTGGTGCCTTCCGTTTGAACCTAAGAGAAGCTTATTGAAATAAGCTTTTGAAAAGCATAAGAAATATGAAACGCAGATGCTGACACTTGTCGCACTCTGCTGAATTACTATGAGACACGTGGCACATTCTGATAATTTTTAGAAACAAAGTATAATGTGTCCCAGATGATGACACTCGGCATATTCTATGCAACTTTGTTACTTATACAAAAATTAGGCAAAAATGAAACTCACGCCCGCGCTCTGTGTCAAAACTTCACTGCCTCGAAACTGAAACGCACAGGGACAAAACTTGGAGCGCACAACTAAAACTTAAAAATAAAGTGTAGAGTATTTTACTCTACAATTCTTGGTGACCCTGAGGACTTTTGAGCCTGCTCAAAAAATAATCCACAAAATCCCGCATGATCAAATGGGGAAAAAATCACAACTTCATTAAGGCCATCTGATAAATAGACCACTCAGCATCAGATAATCCCTGCTTATTTTGCAATTCGTGGAAGGATAAATCAAGGTTGATGATGTCCTTGTGTGAAAACCTCTATAAAATATGAACTACAGCCTTCAATTTAAATTCAATTTGGGACATGGGAATCAAGATAGCTTCCACTTCTGGCAATGATGAATCATCTGTTAAACCCTAGAAAATTGACTGATCATTTTGCCTAGCTAACAACAAAGGTTTAATCTCATCAACCATCAATACAGTGTCACTATCAAGAAAAGGGGAGGGAAGACCCAATTGCACTAGATCTTCAATATGTTGATTCATGTCTTTGATTCCCTCTTTCATCATGTCTAAAAGCTCTTTGTAATTAATTGCTATGAAATTGCAAATGAGAACTTCATTCACCCTTTTTGCTATAATCATTCTGTCACTAATCCCTACTGTTGATAACGTTCCATCAGTTGCATCATATAGCTTTTTTAGCAACATTTGAGAATCAAACACTCTCAAAGAGACTGTAGATAGAGTGGCTTCAACTAAAGTCTCCACCTTTTCACATAATTTCTATGCATTTAGCAGAAAGGTTAGAGAGGGTCTGAGCTGAGTAATCTCCTCAGAGATTCTTTTCCATATTGATATATAAAGCTCCTTAACCAGATTCAAAACCCCTACATTCTTTGGCCTATTAGCAAACTCAAGTGTCAATTGTTCTGTTATTTATTTCTTAGCTTGAAGTTGGGCCTGTATGGCAGGGGTATTGTTCTGCTCATTCAACAACTTCTGTTGGAACTAAGCAATCTGTTGTAGGTTTTCCTCACATTTTTCCTACAATGTTGCCTTTTCCCTCCTTAGGGTTGTCACTACAGCTTTCTCCTGTGTTATTTACTCTTTCAAATAATCATTTTGGGCTTGAATATCCTGGTGAGTCTGAAAAGAAATAGTATGTTGCAACTATTTGTTAAGACTCTCTATTTCATTATTCTTGGTTCTGATCTCTATAGTCAGACTGCTACAGTTTGCTTTCTCCCGAGCTAAATCAGCCTCTATCTTCTATAGCTTCTTTGATACTTTCAAATAATCAGTAGCTACAGTAGAAGTAGATTCAACATCTCAACCCTATCTTGTGGTCTGAAAAGTGACATATCCATAGCCACTACATTGATTGTATAATCTTTGGGCTGCATCTGCTCATTCAGCTTGACCACATTAGGTGATAAATGGATCACCATTAGTTGCTGTTGGATTGGGTCAAATTGTGACCTCATATGTGGTGTATCTAGAGCTTTATTATCTTTCATCCTCTTTTTCTCCATCTGGGCTTCTCAGCCTTCTTAGGAGTATCTACTTGAGTTTGGAAGGTAGAAGGAGAGGCAATGTGTCCACCTACAAAAGGATAACCCTGTGGCAAGCCATAGGGAATAGCAAATGTTGGCTAGGGTGAATCTGAGGAGGTACTCTCTTTGGGATAGAGGGGGAAAAATGAGGCAATGATGTGGCCTAAGTATGAATAGGTGGGGCAAAATGAGAAATGAGCATAGCAGAGGTGGTAGGGGCAATTATTTGGCCAGATGGGATTGTCACCCCTATAGAAGAAGAGAGAGACTGAGAAGAAGAAGGAGAAACAATATGTACCTGAGGAACAACCAATGTACTCAGTGGTTGGTGATGTGAGGGTTCTACCTCCTCCTCAGTATTAGGCTGAAGCTTTAACCTCTTATGTTTCCTTGGTGTTTCTTCTTCTGGCTGTGATTCCTTCTCTTCAACATTTACCACTGCTGCTAGTGGTGAATGTACAAAACTGGGAACTCCAAAGGCTAACACTGATGGAGAAGCTTTGGGTCGTGATGATAACACACTCTTTTGTTTTTCAATGGCACTAAGAGATTGGGGCCAAATAGTTACAACAACTGTGGCTGAGGTTTGTCCTAGGGTCTTCAATGTATGACTGGATTCTGCTCTGGCTTCTAACTTTCTACCCTGTGTCTGTAGGTTGCTTGTATTAGGGCTAGAGATAGGAGACAAATGACATTCATCCCAGATTTCTTCCCATTTCTCATCTGAATCCACATTACCGAAAGAGTGAGTAGTATCACAAATCTCCTACCTATACTTCCAATAGGCTTCTATTTTCTCAAGTTTCTAGTCTTTGTTCTTCAATGCCCTTCTTAAACCAGAAGTCATTCTGATTTTAGGGTCAAAATCCTTTTTCTTATCATAAAAGGTTTCCCATGGCCTGGCCTCCTCTAAGGGCAAATTTGTCAATTCTACATATAAATCAAGAATATCTTCTTGAGGGTTTCTTCTGTTTTCCCAAAAGGGACGGCCCTCATGCACAATTCTAACAGTAACCTTGTTATTCTTGACCCATGTGGTTATGAAAATACTTGGGTCATATCCCCATTTATATTCAATTATAAAGAAGCCCAAGAAAGATAACTTTCTCAGCAATACGTGCTCAGCATCTCTGACCTCTAGGGCCATGTTGTTTGTTACCCATGAAATATCATACATTTTCTTCTTTTTCTTTCCATTGCCATATTCATTATCCACCACAGACACTTGCCTGGTGACCTTTAAGAATGCTAACCTAAGGGTCAAAATTTTAGGTAAAAAAACTGGTTCTCCACTAAAACCATGGACTCTAATAATAGTATGATGGGATCTAAAAAAGTAATCACAAGGAATAATGCAATTTGTCATAAGGCCTGAGACACTTGGAGTCAATCTATTTTCAACCGGCTTAGGGCTTAGATGACAAAAAGTAGGGGCAACAAAAAGTTCTCAAAATTTGTATGGGTCATTGGTTTTGGACAAGATATGTGTCCATGCATACACAGGAATGGTCCTATGTAGACTGAAGCTTGGGTCATACATATTTAGATGCATGTATTGGGAAAAGATGCTAGAAGTTTGATACAACATGAGGTGAAATAGATAAGAGGAATACCTAAAAAACCCTTTAGATTTAAAATGGGTGAGCTGATCAACCATTGAATATGCAATCTACTTAGAGAAATCCAGTCGATACTCCTGAGACTTGTCAACAATTTTCAACCTGAAGAGAATGGCCATTTGTTCTTCATAAACAGTTATATCTTCTTTCATTCCAAAAATGAATGCCATCATGGAAAGTGCCTCTTGACTGGCCTGTGTAAATTGTGCTCTTGCTATTGGTAGTACTAGCATAGTGGTATCATCTTCCCCTAATTGCAATTCTGATTTCAGAAACCTCAATTGATTATTGACGTTTGCCCATGTTTTATGCATTTTGGTAATAGTGAGAAACATGGCTGTCTTGTCATGATATAGGGCCAACATGTCCCTGATGGCCTTTGGTGTAATTTGTACCATGAATGGACCCTATTTTATGGTATTTGAGGGTGCATGAAACAATTTGGCACATATTTCAACCAAGTCAGGGCACGGATGTACACCTGGGACAATGAATTATGCCAGTTGGGAAGTTCATATCCTCATTGTGAATGTTTTTTATTGTCCAGCCTTGGCCCTCTGAATACATCTTTAATGTGCCCCTTCTCTTAGATATTTGTTAGGCTTTTGAAGGATTGAGTCCATGATTCCATCTACAAAGTCTTTCACCAATGTTGGGTCGTTCGCATAACCAACTTCAGGGACTCTAGTCCGTGGATAGGTCTTTAAGGGTTGTACAAGGGCCGAAGCATATGATTTTCTTGTGAGAAACTTATCAATGGATTCGTAAATCCTAGACCCTTGTTGCGAAGACTATGCTCCCTCCATATCTATATCTATATTTGGAAATAGTGAACTGTGGTAATAGGTATGGAGCTTTGCAATAGGGAAGGCACTTTCACTAAGTAGGTTTGCTATGAACTGAAAATGCAGGTAACAAAGATTTTCTTAGCAAACATAGGAATATTTGAGACACTTATTTAAGCTTTTACTCTTGTTATGGGGTATTTAATGACCCATCAAGTCTCAAAAATGGCATTAAAATTGGATAACCATTAGCAAATCTTATTGAATCTGCTTGGGACAGCGAGTCAGACACGTCATGAAATGGTTGCATAAGGTACTTTGGGGAATGTTAGAGATTTGAGAGAGATTTAATGTGTCAAAAGTTTTGGAAATTTTGAAAAATTCTCTGAGCCATGGCCATGTGTTCAAATAAAACTTATTTAAAAGAAAGAGCGGGAAAGAAAAATGGGAAAATAAAGCAACAAGGAAAGGGAAACTATCTAACTATAATACATTAGAGACACAGCTTAATTGAAATGTTTCAAGTAGATCCCCTTCACAAGAATCTCTTCAAGTTCACCTTCCATTATTTCTAGATCAAAAAAAAAAATCTATTTACGTGCACGAATCTTATAGGGGCCAGTCCATAATGCTTCAAATTTAGTGTGTTGACCCGGCTTGGCAGCTCTTGCATCCCATTTCAAAATAATTGAGCCTACTTCAAAATGGGGATTTGAAGTCCTTTTATCAAATTAGTCTTTAATTATTTTTTGATGCTTTATTAATGAATCATGTGCTGCATCCCTCTTTTCTTGAACTTCTAATAGTTCAGCAAGTCTGACTTGCATGGGGCCATTTTTCTCAATTTCAATCTATTTTAACAACTGGAGAGCAAGAATATCCAAGCTTAGGGGCATTACAACAGGCTTACCATAGACCAATTCATATGGGGACATTTCTGTTACCTATTTAGGCATAATTCTATCATCCCATAGTTCTATATTAAGCACTTTATGCCATTCTTTGTGATGATCAACCCCTATTCTCTTGATAAGTCTAATCAGGTTCTTCTTGGTTGATTCTGCCAAAGCATTACCCTGAGGGTAATAATTCAAGGAATTTTTTAGATAAATTCCATTCTTTAACACAAATTCAGATACTTTAGACCCTAAAAATGCTTTAGCATTATCTAAAATTATGGTACGCGGAGGCCCAAAGCGAGTAGTGATACTCCCTAGAAAGTCTAGGATGTTAAAGTGTGGAGCTAAAAGCTTCAACTATTTGCAGACACAAGGAAGGATGCTGAAGAACTAGAGCCACCGGTGTCGGCAGTATGACTGACATCGGTTAGATGCAGTGGAGAAGAAGACTGGCGACGGCAGGGAGTCAACCGACGTCGGCAGCACCAGACTAGCAAGGACCGGCGTCGATCGCCTGTGTATTTTCAAAACTGCTGTTGATGAATAGTCAGTTAAGTGAAGCGAGTGTTTGCATGTCAAGCAACTAATTATAGTCACGAGTTGCGTGTCTAATTATTGTAACTAGAGTTCTATTTTTGTAAGCATGGGATCCTATTTAAAGACCCATAAGGCATGTATTGTAATTTGTATCAAGAAGGCAAGTAAAAGCATTGAAGCTAGCAAGGTCAAGGAGATCAGCTAAAGCATTCAAGGAGGGATAGCAACTCAGGCTTTAGAGTTGTTGTGTTGAGAAAGAGAGAGAGGGAAGAAGGTCTTGAGGTGTGGCAAGCCTTTGAGGTGGAGGAAGAAGTGGCATCTTCCTTATTGTATTCTCTTCTAGTAGTATTTAATACAAGAGTGTGTATTGTCTCTCAAATTCTTTGCTGTCTCAAGTTTCTAGCTACTTTATCATTCTGGTATAATTCTGTGTTTAATTGCATATAATAAAGTAATCAATTGTGCTCTAATTGGTAGAGCTAGATCCCCTGACAAGTGGTATCAGAGCTACGGTTTGCAGGAAGCAGGGTATTGTTTTTGATTATAGGTCATTCACAGGGTTTTTTGATTGAGTGGGAGTTCAGCAATGGCAGAATAAAGTAGGCTACGAATGGAGAAGTTTAATGACAAGAATTATCAACATTGGAGGATGCAGATTGAGGACTATCTGTATTAGAAGGATTTGTACTTACCGTTGGGTGGGGTTGCATGCAAGCCCATAGATATGAAGGATGAAGAATGGAACGTTCTTGATCGGAAGGCTCTCAGTTCCATAAGGTTGAGCCTTGCATCGTCTGTGATTTCCAGCTTATCACAGTGTAAGACAACGAAAGAGTTGATAAAGTCCTTGGCAAATTTATACGAAAAGCCCTCAGCTTCTAATAAGGTATATCTTATGAAGCAGCTATTTACTTTGCAAATGCAGGAAGGTGGATCGATACATACTCATCTCAGTGATTTCCATGGTTTGGTAAACCAACTAGCTTCAATCAATATTGTTTTTGATGATGAGGTAAAGGCTCTCTTGATTTTATGTTCTTTGCCTGAAAGTTGGGACGGTTTGGTTATGGCAGTAAGTAATTCTGCATCTGCTTCTAAAATCTTAAAAGTTGATGATGTTGTGAGTGTGATCTTGAATGAAGAAATACGTAAGAGAAGCACAGGTGAATCATCAGGGAATGCTCTAAGTGCTGAAAGCAGGGAAAGGCAAAGGGAGAAGGTTGAGCAAGGGAAATCAAGGTCGGGAAGGAGATTCGAGTCCAAAGGTATTACCTGCTAGTTTTGTGGAAAGAAAGGACATACGAAGAAGGAGTGTTGGTTGAGAGATAAAGAGAATCAACATGCAGGTATGGAAGAAGCAAAGGATGCAAGTATTGTAATGCAGGACGCTCTCATACTTTCTTCAGATAGTTAGGTAGGATCATGGATTTTAGATTCTGGTTCATCTTTTCATGCATCCCCAAACAGAGATTTGTTCTATCAGTATGAACAGGGAGATTTTGGAGTGCTCTATTTAGGGGATGGTATGCCTTGTCAGATAGTTGGCAAAGGGAAAGTGCAGCGGAGATTACAGATTGACAACACATTGGTGTTGAAAGAGGTCATGCATGTTCCAATTCTGAAGCAAAGTCTGATTTCCATAGGAAGGTTGGGAGATGAGGGATGCACAATAACCCTCAGAGCAGATTCTTGGAAGGTTACCAAGGGAGCACTTGTTCTAGCAAGAGGTAAGAAAGTAGATACTCTTTATCTGTCTACTTGTATTACTGATTCTACTTCTGGTGTAGATTCGAAGATGTGGCCTAATATGCTTGGTCACAAGAATAGGAAGGGAATGGAAGTTCTTGATTTAAAAGGTATGTGTTCAAATTTAGAAAGCATAGATACAGTTCATTGCAGAAAGAGGAAATTTTATGCTTTTGACAGGAACAAAGAAGCCTTGGTGTTTATGGAGGAGATGAAGGATAGAGATCAGTCACAGGGGCTGAATAAATCTGAGCAGGGTAGCATGGACAGAGGTTTGATCCAAGAAGAGCTCGCAGATGAAAATTTCATCACTTACAGGAACGCACAAACACCGATGTCGGTCGCTTGGCACCGACGTCAGTCATCCAGATACTGACATCGATCATGTGCAGACCAGCAGGGTCGGTAGGTCGGGCAGGGGAAGTCCGACGTTGGTCATAAGGATCGACGTCGGTAGGAGGGACATCGGCTTCGGCCAGGGAAATGACGTCGGCAGTCAGGGTCAGTGTAAGGAACCGACATCGGTCAGGATCAGACTGGGAGATGACCTAGATCGGTCACTGAAACGGATGTTGGGTGGATCTATAAGTCTCAAACACCCATGTGGAGGTCATGAAAGGTATGTGAACCTCATATTCATTGTTCACCTTCTTTATATTGCTTACTGATAGTCACAAACTAGGAAGATGGAAGAAGCAATGCAGGTAGAATCTAGAAACAGTGGGAGCTTGGCATGGATGAGGAGTGTGAGTCCTTGGAGAACCAAACAGGTATTTGTTGGTAGTGTTGTCAGCTGGAAGGAAGCACTGGATAGAGAGATGGATTCCCGTTTTAGAGAAGAGAGTGGATGGACACATGAGATAGAAGGCTATGGTATATGGTCTTGATTATGCTGTAGAACAATGGAGGTTTGACCATTGTATTTTATCTTTACCAGGTTGGATAATATTAGCTACATTATCCTGTTACTATATTGTGTTACTTGTTGCAGGGTTTCATATACAGGGAGTTTTTTCTGAGCTAAGGGTAGAGTTGGTTCAGAAGTGTGTCATGGGGAATTTGGGAGCAGCAAAATTCTTGTGGCATAAGAGACAGGTATTGCATCACAGGTTTGAGTGGTGGTTGGTCTTCAAGAGTGACATTGAAGAGGGATACAGAGCCTAAGGAACAAAATAGATAGTGTACAGGTACAGGTACAAGTTGCAGCTATTTATCTCCAAGTGGGAGATTGTTAAAGTGTGGAGTTAAAAGCTTCAACTATTTACAGACACAAGGAAGGATGCTGAAGAACTAGAGCCACCGGCGTCGGCAGTATGATCGGTGACGGCAGGGAGTCGACCGACGTCGGCAGCACCAGACTGGCAAGGACCGGCGTCGGTCGCCTGTGTATTTTCAAAACTGCTATTGACGAACAGTCAGTTAAGTGAAGTGAGTGTTTGCATGTCAAACGACTAATTATAGTCATGAGTTGCGTGTCTAATTATTGTAGCTAGAGTTCTATTTTTGTAAGCATGGGATCCTATTTAAAGACCCATAAGGCATGTATTGTAATTTGTATCAAGAAGGCAAGTAAAAGCATTGAAGCTAGCAAGGTCAAGGAAATCATCTGAAGCATTCAAGGAGGGATAACAACTCAGGCTTTAGAGTTGTTGTGTTGAGCAAGAGAGAGAGGGAAGAAGGTCTTGAGGTGTGGCAAGCCTTTGAGGTGGAGGAAGAAGTGGCATCTTCCTTATTGTATTTTCTTCTAGTAGTATTTAATACAAGAGTGTGTATTGTCTCTCAAATTCTTTGTTGTCTCAAGTTTCTAGCTACTTTATCATTCTGATATAATTCTGTGTTTAATTTCATATAAGAAAGTAATCAATTGTGCTCTAATTGGTAGAGCTAGATCCCCTGACATAGGATCACACTTTCTGTTGCTTCTTTGAGTGGCACTACCTCACTCCATCTGGTGAAATAATATGTGGTAGTTAGAATCTATTTGTGCCCCATACTCGACACTGGATTGATCATTCCAATGAAATCAAGACCCCATTGAACAAAGGGTTCATCAACAATTATAAGACTAAGGGGCATTGTTGCATTCCTTCTCATCCCAACATAATATTGACAAGATTGGCACTTTTTTACCAATTGATAACAATCTGTAAATAAGGTGGGCTAGAAATAACTTGCCTAAGTTATCTTTATATATGTGGTCTTTACAAAAAAATGTCCACCTGAGACTCCATGGTGCATTTCGTGTAGTATTTTCTTAGCATCATCTTTCTCTATGCATCTTAAAAGTATGCCATCAATATTTCTTCTAAAAAGAACTTGGTCAATTAAAACAAAATGGACCCCTTGCTACCTATAGTATCTTTTCTTGTCTTGAGAGAGTTCTTTTGGAAAAATCCCATGTTTCATAAAATGGATCTTGTTTGTGACCTAGGAGTTCTGATCAACTTCTTGTATCCTCAATACAATTTCCTTTTCTATTTCTTTAGGCATCATCTTTTCTATATCTTGAGCCATGTATTGGCACAACCCCCTACCTCTGACCAGCTTAGTGGGTCTGACCTCTACATCATACTCAAGGATATTTTTTATCTAGTTTACTCTTGTTTTAGTAATTTCACCCTCCATAATGTATTCTCTGACACTTGGGTGAGCCACAAGTATCTGAATCTTACTTCCTAATACCATATGCCTGAATTTCTTAAGGGATTTTACCATAACATATGCTTGTTTCTCCACAAAGTTGTATTTGGTTTCATACTCCCTAAGAGTCCTTGAGAAAAAGGCTATTGGGTGTTCTCCCTCCTGTCTATCATCTTTCTATGTTAGGACAACAACAATACTGAACTCTCCTCCATAAACATACATTATAAAAGGCTTAGAAAAGTCTGGGTTACTAAGTACTGGAGCTATTGAAATTTCTTTCTTGACCTCCTCAAAGGCTTGTCTTCCTTCTGTAGTCCACTTGAACACCAGGCCTTTTTTCAACAAGAGTGTTACTGGTCTCACTAGGCCTGCAAACTCTAATATGAAGTGACTGACAAAATTAATTTTCCCCAAAAAAGATTGAACTACCTTCTTATTTACTGGTAGGGGCAAGTTCATTATGGCTACAACTCTCTCTAGATCTATAAAAACTCCTTCTTTGGATACTATATGTCCCAGTAGTTTGCCTTGAGGTACTTTAAAGATACACTTCTTGGGATTTAGGGATATTTCAAATTCTTGACACTTCTTGAAAATAGACTCTAGATAATCAAAATGATTAACAACATTCTTGGAAAAAATAGTAATATTATCAAGATAAATTAGGATGATTATATTTATGAGTTCCCCAAATTCTACATCCATAGCTCTTTGAAAAGTAGCTCCAACATTTGACAGGCTAAATGGCATCTTGGCATATGCAAACGTTCCCCATTTGGTAGTAAATGCAGTTTTGTGTTGGTCTTCATCAGCCAACCAAATTTGATTGTATCTAGAGAAACCATCTAGCAAGGAAAATCTCTCTGATCCAGCCACAGTCTGTAAAGTTTGTTCCATAGAGGGCAGGGGATAGTGATCTTTCAGAGATGCTCTATTTAGGTCTCTAAAATCCACACAAAGCCTTATGTCACCATTATTTTTCTTAACTGGTACTAGATTGGATACCCAGATTGAGTGTTTGATTGGAAAAATTATTTTAGAATCTAAGAGTTTCTGCAACTCATCCACCATTAGAGGTTGAATCTTTGGATTCACTGGCCTTTGCTTCTGTCTGACTGGCTTAGATCCTTCAATCAGTTCTATTATGTGCTGAATGATGTCTCTGTTATATCCATGAAGGTCTTCATAGGTCCAGGCTATTACTCTGTCATATCTTTTGCACAAGTTAATTAGCCTTTCCCTTTCCTCTTGAGTTGTAGAATTTCCAATTTTTAATTTTCTCCCTTCACTCACTTCTATTTCATAATAATATGCTTTATTTACTTGAAACCTTTTCTTCTCTAGGCTTACATCTTCTAGATCAAATAGCTTTTCTAAAGTGATCAAGCCTTTGGGAAGCTTATTAGTCTTTAATTGAATCACTTGGTCTCCATATGCTTCTTCAATTTTGGGTTGCAATTGATCAATAAATTCCCCTGACTATTGCAAAAATGAGAGTACCTGAGAATCATTTTCAATGACTTGCCAATTTTCATCATTTTCTGGGATAGTTGGCCTTACTATAACTTTGACTGACTCATTGTTGATTAATAGACCAGTTGTTGGATCAAACAGTGAACCAATCTGTGTCATCTTATCAGCGTCAAAATTTTGGGTTCTAGGAACTACTTCAATATTGAAAGCTTCAAAATCTTCTATTAAGTCCCAAATTCTATGTCTATAGGATCTCATCCTTACATTTTTGGTTGTTGCCTTTTCTCTAATTTGTTTCACCACTAGTTTTGAATCTCCTTTTACTATCAGATTCTTTACTCCCTTCTTCTTGGCTAACATGAGCCCATGTACTAAGGATTCATATTCAACATCATTATTAGTATAGACAAATTGGAAATGGATAGCTCTTAAAATTTTCTCACCATTTGGAGCAACAAGACAAATTCCTGCTCCAGCACCATTTTTACTTCTAGCCCCATCAAAATTTAAGGTCCAGATTTCTGAATCTTTTTCAAATTCTTGAGTATTTGGCATTTCTTCCCTTAAAAAATTTGGGATTTCATGATCTTCATCAAATATGACATAAGTGCCCAGACCAGTAGAGTCATAATTTCCATATGGGTCACTTTGCATCATAGCTAACAAATGGTTATTTTCCTCTTCTTGGTCATGTTCAGTCCAGTCACCTAACTCTTCAACAAAGACCCTTTCTTCCTTATTTAGCATAGCATGAGTTGCCTCTAATTTTGAGGTTGGTTCATTGGTGATGTGATCCTTAGATAGTGGTTCAAATAGTATTTTCATCTTTGAACTATATTTGGTTTTTAGGATGAGGTGAGACCGATCAAGTGACATATATCCTCCTATCTTGGCTGTGAAGTCTCTGGATAAACATAAACCAAATACAGGGGGTATATCTATGACTACCACATCTTGATTGACAATTATATTAGGACAAGTATATAATTGCAATGGGAGTTGTTTAATTCTCCCTATTGTTTGCACTGATTTGCCATCCAGCTGCATAACTCCTCTAGTAAGTGGCTCATACTTTAATTTTAAAGCATCCGCTATTTGCTTAGGCATTACTGTAGTACTAGCCCCTGAATCTATCATTGCATTATGCAATAGTTTCTTTCCAACTATCAAAGTCAAATAGAAGGGCTCTAGTTTGGATTTACTTACCTTTGCTACATTATTCAAAAGGGCTATTGTCTGCAGAAGAACCATATCTTTGAGCTTTTCTTTATCAGCAGGTCCTTCTTTGGTGCCAGTATGTTTAGGCACTACTTGGCCTTGTAAAGATTCTTGTAACAGTGTATTTTGCTCAAGAATAGCTAATATGTCCCACATTGACACATGTGTTGGGGTTCTCTTCAGCTTATCTACTACATTCACTGGTCTTAGTGTTTGGGTTCTAGGAAAATAAGGGTATCTTGCTTTTTCTTGAACTTATTTAGGAACTACTTGGTTCTGCATTGATTGAGGCACTTCTTATCTAGCAGCTATGTTTTGATGACCTTGAAATGGAGGAGGCCCCATAGTCTCATTATTTGTGACTTCAGGCTATTCCATCATCCTTCTCTTTGATCTAGTGTAGTAATCTGATTGTACTACTGGCTTCTTGGAAGTGGAAGCTTCATTCAAGAATACTGACTCTTCATCTTCAACCCATGAAAACAAAACATGTTCAGGGGTTATTTCTTCTTCTTATTATAAGGACATCCCTTGCATCTAAGCCATCAAGACTAAATTTTGCATACCAAAATATTGGTAGGCTTGAGTGTCAGAAGTACTTGCAAATTGTCCATCCATTCTTCTTTGCTCTGCTACCTTTTGTTGTAGATTACCCATGGGACAATCTCTGTGCATATGAGCATTATTACAAGGGAAACACCAAGCATTGGTGCCATCTACATAATCATTCTACCCTTGAACAATCTCCCTATTTGGATTAGGGGGAACAGTCTGTGAGGGTGTAGGGACTGCAACTAATTGGTTCGCTGGCTTAGGGTTAGTTTGCCTTTGAGAACCCTGATACTGATTTGGCTGTGGTGGAAATCTATTTCCTTGGTAACCTTGATATTGGGGTTTAGGATAAGGATTATATTGTCTTTTAAGGTTAATTAACTCATTAGAAAATGTCTTGAAGATGTTCTTGATATCATTCATCTCAGATGACTGGGCAGGGACAAGTTCTTTAACAAGTTGTTGAGGATATGTATACATAGACACAGGTGGGGCTATGGGATTAGGGGCTTCTTGAGGCAAAGGTAAGGTAATCTCTAGAAACATGGGCATGGGAAGCCTTGGGGGCAACTTTCTAGCATCTATTAAATTATTTTCAGCTCTGACTGCATAGTCATAGGCTTTTGGCAGAGTTTGACCTCCAAGTGACTGAATCATTACTGATATATCTAAATTTAAAGCTTTAAGATAAAATACTATAGCCATACCTAGTAATGGTCTTGCTGTAGTAGGAATTCTTTCCCAAGTCTTTTGCAATCTTGAATTGAAGTCAGTCATTGCTTCTTGTGGTGCCCTTCGGATAGTAACCAATTATTGCAACAAAAAATATTTATCACCCTTTTCTTCAAATCTTTCAAAGAAAAGATCTCCAAGTTGATCCCATGTAGATATTATATTTGGGGTCAAGGATCTCTACCATTCTAGAGCCTTCCCTTTAAAAGAAGCTGCTAACAATCTTATAGCCACATTCTGCAGTGTGACCACATGTATTGCATAGACATCAGACACATCCTCTAGATGTTCTTCAGGGGTTTTGAAATCTTGCCCACTGAATTTGGGTAGAGCTTTCAGGGCATTTACTGGAATAGGATCCCAAGTGGCTAGTGGTATTGGGAGAAGAGGACTGCTAGTGTTCCAACTTGCATAATTCCTTGGGGGTATAGGTGCTCCCATGTTTGCTCTTGGCATTGCTATAAACTGATTGACCCTTCTTCTTGGATTAGCTATCAATGGTGGTAAAAGAATACCTAGATTTACAATAGATTGAGATCTTGTCACTGGTCCACAACTCTGACTCCTTGTAGCTCTCTGGTTCATATGGTCTTGAAAGAAAATTCAAGATATTGTCATCCCATTGGGTTGCCAAAAACTGTTGATGCTTAGAATTGCACTGTTTCCAACACCAACAATGGGAAGTTTCAGGAATGTGGGACTTACAACCTGAAATGACCTCCAAATTTTAAAGAAGCTGGCTCTTCTTCATCTCAAAATTATTGTGGGAAAAAGGATAGAAATTAAACAAAAAACACCAATGCAACGAAAGAAAATCTAACTATGGCGATGTGCCTAAATTTAATTCGATCCTTAATACTAAACACAATGAAGCTATATTTAGGATTCAATTACATTAAAGAGAAAATAATGCATGATCAATGTAAAAGATGAAAACAATAGAATCAAAGGCTCAGAACTTAGACTATTTTTGTAGTAACACTCAAAATATCAACAAAGGCACAACTCAGTCTTCTTATTAATTTTTAGTCACATAAAAGGCACAAATACATGCACAGTTATACAAACTTTTTAAATCAAGAAAATATAACAAAGGCAAATGATATTACTGGCCACTACAAGAATGTCTAAAACTTCTTGATAACAATATCTCGTAGAAAATTCTCTCTATCTTTTGATGATGATTTTTGATGATCCTTGCACCCATATTTATAGCATTAGACTAGCTCTAGATTGCCCACACATTCCCAAACCAATAGTCTAACTGAAATCTAATTAAACTAGAAGTTTCTAACAAAAGATATTTCTTGGATTTGAAACATTTAGTCTCCTTGCATGATCGAATCCCAATGGCCTAACTGAAATGGAAACTAACTAGAAGTGTCTAACAGAAGATATTTCTTGGATCTAAAACGTTCAATCTTCTTGCATGATCATTGGCTAAAATAGACATATGTGACACTTTCCCACTATGAAACAGGTGAGGAAACTTGACGTGCTTCACTTACTCTACTTAAAAACCTTCTCATTATTCAAGAGGCACCAGAAAATGACACTTGGTAGCTTTCGCGACACTTATAGAAGACACACGACACCTTCCACGTAACTTATACTCTTTGCTGTGTCTTTGCTCAGGAGTGCTCCATCTTTGACATCTGTCATAGTCTACTACTTCAAAACTTTAACAACTTACAAAAAATGGGACCCACAACACTTCTTTCCTGAGCAAATTCAAAAAGAGAACGGGTACAGGTGGCACTTTCTGCGTATCTTTAACAATGGACATGTGGTGGTCTCCACTTTCTTTAGAATCTTTTAGACACTTTTTGAAAATCTTGTGAAAGGTGACACATGGTGCTCTCCGCTGAGCTTTAGCTATACTACATAAACATTCGAGACTCATTTTATATTCACATGGATGATGACACTTGGCGGCTTCTGCTTACTTTAGAAACAAAACCCGGGGCCCACCATAGTCTTTACTCAATCAATGAAACAAAATGAAAAAATTGTGAATGTCGACACTTGGTGGCTTCTGCTACTTTTAGCTAGGGGCATGTGGAAGCTTCAGCTATTTTTAGAAAAACATATTGAAACCTTCTGCAGTTGCCACTTGGTGCCTTCGGCTTGACCCTGAGAGAAGCTTATTGAAATAAGCTTTTGAAACGCATAAGAAATATGAAATGTGGATGCTGACACTTGTCGCGCTCCACTAAATTACTATGAGACACGTGGCACATTCTAATGCTTTTTAGAAACAAAGTTTAATGTGTCCCAGATGATGACACTTGGCATGTTCCACGCAACTTTGATACTTAGACAAAAATTAGGCAAAAAATGAAACTCGCACCCATGCTCTGTGTCAAAACTTCGCTGCCTCAAAATTGAAACACACAGGGACAGAACTTGGAGCGCACAACTAAAACTTAAAAATAAAGTGTAGAGTCTTTTACTCTACAGTTAACATGATTATTCTTCTTAGATAGAGGATGTTACATGTATATGGTATAATACTATTTAAAACTCAATTGTACAAACCTATTTTCATACTGTATATATGAATATTTTGTAAAATTTGTTAAGTGTTATACTAAATGTATTCTTATTAGTTTGAACTTTCTTACCCAACTATAGATGGATAGTTGTAGTGTAATATATTAATGACATCCTAAGTTGTATTTTACACTAGTAAAATTTAGTTCTCTTAATGTATTATTCTCAATCTATAATATTCTCTACCTATTATATATATATATATATATATATATATATATATATATATATATATATATATATTCTATTGAATAGATAAACTATTGTCAACCCATAACAATTTAATAAGTCTATGGTGTGAATGAAATTCTATGTGTACTATTTGTATATAGATGGAATATGGGTTATGATGATTCACTTGTTCATAAACCTATATTCCTATATTTTAAAAGAATTTAACTTCTATTTTTTTATCAATGTTGTGAAGATCAAAATTACCATGAGGAGGTCTTGGTTGTATAAATGGGGTACTCCTAGTATATATATACATATTATTCAGTCCTATTAAACATTTTGAAATCAAGATTATTGAGATACTAGGTAGTTTACTATTTCTCAATACCTTGCATGCTTATGATATTTTTAGAAATCCAGTAGAATTTTTAGTTAAGTAATTTGTACATAAACACAGATATAGTGTAAACTTTCAACAATATATTTATTGTATTATATGTCTATGTTAGAACATGTTGTGTTTTGGAAAGAGTTTTAAGGGAACAAAGGAAATCTCTATTACTTTTGTTTCCTTTGATTGAGGATTTCCTTTTATTTATAGATAGTTCCTAACTACATGCATCAAGGTTTTGTAAACATTATTCAAAGAGCTAAGTTAAATTGACTCTTGATTTAAATATCTACGTGCCTATGTTTTTATTGAGATGTAAGTTGGTTTAAGTCCTTGAGGACTATTGAATTGTTACATGATTAGGCATTATAAAAATTATACTTATCCTTACTTTATGTTATAACATGAATTTATAATGTTTAATGGAATTACAATAAGTAGTCATAGTTGGTACATTGCACAGTACAATCTTGAAATGTACAAAGCATGCAACTATACTTATCTTGTTTTATTTATGATTATAGGATTGAACAAAAGTGATCAAGCTTAAAAAGAGTATAAAGTAATGTAAACCTATACTCTAAGTCCATATGATTTGATCCAAGGTGAATTAATTTTAAGACATTAATTATTTTTTATTAAACATCAAGGACATACTTAATCTAAACTAATAAAGGTTTATAGATGTACTTAAAATTATAAAGTGTTGTCCTGAGTAGTAGGGTGTGAAGAGTAAATTCAAATGTTATATTCTAAACTATTTTTATTTCAAATAATCATGAAGGATAATAAGTTAAGGAAATCCAATTCTTATATGGCCAAATGATTGATTTGAATTTGATTCCTTGTTTAAAACAATATCTATCTATGTTTCTCTAATATGTGTTATATCACTGTGTTAATGAAAGGATAAAGTAGACATAGGGTGAAACTACCTCTATCAAAGGACTCAATTTTATTAATGCCTCACTAAAAAAATTAGTCAATAAAAATATATTGGTATAGGGTTTGAGTAATCATCTTGTAACCAATCACTATAAACAATGAATTAAAAGTTCACCATAATAATTTAGCAAGATGATATTTCATTAGAGTAAACTTAAGAAAAAATACACTGGTTTTTAAGTGGATATTAAACTATACCTCCTCATTTAATTCACTTTAGTTTCTATCCTCACTACTTATGTCTCCAAATAAAAATGGTAATGCAAGACCCATTTTACTATGCATCTTTTGCATGCACTTCTCCATGATAACATCATCTTCTCTAATGGCTAGATATGCATCCATTGTAATGACTTAGAAAGTTCTAATTTGGGAGAGGAAAATGAAAAAGTGTGAATGAAATCCTCTTTAAAAAATTCTAATTGAGTCATCTCCCTTATCATATCATTGATAATATACCATGCATGCACCCAATTTTTCAAGATGCCATAAAAATCATGAACCCATAATCTGATTGGAAGATACTATACACCCTTTGTCCAATATTCTTCACAAAAAATTTAATGGTTTTCAAGAGGCGAGTCTCCAACATAAGTTGTAAATATGTGTTTGTTATTACTACACTTAAAATGAGTCCAAATTGCCTTATTAACTACATCCCATAGGTAATGAATGTTATTATGTCACCCACTAGCACATAATAGTACTTTTAAAAGTATAGACCAAAGAGAATAAACGTTCCTTCTCTTTGGGTAAGCATCACTCAAAGTTAATCACATAGGATGTTGTGAACATTGAACTATCATAGTGAGGGAGTGTATAAACCTTACCCTTACTAAAATGTAACACCATCTTCAAATTTTTTGTCGCGTGATACCCAAAATATTTATGCTTGGGGATTGGACAATATTAGTTTTAGTCCCCTTCGAGTCTTTGAGCTCAATGGACTGTTTTGATCTAGTATTCACCTTACCACAATTGTGCCCAATCAGTTCATTAGATTCTTATATCCATATATCACACAACATTTCTATGTTGAAGACTAATATTACATCATCCCAACCGAGGATTCTATCATATCAAGGCTTCACATTTTCCACCCCTTGTGTAGTGATGTTAAGAATGTGGTTAATTTATTCATCCATGTTCAAATTTTTCATATAGGTAGGCCCATGATTTTTATCCAAGGGGGTGATCATGCATTGTTATCCATTTTTGAAATTCATATAGTGCTTATTAAAACACACATCAAAATTATTGGTGTAACACCAATTTCTACCAACAAGGCTAGATAATTATCTATTTTTGGCTCTAGATTTTACACCCAAAGTGTCATTGGAGACATTCTTAACAATCATTAGATTTTGCACACATGTCTTATTAGCTATGAATAAGACATGATGAGATGGTTTTAACATTGGACTCCCCATTTTTCACCATGCTTCTTTAGTGAATATATTCACCTTTAAACTAGTATCAATAAAATGTTGTATACAACCCACCCATAAGTGGTGGATTCAATTTGTAACTTTTGATCCTAATCAAAATTCTACATAGTTCTAATTTATCGGCCACTTGTTAGTCCTATTTTTATTGCAACAATATGCTCCAATTAAGTCCTAAGAAGTGGGATGACTCCTTTTGAGCATAATAGAGTGAATATATCAAAGAGATCTTAGTGTTATTTTTCACTATGTCCCCATTGCAGATTATCTCTCATCTTGGCTTCCATATCTCATGCACGTTGGAGCTTACCTCAAAATTTTCGTATTACATTTTTTCCTTCTACAAAATTAACTTTCAGGTAAGACCATTAGGGTAATTAGTGAATAGATAAGGTGATGCACAGTGTACTTTCTCCTTTGATGCTTCTAAGGTTCATGGTTGGCTTGTGGCACTACTGCATGTTATGATATTTTTTTTCCTAGGAGTATTTTGACATCATTCTCTTTTGGTATCCATTGATAACCTAGTCACACAATCTTGATCATCCCCAAACCCTTTTCTATTTTTTCCATTTTCATAATTTTTGTGTATACGTCAAGGAATTTTTCAATCTTATTCTCCCCATGATAGTGACCACAATGGGAAGCTTCATATAATATCTTTGTTAATGTTCATGCGAGTTGCACTTATAGTAGGTGAATACATGGAATCATTACCAACTCATGCTTTACCACTTTTTTCTCTATATGAACACTCTCCTTTATACCTTTCTTGGTCTTGATTTTTAGGCATTGTATTTGTTTACCATGTCCATGATTATCATGCTTCATGGATTTTTTTGATCACCCAGTAATTTTTTAGTGTTATGCATAGAGGATTCAAAAAATTTATAGTACAATGAAACATTCCTCTAGATCACCCACTACAATAGTGGAAACTAACACACATTGTGATCTTCCCAAAAAATCTTGCACAATTTGACAAGTATTCTAACATTGTGCCTTAGACAATTATTATTTTCATGATCATTAGTCTCATAATCAATGCACCATAAGCTATTATGGGTATCATATACACTATTAGTAGTCAAATTTTTAAGCTGTGAGGCTATTTTTTCAATTTTCATCTCCATAAATGGGTTGATCCCTATATCTCCACTACAAACATCTTAGTCTCTCAAAGTTAATTCTAAAGACTCTTAGGGATCAATAAAATTATTCATAGACAACATGCACCTAAATGGTAAGATTAAACCCCCAATGAACCACTACACATGTTAGATAGCACGGATCTCATATTTTTTTCAAAAATCAAGGTTTTAAACCTTGTATCATATGCATGAACACTCTCTATGAGATCTTGTTTGATTTATTTGAATAGTAAAATTATTTACTTTTTCAATTATAGAAGATCAAACTCTTTTAGGAATGTCTTCTTAAGAATGTCATAGTCCATAATATTTTATAATGAATTAAACTTATCATACCAACTATATGCATAATCTAATAGGGTAGTCATGAGCTGGTTTTATTTTCATTCTAGTATGATGATGCCCTTAGCACACCATATTATTTTACACTTATGGACATACTCTATGGAATTATCCACTACTTGGTACTAAATTAAATGCATGGACCATTCATAAATGAAGTGTTAGGGAGAGGAACTTGCACTAAAGGCACACTACTTCTTAATTGAGCACACAAAATATAATTTCCCCCATATTTGATTTTTCCTATCCCACCAACATTTCCTCTAGGTGGGGGTACACTTATATTAAATATAACACTAGGTGACACTTAGGCTAGATTTGTTCTTGGATTAACTATCATTGTGACTGGAGCCATGGCCCCTCCTACCATGTTATTACTACCTTACATGTTCTGAATATTACATCATGTCTATGGCATACCCAATATTACTAAGCTCTTAGATCTTATTAATGGTGCTATTTGGTCATATGGGATGATATGATATTATTCGGTGTAAAAAAATCTTCTAGGCCTCTTGCCTCACAAACTCCACTATCCAAGACCACTCTACACAAATTCCTTCATCTAATTAAGAAACACACGGGTTGTTGCTATAGGTAGATTTGGGTTGGGAACCTATTCAACTAATGAACAATTTTATATACTCAAATGTTCAAAATTAACTCTACTTATCTCTCCTATAAATTTGACTTCCTTCTCAACTGTGCATGTCTCTGTCTTATTGGAGCACATATCCTTAGTACAATATTTATCCTCATGCCCTTCCCATTTTTTGGTGGTCCTTACAACATTTCCATAAATCACTTCTACCCACTTCCTAGTCGATGGTAGTAATCACTTTTTATTGACTTTAACCATATCTGAGTCACCTGAGCTCATAAACATCTAGACTTTCCATGTTGAAGTTATTTGGCTTCCCACCCTTTTAATGACATATGATGCAAACATTCCCTCCCTTATTTATCTCATTTCATCTTATCCCATGTGTAGGATAATTTTATTCATCCATAGGAGGTTATTAATTTTTTCAATCTACCATAAGCTTCTTAATTTACAAGGGTATATGAGTGATAAAATATCCTTTTGGCTCAAGAACTAGTATTTGGCTTCTTCCAAGTAAGAATATTTGGAAACTAAAAATTACAATAAATAACTATTTAGAGTTCCCTTACACTACATTTAAAATACTCTAGTACAAAATTTATTGGTGCATATAAATTATTCAATCTATGCCTTTGTCTAAGGGTGTTTTATGTCAAAATTACTACTTTAGCCCATAACATACACAACTAACCATGTAGGCAAGTTGATTTTGGTTTTGAGTAGGTTTAGGAAGTATTTTTTAGTCATTTATAATGTTTTAAAATATATAACATTCCAAAATTTGGTTATTTGAGCCTTATAATGGTTTTCCTACCAAAACTATCTTTTTGAAAATTTGAATTTGTAAAGGATTTTTGAAGGATTTTTCTCATCTCCTAGTGAAACCAAAGGTCATGATACTTTTTTATATGTGTAAAATAAGGTATTGGATATATTTTGAAATTTTTATATGGTTTTATTTTATAATTTATCTTATAAAACTCAACTAAGGTTAAGACTTAGGTTGAGTCTTCTAAGTTAGATAGTTTGAGAAAGTTGAGATTTGAAGCAAAGAAGGGAGAATGACGAGAGAATAAATATAGTGGATTAGTACTTGGTAAGGAGGATAAACCTATAAAAATTACCAATAACTATAATATTTAGAGAAAAAGAATGAGGAAGTTTTGAAAACCAGGGTTTTGATAAGGATGTGTAATACTTTTGTATAAAAAACAATGAAAGAATGACACTTTGAATTATAATATTTAATTTAAAGCTCATAATTATATGTAAGTGAATTTATTTTGGAATTTAAGTCATTTTTTATTACATTGGAATAGTTTTTTAACATTTTACAAGATTAAAATGATAATACAGGTTGCTACAGTCAAGAAATATGCATTTACAGCCAACAAAAGTTGTTTTCATTATGTTTTGTGATTGATCAAGGTGAAAAATTGATTTTGAGAGTATAATATTTATGTTAAGACATTTTATAATTTAAATATTTTAAAAATATGTCTCAGAATCCAAATTACCCTTGAATTAGTGCTCTCGGTTTGTACACAAGTAACTAGGGTTTTAGTGTAATAAAATCATCATAACTCAAAAACTAACACTTAAAATTGTATGAAATTTTGTGGAGAGGTGAGTTAGGTTTTTTTTTAAGGTTTAAAAGTGGTTTAAAAAAACATTTAGGCCTAAATCTCAATATATTCAAAAAACTTAGATTGTTGGTCTAAAAGAAGGCTTATTTAGAGCACTAAAAACACTAAAATCATAATAAATTGAAAACAAACAAGACAAATTTAATGAAACTTTGTAGAGAGGTGAGTTAAAGTAAATTGAAGGTTTTAAATTTATTTTAAATGTTTGAGGACACATATAAATAAATTTATTAAAGAAACTCAGTCTACAGATCTAATTTTAAGGTTTAAAAACCCTGTTTTAGTGCTTTCTTGCATTTTAAAGATTGCATAAATGTACAAATAAATATAATGAGTTGAGAAAACATAAAGTGAATTTGTAAAAGGTTTTTTTAATATAAATAATTATTTTTTGTTAATATTATCAGTTAATAAGGCTTGTATGCCCAATCACATCTCTCATATGCAAGTTACAAGTTGATCTTTCTTTACCCTTCCCATCATTTTTGGTATCAGAGTAGGATTTGGTTGTACTTAAAGGTGACATAAATAGAAATATTTCATTAAGAAGAGTGAATATTAGGCTGTGAAAAATAAAATTGAAATAAAATGTAAGAATGACACTTAGAGGAGCAACCAAAGGTGGTGCTAGAGCTGGTCCAAGAAGACAACCAAGAGATGTATCGCTAGAGGAGATAATAAATCTACAAACCTGTTTGGAGGAAATAAAAATTTTGTAAAGAAGAGGTGTTATGATAGGTGATGTGAGTGAAGTAGAGGAAGAACTAAAATAAAAGGTTGTAGAAGAAGAAGATGAAGAGATAATGGTATAAAGACTTTTGAAAGTAGTCATAAAAATAAGATCAAAGCCTAAATTGAAGGTTATGGTATATGGAGGCAACCTAAACATTGAATAATTGGTAGATTGAATAGATGTAATGGACAAGTATTTTGAATTTGAAGGAATATCTAAAGACAAAAAGGTTAAGTTTGCTTATACAAGGTTGAAAGGACATGCATCTCTTTGGTGGGAGAGTGTCCAAGAGAAAGAAAGAAAATAAATAAAGAGAAAATCAAGTCATAGGATAGAATGGTAGCAAATATCAAATCCAAATTCATGTATGTATACTAATAAACAAATTTTTTCAAGAAAATCCAAAACTTGAAGTATAAAGACACATGTAAAGGACTATACTGAAGAATTTTACAAGCTTACAATAAGATTTGGTCATGTAGAAGAAGATGCTGAGAAAATAACAAGATACACAAATGGTTTGAGGTTCAATATTCAAGATATGATCATTTTTTTATCTCCAAGATTAGTTGAAGAAGCTTATTAGTTTGCTCTAAAATTAGAATATAAGTTGGCTAGAAGATAAACTCATTAATCTAGAGGAGGCAAAAATTTTAAAGCTAGAGGATATCAAGGTGGCAGAAGTCAGTTGCAGGTTCATAATGAAGAATAAAGAAAATCTTAGGGTCAAGATAATAGTACAAGAGGAATCTATTCATACAAATGAAGAAGGCCATATAAAAGAGGTAGAGGAGAAGTCTTTTAGGAAAAATGTTTCAAGTGTAACAAGTATGTTAGCCATAAGTGTTGACGCAAGAAATTGCACCCGAGGCAAGGAGGTCGAACTCCTGCCTTATCCTCGCAACATGGAAACTCCCCTCTCGCTTGTGGGACTGGCAAAGCTAGAGGGGAGATTCTCTAGATAAGGGCTAGCTCCCTTTGATGCATCATTGTTTGTCCTAGCAAGTGCAAAATATAGGTATATATATGTATATACAACTATATAATGCGGGGTGAAAAGGGAAAGGAGACTGCAGGAAAACAAACTACTCTAAGGAGGTGATACACCAAAATGAAATGACCTTCTCACATCCACTCTCAAATCAGACAAATACATTCATATGCTTCACACTTGGTAGAACCAGTCTGTAAAACTTAACAAGGAGGTTTAAATGAAAATACAAAAAAAAGGAGGTTCACCAAAGGTGTTGTAAGAGGTACTCTGTAGATAATCCCTTCTGTTTTTGCACCCCAAATGGAACTCTTCTCCTGTCAGCTACAGATGGCGCTTTGTAGATAGCTGGTGTGTTCGTGTTTGAACCTGTGAGAGCATTAAAAGACAATGACTAAACACAAATCAAACACTCAAGACATACATAGAATATCCATCCAAGAAGAGGTAAAAACTACTTTTATTTGATTCAGGTGGAAATTTTAGCAGGGCTGCACCTTGTAAAATTGTCAAAAGATGATTACAAAATGACCAATTCACAATGTTATATGGAAAAAACCAAAGAGGCTCATTTGGCGCTCCTTGTTTGCAATTGGGTTGTCGCGTCCCTCATTGGGAAGAATAAAACACTGTTGCCGATGTCATCCTTCTAGAAAGGACCTACTGGAACCATGCTTGTCGCTTTGTATTTTCTCCATTTTGTCTTATCTACCTCATTCGGCCCCTGGGGTGAACATCTTGGCAGGTCGCTTCATTTTGGGATCCCTCTGGTTAGCACTTTCTTTATTTTGAACACAAATGACCACCTCATTCTGCTAACTTTGACAGCTCCTAGGACGTCCTTGTCCCTGCTGGCTTCTCTGTGGCTTGCTTTTTCCTTAGCACCTTCCTAGGCACTCTTTGGAAAAGTCCCCTTTACTTGGGCTAAGAGTCCCCCGCAAGGGCATCTGCCCTTCAGGGGCCTTCAGCGGGTGTTGTTTGCCTCGGACTGGTCTACTGGGCCTTTATATGTTCCCGCAGACTTTTGTCTACAGATATTTTCCCGCGGACAAAAAGTCTGCAGAAATTCTCTCGGGCAGTTCGCTGTGCTTTTCGCGGGCATTTCTCACGGATAAAAAGTTCACGAAAATGTCGTCTGCCTTTTGTTTTATAAGCGACCCGACCCTTTGTTTTTGTGTTAAGCCATGCTTGGAGGAATTCAAGACTTAGTTAAATTCATTGAACAAATTTGAACTTTATACTTCGAACCAAATTGAATTGAACTTGGGTCCTCTTTATGATGAAGTGCCCTTCCTCCACTAGGGCGTTTGAACTTTGGAGATGAAACAAGTGCCAAAGAACCAAGAGGCTAAACAAATGACTGAACCAAATGAAGAACCACTGGCATTGAACTTGTGTAACCTGGGAATGACTGGCACGAATATCAAAGGAAGAAGGGGACCAAAATTTTGCCTATTGGGTAAAATTGGTCAATAATAAGGATTGAATGTCCTGAGAATCCATAAATAAGCCATACAAGAACAAAAGGTAGCAATCAATTTGTTCAAATTGAAGAAGAAAGTGTGGGATCAACATCACATGTGGAAGAAATTGAAATGGGAGAGTCATTATTCTCGAATAAAGTATTACTAAAATCAAATAAAGAAGTGAAGTAACCAGCCAAAAGGAAGACATTATTTAGGATTACATGCAAATATAAAGGTAAGTGTTGTAAGATTATCATTGATAGTGGTAATATATATAACTTGGTTTCTTTAGAAATAGTTAAAAAACTAGGATTAAAGAGATTGATACATCCTACACCAGACAAGGTATCTTGGCTATAAAAAAAACACCAACTATTAGTTAATGAGCAATGCCAACTTAATTTTCAGATTGGTATCTATAAGGATGAGGTACTTTGTGATGTTATACCTATGAATATTTTCCATGTGTTTTTGGGTAAACCTTGGTAGTTTGATAGGAAGGCTATATAGGGTGGAAGGAGTAACACCTATATATTGGATAATGATGGAAATAAGCATACTTTGAAACCATTGAAAGATAGTAGTGAAGACAAAAATAATACTAAGGTATTGTTAGTGAGTGGAAAAGAATTTTTGCAACTGATAAAATAAGAATAAGTTTCTTGTGCATTGATTGTTGATCCTAAGACAATCATTATAGATACTAAGTTGACTGATTTATCATTGTAAATTCAGAATTATTTTGATTAGTATTTTGATATAGTGGTTGATAAGTTGCCTAATAAGTTGTCACCCATGAGAAACACAAGCCATTATATAGATTTCATTCTAGGAGCTAGTTTTTCAAACAAAGCAGCCTATAGAATGACAAATAAAGACAATGAAGAGATCAAAGGTAAGTACATGATAAATAAAGTTGTGAGCAACCCATAAAAGAAGGATTTCTCATGAAGGAGAAGATAGATGTGATAGAGTTCAATAAATAATATGGTAGCTATGTAGAGTTGTAGATAGAGGAAGAGATTAACCAAGAAGAGTTGCTTGTTTCTATGGTGGGAGCATTAGATGTAGAGGTTGTGAAATTTAAGTACACACAAAGAGATAATTAATAAGGTTATTTTATGCAAATGAGATAAAAATAGAGGTGTGATTGAGGAGAAAACATCCTTGGAAGTGGCTGACATAGAGTTTTTAAGAGGTCATAATGAGAGTGGAAAACATGATAAGCATGCTAACATTAGAAAAGGGTTGGATAACATGCCTTTGGATCATTATGAGATGGTTTATGAGGTGAGAATGAGGTAACTCTTATTTTCCTTAATATGTTTGTGCATTGTGTAGGTCCAATCATGGATAAGATAATGAAGATAAGGACTAAGTGTGGAGTGGTCCAACATGTTCACTAGTATGAGAAGTGGAGTGAAAAATCTGACCAAGTGATTGATATGGAGATAGTGATTGGATAATTGGTTGGTGTTGATGTTACAACCAATGTGGAGAGTCTTCAAGATAATTTAGATATAAGAGAGTATGATTGAGCATGGGAACGAGTTGGTTCTCAAAGAGATATGCAGATGAAGGCTCAATTACAACCAATTAAGAAAGAAGAACAAATGAAAGTTTTTAGAGAAGGCTTTGAGAATCAAAAGATTGACATGGATCAATTTTATATCATGGTGAAGGATGAATTGGAGCATCATTGAAGACCTCATGAGCATGAGCTCATGAATACTTTTTGAACTCAAGGAACCTAATGTAGGAGCATAGGCTTAAAAGTCTCATTTTTGTTTTCTTTATTTTTGGTTTTGGATTTTATTAGGTTTAGGAAGTCTTGTTTAGTCATATATAAGGTTTTAAAATCTATATAATTCTAAAATTTGGTCATTTGAGCCATATACTGATTTTCTCACCAAAATCATCTTTTTGAAAATTTGAATTTGTAAAGGATATTTGAAAGGGTTTTTCTCATCTCGTAGTGCAACTAAAGGTCATGATAATTTATTGGAGGGTTCAAGGAAGGTATTATATATATATATTAATATTTATAATGTCTTAGTTTATAATTTATCATGTAAAAATCAACTAAGGTTAAGACTTAGGTTGAGTCTTCTAAGTTAGTTAAATAGTTTGAGAAAGTTAAGGAGCTTTAGAGTGAAAAAAGGAGAATGAGGAGAGAATAAATATAATGGATTAGTGCTTGGGAAGGAGTAAAAACAAATAAAAGAGACCACAAACTCCAATATTTCGATAGAAATAATGAAGAAGTTCTAAAAGCCAAGGTTTTGATAAGGTTTAATACTTTTGTATAAAAAAGAAGGAAAGAATGACATTTTTAATTTTGATCTTCAATTTAAAGATTGTATATTTTTTAATTTAATTTATTTTTTCCTTGATTTAATTTTTTATTACATTTTAATATTATTTTATCATTTTTTAGGCTTAAAAGGACAATACAGGTTGTTACAGTCAAGAAATGTGTGTTTACAACCAAGAAAAGTTATTTTCATTATGTTTTATGATTGATAAAGGTGTCAAATTTATTGGTAGAGTAGGAGATATATGGGAAGGAATTTTAAAATTGAAATATTCAAAAAATAGGTCTCAAAACTCAAATTATCCTTAAATTAGTGCTTTGGGCTTGTACACAGGGAATTAGGGTTTTAGTGTATTGTAATCATCATAACTCAAAAACTAGCCCTTAAAATTGCATGAAATTTTATCAAGAGGGTTTTAATTTTTTTTTTAAGGTTTTAAAGTGGTTTTAATAATTTTTTGGTCCTAAAACTCAATATATTCAAAAAACTTAGACTACAGGTCTAAAAGAAGACTTATTTAGAGTACTAGAAACACTAAAATCATCATAACATGAAAATGACCTAGCCAAATGCAATGAAATTTTTTAGAGAGGTTAATGAAGGTAAATTTGAGATTTTAAAGCTGGTTTAAAATTTTTAAGACAAATACATAGAAATTTATTAAATAAACTTAGTCTGCAAGCCTAATTTTAAGGTCTAGAAACCTTGTTTTAGTGTTTTCTTGCATTTTCAAGATTAGATAAAGATACAAATGAATATAATAAGTTGAAAAAACATAAAGTGAATTTTTAAAAGGTTTTTTAAGTATAAATAATCCTTTTTTTATTAATATTAGTAGTCAATAAGGATTGTAGGCCTAATCATATCTTTCATATGCAAGTTACAAGTTGATCTTCCTTTACCCTTCCCATCACAAGTGCCCAACTAACACAACAAATAAACAATTTGTAGAGAGGATCATGTAAATACTCCACCAATTCATTAGGAGATATATTTATTAAGCTATAAATATTCTTTGGGAAGGTGTGTTCTTTATCAACTACACACTTCTCAATATTTTCCAAATTAACTTAATGAATCTATAAACACATAAATTTGGTATTAGACATTTGGAAATATCAATTTTGACATATCTTAACATGCTTGTAATTTTTCATACACATTTGAATCTTGCACACACTTTCCCATATTAGATTACTCAATAATTATCTTCATCAACCTTCAATATACATATTCAGGATCACCCTGCTCTATATAATAATTCTCCGTAATCTTAAGAAAATTGTCTCCATATTCCAATTCATTAATTTTCCATATATGGACACTATTGATAATAGTCAAACAATTATAGTTTGCCATAGGTGTTTGCTCTATCGGTAGCATCCAAAAAGCTTTAATAGCTAGTTTTAACATTCAAACATTTCTTTTGGGTTAGCCGATACACATTTCATATGTCATTTATGGGGGAACATAAAAAGTCATCTATAAATACAAATAAATCTTAAGTTCTTACTCATGAGGAGCCAATGTGTTTATTATTGAACATGCACATTAATAAAATAATTTTCACACCCTATATACATTATTTGAAAGACATACACATCCAAAAAAAACCTCAAAGGAATAAGCCTAAAAGCTAATTGATAGCAAAATGTAAGTCAAGATTGCATGTTGTCAAGTATCAAAAGCCAAAGCATTGCATTGCATTATAATATACAAAAACTGCCCACATATGCACATAGGTGGGACAAATAATGTAGTTTTAAACCCTTTTCAATGTATTTGAATGCATAAATTCTCAATCACTCAGTTGAAAGTGGTTTGAGTTTCCCAAACCATATTTCTAAGTGCATTTTCTAATTCAAGCTCGTATCAAAATTGAAGCTAGGTTTTCCAAGGTAAGAGAATTAAAATTAGAATCACAAGATTAAGGGCATTAAATCACACATAAATCATCTACAAAGGCAAGCATTGTAATAGGAGGTGACATAGACTAAAAAAATATACAAGGATAGTGACAATAGATAAGAAATAGTTTTATTCATTGCATGTGTCTCAGCTTTAGTAGCAATGTCTTGGTAGATTTTGGAACCCTATTTCCTAATGTAAATAGTTATATAACTATTAAAAAGCATTATATAAATTTATGATGCATACAATAAATAGTACAAATCATAAAATCATCTATGTGCCTCTTCTCCCTCTTAGCTTGGTCACTTCTAAATATACTAAGTGTAATAAATATCTCTTTAGAATTCAAATTTGTGTGGTAAATGCCTTCTATTACATAATATTAATTTCAATATTTTTATCTTTTTTAGATCACCTTAAATCTAAAATAAGTCAAAACCATGAGAATTTATCTTATGGAGGGGGTCTCCACCCCCACCTCCAATGTTTTTGATGCCTCTATCGCGTCCTCAAGGAGGAGATGGCTAGCTAGAATGAGGAGAGGATCTCCTCCATCTTTAAGACCTATGAATGCAAGAGTGGTGGTACCTCCCCCATGCCCACAACCCCTAGGAGGGGAGTGGTGAGGAGGGGGATCAATAGGCTCATGGCTGACCGTACAAGGAACATTCTCCCAATGGTCAAATAGGAGATGTAGATGGTGAAGCTCAAGGTAGACCTTATCTATTTGACTCTATATCTGAAGGGTAACATTAGTAATCACAATAACTTTATTAGTTTCAAAAAAAATTAGCTCCATAACTTCATTATTAAAACATGAAAATCTAGATTTCTAAATATGAAACAAAATATCAGTATGAAAACTCAGCCATAATCTAGTATATCTTGTAGGCAACAGGGCAAAGTCCCCCAAGAGATCCATTTTTTAAGGGAAAATTTTAGGACTAAAGGGTTTGAAAAGGGTATGAATCCATCTCCAGGCTGAATGGGCATGAGGGCAAAACCAAAAGAGATGTTTGATAGTTTTTAGGTGATGACAAGCTAGGCAAGTGGAATCTAAAACCCCAATGTGCTTAAGCCTATTCCCCATAGGTATACCTTGGTAGAGGATACACTAAAATAAATGGGATTTTGGGATCAATACAAAATACCTAGATATCAAATCTTTGGGCCCAAACCTAATGGAAGAATTAAAGAGACCATCAATAATTGAGGGCATCAATATTAATATGTTGAGGGGACAATAAATTGTAACCCAATAGAGGAGAATATGGATGTGGGCCAAGACCAATCCTTCCACCATGACATGAAAGAGAAAACTCCAATTTTGTGCAAGTATTCATCAGGTATTAAACTTTTTAATTTAGAAATAGATCCTGCATCTTCCTTATTAAGATAGAACTTGGATTTTAGCATAGGTCAAGAAATATAGTCCCTAGAGTTCTTATAAAAGAGATCACCAAATGTGAAAATACCTTTCTTAAACTTTTGATCTAGGGGACCATGGTAAAGGGGACATTATGGAAGTTCAACTAGGGAGACCACCATAATGACTAAGATTTTAAAATCAACTAATAGGTTGATGGATGGGACCCCCTCCAAGTTGATGAAGATCCCCCTAGTTGGGGAAGAAAGCCTCAGGACCCTTCACCTCCACCTCTTCCATCAGCCATTTGTGCTATTTCATTCCCTTTTTTATTTATGTGCACTTGAGTTAGTTTAATTATGGTCATTTTAAGTTTAGGGTATGCAGACCTGTGTGTAGGGTAAGAGCACTTAATTAAGTAAAATTAAAATTTTAGGATATGATTTTAAATTATTTACATTTGAAAAGTTACTCCACACTAATTCCCTACTTTTTAATTCAATTTATCTATTTGAACAATCCTAAAACATGAAGAAATTAATTTTTCTTTGACTACACATGCACGTTTTTAAACTATAGATGTTCTTCAAGATTGTAGTTAATTTTAAAACTATTACAAAAATAAGTAATTTAATTATAAAATAAAAAATGCATTAAATTAAATATGATTCAAGTAATAAATTAAAGCATAAAATTCAAAAATGTATTCTTTACTTCTTGATACAACTAAGTACAATAGTTATATTACAGCCCTATTTTTACTTTTTCTCTCAAGGCCTTAACTTAGTGTGGCCTTTGTGACTTTTCCACCCATTTTTGTATGATTAGCATTTTACTATAATTTTTTGGTTAAATTAATAGAATTATGCTTTTAAATCAAAAAATAAGTCAAAACAAAATCATCTCCAAACATCATCTTCTTCAACTACTTTAATTTTAGCATCTTGGTAATGGAGCCAAAATGTTGGGGTGTTTTCCTATGTGCCAAATAGAGTAAATGTGCCACTACACTTATTCTAACATATAATAGCCATCACACTAGCATATCATGTAATCATGCTCACACTATCACCTAAAGCATAGAGATAAAACACTATCGCATGTTGGGTTACTCAAAAAATATGACCTAACATGATTGAATATGATTCATCCATAGTCGATAATTAGAATACAATAAAATTTAGACATTTTAAAACAATGAATGGAATTTATCTATGCATTCCAGAGACAAGTAACATCATTGACACTAAATATATATTTAAAAAAATCAAATAACACCTTCATTCATTTTTGAAACATTTGGATCCTTTGCATTAATATAACATAAAACTGTAATACTACATTAATATCTCAATGCATAATACTTTCTCTATTCAATGTATTTAACAATAAATCAACTCCAATAATAATAGTAACATTAAAAACCTTGCATTAAGATGTAAGTTGGGATTTTATAGGTGTAATTCACCCACTTGCCATTATAAGGTATAAATTTGCACTCCTTAAAGATTGTAATAATTCTAAATAGAGAAAGGAAAAACCATTTTTCATAAATTTTCTTAACTAACTAGACCCTATATTCACGTTGGGTTGTGTTAGATCCACTCAATCCATTTCAAATGATGACTTTCATTAATATCTCATTACTAAAATTCTCATTCTTTCTATTAGCTCTCCTAGATTGGTGCTTTTAAATTTTTGCTTCGTGGTTTGTCTAACCTCCTTCCCACTTATCGCAATATTATTTTTACTAACCATCATGATTTATTTGGCAAAATGTGATACTTTGATTGATTGGTCCTTATGAATCAAACGCTCTTGGGTTTCTTCATATATTTATGTAAGATATTCTTTGTACATCATTGAGTTTGGTGGTGCTCTGCTAGACTTCATCAAAACCTTGGTAATGCTCGGTAGATATAGTTCTTACACCTTGTGCCTTCATGCACTAGTTATCCAAAATACTTGTAATTTTTACATTGTTTAGTAATAAAAAATATGATGTGTACTTTTGTACTTGGTCAAAAATTTTGGACAACACCTTATACTATTTATTTATTTATCTTAGTGGATATATATGTGTGGCTATGTATATGTTATATTGATATGTTTTTGTCATCCATGTTTAGGTTAGTATATGTTTGTTATTATATGTTATCTTTGCATTATTTTTTTCCTTTGTTTATATGTCTTGGTTACAAAATTAATTTAGTTATATTTTGGTTCCTTATTAATGGAATTTATCTCTCTTTAGCTTACATCTCTTACATCTTCGATCTAAGTGACTCTTTGTTTGTCATCCCCTTGCATAGAATTTCTAATTAGACTACTAATATCCTTATTATAATAACCTCTTATGTACAACCATGTGTTGCAAAGCATATTGTATTTGTGATGGATCTATTATGGTATTCTCCCTTTTCCTATATTAGAGGATATTTATATTGTTGATTGTATTTATCCTACATATAACATGGAGTTTTAGGGAAAGATGGAACCTTAATGGGAACTACATGATGTTGAATGAGTCCTATAAAATATTATCCTCCAAAGTTTAAAACATTTATATGCACATATACTCAAGTGAATTAGGAGTTCCTAGTGCCATACCCTAAAGTCAAAACATGAAATCATTACCTACTAGAGAATCTACATACATATTTCTAATCACATCATAATTACATATAGAACATATATAAACATGTGCCTTTATATGTGTAGATTTGTGTGATCCATGAATGTGAAGTGTGTGCACTCAAATATAATCACAAAGTTGAAAAATATTTATACGATGTAGGCAAAATGAAAGTAATTCATATTATTTAAAAAAATGCATCTCATAACATTGTATAATATCGACAAGGCATGAAATATTTAAGAATCATTACATGTCATAGCACTTTTATTGTATTTTCAATAATAACTCATATGTATGAAAATAACATACTTTTAGAAAAAATCATAAATACAAATGAAATAATAAGGTAAGCAAATGGAAACTTACTCACCCAATCTTTCTATAAGATTACATTAATTATGATTGTAATAACATAAATGGGTTCTTATCATTCAAAAATCATTGTGAATTTTTAAGAATGGAACGAGGAGAAGAATAAGTACAGAGAGAAAAAAAGCACCATAAATAAGGAATAAATATAATAATGAACAATGTTCCATGAAGCAAAACATATTGGTGAAATAGAGGAATTTTCATAAAGGAGAAAATCAAATAGTAACTATGAATGTAAACATCACATAAATGCAAGAAGAAAAATAAAAAAATAGAGAATGTCAAATCATTTTAAAAGGAACACACAAACATAAGAAGCTCATTAAATGAACTGAGAGATAGAGAAACTTGAAAAGAAATTAAAAATAAATAAGGACTATTATGAAAACTCTTATCAATGGTCTTTTCTTTGCTATCTATGAAAGCTCTAATATAAAAATGATAATTATATGAACTATCAATTGGAATTGAGACATTTTCCTTCTTGGTTATTTCGATAATGCTGAAAAAATGGGACTTTGTTATGGCTATTTTTTTCTCATCAGTTGCATTTCCATTTCCCTTGTTTCCTTGTTCCTAGCTATGATTTTGAAGATGTTTTTTAATAAAAACTTAAATGATGGTTTAGGGGAGGTATAGATTAATTGACTTCATCTTATTCTCTTTTTATTTGAATTTGGGCACTCTCAATAATATTTTGGATCTTATGCTTCAATATAATACATCTATTTATTAAATACCCTTGAAATCTATGATAGTCAAAAAAAGTATTTAGATTATATTTTCTTGGCAAAGGTATTAAAGGATCTAGTTCTCTTACTTACAATAAATAAATCATGTTGTATACAAGTAACTTCTTTAATAACTATTGTAAACTCTCATTAGGCATACCATTAAATTGTCTTCTTTTTCTTCATATGGATGAAATGATCTTATAACGTTGTTGTTCTATGGCACTGACCAATTTATTATGATCATTCTTGGTTGGAAACCCATTATTGTTCCTCCTATTCCTAAAATATGACATGTTTGGAAAATTTGAAGCAATGAAAGAAGAAGACATTGGAAAAATATTTAAGAATATTAGTATCCAAAAGCTTACTTTCAAATTCTCTAACAATATAGCAAATTTTATCAAAAGAAGGATAAGATTTTTTTATAAAAAAATTATCTTTAATAATTAGAAGAAATATGTGTGTGTGTGTGTGTGTGTGTAAATACTTTAAATTTCATTATCCAATAACCATAGTTTAAAATATAAACACATTGTCACTAACATGTTCATTGGTTCATTATGTAATTTGAGCTAATTTAGCAAATATAACTTTTTTTTCAATCTTAATTTGATAGCGAGCCAATAAATCATCCAAAAGGGTGGTAAAACAATGAATTAATCAATATAAGAGGGCATATAAATAATCAAATGTCACACACCCCAAGAGCCGTCCTATAAAATTATGGTTCCTTCAATGTTGTGAACATCTAATTCCATTAGTTAATCATACATGCATATGCAATTCCAACATTATCTAGATTCAAGTGCATGATTGATCTAGTTAACCATTATAGTGTACAGGTGAAATCAACTAAGACCTTATTCTACTAAAGCTCAACATTCACCTAAATCAGAAAGAAAGAATATAACTTTGATGTCATAGTCTTCATGAACAAAGACATCCAAATTGATTTCAAATACTATGGGTTCAAGATCAGATCAATAGGAAAGGATCATTTAAAATAATTAATAACACCAAAAAACCTAAAAGTTATGTTTTAAAGGTGATTGATTTCAAATAGTATGGGTTCAAGATCATATCAATAGAAAAGGATCATTTAAAATAATTAATAACACCAAACAACCTAAAAGTTACATTGAAAAGGTGAACCCTCTTAAAAGGTTGAGGCTTAAGCCCTCTCATTTTTATTTTATATAAAAATTTTAAACCTCTAACTCATAATAAAGTGATACCCTTTGATTAAAGGATTAAATTTTCCATGAGTACACCACCCTTAGTGTGGTAGACACCTAATTTAATTTATTTGGGAATATTGGAGTTTATTCCAATTTTAGTTAAGGGTTTGGATTGATAAATCAGTACAAAATATAATAATAAATATAGTCCTGATTTGTACAACTATTTGTCTTTTTCACCTTTCTAAAAATAATAATAAATTAGAAGAAATATAACTTAGCTAAAAAATAGACTAAAACGGCTGATACAGAGGTTGAAAACAACTATGCAAGACTCAACAGGTGTCATAAACTTGAATCTATATTTCATTAGGTGAAAGGATAGGAGTGCCAAAAAGTGGATGCTTTCGTGTCTAGCACTATTGTTTATTCCTACCATTGTTGTCCAACCTGATCATAGAGACCTGAAATGTTTTTGGTAGTTGTGATATGCTTGTGAAAAATTAAGTGCTAGTTGTCAATGAAACTCATTGTGGAGCCGATTTTGTCTTCAAACCCTAACCCTCTATCATGCTTGATAAAATGGTATTTAAGTCACTTGAGGAAGGGGGGTTAGTGTGTAAGATTTATTAAACATGCAATCCACACCCCTGTATGGGCATGCTACCTACATACCAATACTCTGAAGAGGGATCAAGACATATGTAGTTCTCCCAACTAGTGTACTTTGTGCAATAGTGTGATGTGGATGCAAAATACCAAATTGATAGTGTTTGAGGTGGCTAGGGACTGGTATAAGGATTTGAGTAAGTTTACAGCTATGTTTGGTGATTGTGTGTAAATAATAGGGAAGTTTGATTTAGTGCTTTGTTTATATTCTTTCTTGCTTTGTAGGTTTGGTCACTTCCTTTGTAAATGAGCTTTGAGTGGGTTTTTACAAGGAATAATTGGTCATGGGTTAGATGTATTCATGCTAGGACAACCTAATTAAGGATAAGGACCAGATGAAAATGACTATTGGGGCTCAAAGTACAAATGGATAGGACCACCAAAAATGGGACACTTCTCTATGGGGTGTTATAGTCCAAATGCGGTGCTCCTATCCTACAGGCTCAGGAACTAGGGGAATAAGATTGGCATGGGTAATATTGTCTAGATGAGGTGGAATGATCATTCTGAAGGTTCTAGATGACTGGTAAATAAGCAAAAATGTGTCTAAAAGGTTCACAAGAGCATGAAAAAAGGACCTATGCATGGGGTGTCTCAAGCCACACTCAAACTACCTTTTTAGACATTTTATATGACTACATTTACCCCCCCTTTATTCTAGTGATGTAGCAAAGGAAAATACTAGGATAAAGGAAAAATAGAAAGTGTACTTGAACTTACCTATAAGGGTGAATACCATGAAGATGTGTGATGTTGAGTGTGCGTAGAGAGAGAACAACATGAAGCATGAATTTGTAAGAGATAATAAGGAGTAGTTCAGTTCTTACTAGACACACTATGTCTAAAATAAGAACGTATAAAGGCTAGGTAAAAGAGAGATG
Source organism: Torreya grandis (assembly GCA_037957365.1). Lineage (NCBI taxonomy): Eukaryota > Viridiplantae > Streptophyta > Pinopsida > Cupressales > Taxaceae > Torreya > Torreya grandis. The sequence goes on from JARHVA010000748.1 coordinate 3,240,660, forward strand.
AAGAGAAAGGAATGAATACACCTCACTAGGTATGTGAACTAATAGAAAACCTATTGTGATGTTGAGTGATGTTGGGTATGTGTTGTACCAAAATTAATGTCATGAATGGAGTTGAGTGCTCAATTCCTTGAGGGTGGCTCAAGAATATAAAGGTTGGACCTTTAGCTCCATTTTCACCCACTATGTAGTGAAGTTATGTGATCATGTGTGTGTTAATCAATTTTTGGACTATGTGTCCAATCCCTCTGAGTAGGTGGCTCAAGAATACAAAGAATAGCTAGTCCTTTGGCTCCATTTTTGCCCACTCTATGTGAACTATGAACTGATATCGGTATGAATGTGTGTTATATGAGATGGTTCATGAATTCCATGAATATTTTATAATCTGATAATATGGCATGGATAGCTAAATTTATACTAAGAACTAGGCCAATCTTGGCCACTCCAAAACTGAGAACTAAGCTTATATGAAAGCCACTCTAAAATGATGCCAACCACCTATAGATAGAATAAGGCATGTAACTACTGAGAATAACTGGGTAATGTAATGAATTAGAAAGAAAATAAGGCAAATGTGTTATACACATTGCCCCCAATCACGGGTGTTTGTAACATGGGTTTTAATCTAGAATTTGTACCAACTACCCAATTTAAAATTGGAAGTGAGAGCCATCATGCCACACATGATGCCCTTATATCTAGAAATCTGAGTAAAACTATACTAAAACTACTCAATCTAAATTGGATTATAGCTGACAAACCTATAATTGACCTTGCCTTTCTATCTATTTCTAAATTTTTTGGGTTTTTAACTATTTGGATAGGAGTGCTAAAAAGTGGAAACTTTATTGTATGACATTGCAGTTTGAATGGAGCACTCTTATCCTTTACTATTTTTGATGACTATTCTATGTTTGTCACTATTTTTTTGGTCTATTCTATATGTTTTAAATTCTAATTATTGTTTTGAGTGTTCTAAAAATTAATTTTGACCAGTAGAGGGCTATGATCTCTGTGACAAAACCTCTATTTGTTACCCCCTCTTTTTTAGGGTAGGAATGAAGACCCTACAATGACTACCCTCAGAAGAAAAATCCCTAAAAGTGTGTTATGTTGAAAAATACATGATATAACAATGATAATCCAAAAGATGTCTCAAGATATAGCATAGCTTATATTAGAGATTGTTAGATCAATAGGGGTATGCCTAGATAGATGTAACAATGTAATAGCATGTGCAGTATACTAAACTAAAATTAGAAATTTGGTTAGTTGTCAAAGAGGGATGGAGCATGATGTCCATCATGGCATCCAAGAAGGCAAGATAATGCATGATGTGTATCATGGCATTGCAAAAAATTGAGAATCAAACAAGCAAACAAGTATGCAAGGCAAGAATCACAAAGCATACAAAAGAGGCTAAGGGGCCAAGCAAAGAAAGGACATGGTCACATGTCACTCAAATTGGGAAAGCAAACATACAAGGCATGTTCAAATCCCCACATACATATACAATTGCAAACAAGCAAGATTGGCATGAGAGCCACACATGCATATAAGAGTACAAGCAAAGGACATTAGCAAATATCCTAAGGCACACACAAGTAACAAAATGGGAACTGAGAAATGCAATCACATCCAAATTCTCAAAGAAAGAAAAGAAGGCATGTAAATGTTAGAAATACTATCACATCTAACTGATCAAAGCAAGAAGTGAAAGTATGCAAAACATGTAGTACAAGACTAGGTAGATGCTAAGAAATATACAAGTGTTATATAGTAGTGAGTGTCGATAGAATAATCTATGTATGCTAGTAAGTAATGTACATCAACATGATAACTAGAGTGTGTGGTGTAGGAATGACATAACTTGGATGGTGTAGTCATGTAGAAGATGCCCCTGGTGGGTAGATATGTCGGTGTATGTCTCGAATGTAAAATTAGGATGCCCCCTTAATGGGTAGAGTGAAGCAATCAAGGATCCAGATATCACTGCACACACTCAAAGAAGAACAAGTGAAGCATGGTAATGTAGATAAAATGACAAACAATAACATAGAACAACAAAATGTAAGTCTATCATGGTAGTAAAAATGTAAAGCATGGATAATGCATATAATTGAATTTTTTTTGGTGTTTTGAGTTATTTGAATGTTTTTGTATTTTGAAATATTATATTATTTTTGGTATTTTGAAATATTGTATTATTTTTGGTATTTTTAAATAAGCTATGTACAAGTAATCATAAGGAAACTATGTACAAAAAATCGAAAAGAAACTATGTACAAGTAAGCTGATAAATTATGTACAAGAAAGAATGAGAAGAAATGATACTAACTGATGAGTCTCATAAGAGACTCCCTATCATGTTGTCTTATATCAAAGAGAGGGATTGTGCATGATCATGAAGCACGATGGAAGGGCTGAGACTGTAACTTTGAAAGTTGTGTATGTTATAAGTACTCTCAAATATTTATAATGGAAATTGATTGTGGGGTCCCCCTATAACTTTGAGAAGTGGATGCAACTATGGGGCTCTTAAGGACCCATCTGTTAGTAGAAGAAACTTTCTAAAAATTTGCTCTATGTGTAGAGGCATGAGACCTCAAAAATACTGCGTGGATGTGAATATTGTAGCTAGAAATTATCTAGAGTCCTGAAACTATTACTAATGTAGTGGTCACTCTAGAGAGGCCTCCATGGAAGTGTATGAACTTTCTATGCTAGCGAGGGAGGCCTTGACTATGTCTAAACCTTAACTAGAGGAAGAATTGTAACTAGTGGAGGAGATGAAATTGTATCATAAGGGGTATTAATTTGAGTGACAAAAATATAGCCATGGGTGCAATCAACCTACCTATATTCATAAACTTGGGTGATAACATGTATCACATGATCTACTATAGGCATAGATCTGGTAGTAGGTCCAGGTTAAGAGCTAGGTGAACCAACTTTGAAGGGAGGAGGAATAGATATAACCACTAGTGTTTTCTTGTATCTAGTATTGATAGGGAGATACTTAAAAGTAGCTAAAGAGTTAGATACATTTAGGTAGAAACCATGTATGTGGGGTGAAATGCATGTAATTGGACTTATAAGTTGCATAAAAATATGATTATAAATAACATTCCACATGAGAGATAGTAAACAAGGGATAGAGATCATGGAACTTTGCCATAATACATTAAAAACTTTGACTTGTAACATGACATTTCTAACATGTTTAGCATGATAGAGTTGAAAATTATTCCACATGAGAGAGAGAGAGAGAGAGAGAGAGAGAGAGAGAGAGAGAGAGAGAGAGAGAGAGAGAGAGAGAGAGAGAGAGAGAGAGAGAGAGAGAGAGAGAGAGAGAGAGAGAGAGAGAGAGAGAGAGTATGTAAAAGAAATAATGAAACCTTGTATTAAAGAAAAGTAAACATTACTTTAAAGGAAAGGGATCTTAACATGTTTAACAATAAATTTCTTAATATCATCCCATATTATAAAAAATAAACATGAAAGGGAAAGAATGAAGCTTTGCATTAACATATAGTAAACTTCATCATTCATATACATGATAGGACCGAGTATGGACTCATTTTTTGCAAGAAATGTTTTAAAATAAGTGAGATCCATTTTTGATTTTATATGAAATTTGATTGAATTAAAAATATTTAGAAACATATTGTTAAAAATTAGTAAGGAATTTTTTGTAGGGTTTTTGTGCATAAACAAAGTTGGGTTCACCAAATGATTTAACTTATTTGAGAATAATGGAGTTTTATTCCTATTTTAGTTAAGGGTCTAGATTAATAAATCTATACAAAATATAGCAATAAATATAGTCTTGATTTGTACAACTATTTATCTTTTTTACCTTTCCAAAAATAGTAATAAATTAAAAGAAATATAACTTAGCTAGAAAATAGACTAAGACAATTGATACAAAAGTTAAAAAAGGTTGTGCATGATTGGAAAGGTATCGTAAACTTGAATCTAACTTCTGTTAGGTGAAAGTATAGGAGTGTCAAAAAGTGGATGCTTTGGTGTTTGGCATTGTTGTATATTCTTGAAGTTATTATCCAAACTAATCACAAAGATATAAAACTTTCTGGGTAGTTACAATATGCCTATGTGAGCGTGTTTATGAAAAATTGAGAGCTGGTTGTTGATGAAACTCATTATGGAGCTAATTTTATTTTCAAACCCTAACCCTCCATCACACTTGATAAAATGGTATTTGGGTCACTTGAGGAAGGGGGTTAGTGTGTAATATGTATTGAACATGTAATCCACACCCCTTGTTTGGGTACACTACCTACATACCAATACTCCAAAGAGGGATAAAGGCATATGTATTTATCCCACCTAGTGTGCTTTGTGTAATAGTGTGATATGGATGCAAAATGTCAAATTGATAGTGTTTGATGTGGCTAGGGACTAGTATGAGGATTTGAGTAGGTTGGCAGCTATGTTGGGTGATTGTGTGCAAATAATAGGGAGGTTTGATTTAGTTATTTGTTTTTATTCTTGCTTGCTTTGTAATTTTGGTCACTTCCTTTGTAAATGAGATTTGAGTGGGATTTTATAGGGAATAATTGGTAATGGGTCAGATGTATTCGCACTAATTTGACCTAATTAAGGATAAAGACTAGATGAAAATGACCATTGGGGCTCAAAGTCCAAATGGATAGGACCACAAAATATGGGACACTTCTCTATGGGGTGTTATAGTCCAAATGGGTTGCTCCTATCCTACAGGCTCGAGACCTGGGGGAATAGGATTGGCATAAGGAATACTATCTGGTTGAGGTGGAATGACCATTTAGAATGTTCTAGATGACTAGAAAATGAGCAAATAGGTGTCTATAAGGGTCACAAGAGCATGAAAAAAGGACCTATGGATGGGGTGTCGTAAGCCACACTCAAACTACAAATTTGGACATTTTATATGACTATAACACCAACTTAACACATTATCAATTTTTAACCCATGTTAGGCCTATAGTTAGATCATTGCACTAAAAAATTATCAACAAATATATATAGTTATTTTAAATGTGAACTACTCAGTACTATGCTTCCTTAAATCCTTGCCTTAGGGATCTTAGTGGTATGTGTACAAGAGTACTAAGGAAGATCCATTTACATTATTCACAAGAGATAAAATTAGTATTTATTACTCAAGTAATACTTTTTTTTTGAATGATACTTCCAAATGAAATTAATTAAGACAAATTAACTACATTTAAGGTGGGATTGTACTCCTCTTCTACCTATCAATCTATATATCGAACATATTAATGATCGATAGATAACCACCTTTTAGCTCTCTTGATCATTTGATAGAAACAATTGAGAATAATACATTTAAATTAACATTCACAATTAAAGATGAATAAAAATTTCATAATCTTATTAGGTCTAAGTATTACATGGATAATGATTATTTTGCATAGTAATAATTCCTCAATATGATCCTATACCACTATCCTAATTTTAATAATATTATAAATAACATTTCATTACGTGTAAAGTAAACAATAACTTAACATATCACAATTGCTTATAAATAAATAAAAATAATTATCACATCATTATAACACCATTGTCTTTTAAAATAATCTCGACTAGGATTGATAAATGAATATTAATCAGTTATTGATATAATGATAGATTTATATAAGATTTTTAATTAAAAAATAACAACTACTCAGATAGACAATAAAAGTTATATGTAACCTTAATCTCTTGATTCTATCATATAGATCAGGCCTTATTTTATTTATACAAAATATTTACTCAAATGACCACATCATCCCATAATTGATACAAGAAAACATATCAAGTTAATTCAAGTTCCAGTTTAGCTCAAGGAAGAATCATGTCACTTCTATCCATAATACAAAATCATTCATATCTTTGCATAAAAATAGTAATTTAGTCAAATAAAATAAAAAAGGGACACCATTTTCACTCTACACCAAATAACTTTCAGACCTCTAAAAAGTTCCCAACAACCACCAAACTTTAAATTACCATGACTACGCACAACCAATATTTAAGACTATCATTACCCCTTTCAGAGAAACATTATTTTTCTAATGTCATGCATTACAACATGTTAACTAAAAACATTGTTTTGAAATTTAATGATAATGATTAGTGACATGCATTTAAATATATAATGCCCCCAAATGGAACCCAAATAATCATTATACAAAATTAAAAGTATCAAATTAAGAAATAAACTCCCAACAAAATAATGTTATCAATAGTCATAACATTATCACAATTATAGGAGTTAAGAGAATGTGATACAATCCTATATCATATTTCCCTGAAAATGAATGGCAGTTAAAAAGAACAACAATAAAAATTTCTTCACAATTTTTGTTAATAAAAAAAGAAAAGTAATAGTCATAATTTTCTATGATCCATCAATGAAACAAGGACTGCAACTAATTGAATAATTCATGATACACCATTACTTGACCATCCAATCTCAATACAACTATTCAAACTTCTAAAATTTACTATGCTTTGTTTCCACAATAAAATTTGCATATTATAATGATGCTTACATACTAACTCGCAATAGAATTTGAGTTTAAAACCAAAATCAATTAAAGTCAATATATAATTATTGAAATTGAAATCACATAACAACAAGGCCCATGGCATTCTACATGGTCTTGAGTGCCTTGAACGTCATTGACACACTTATCTATCCCAATCAATCCATAAAAGAGCTCTTGAATACGAACTAAAAAAATATTATGAAAGATGAGCCCAACCATATGGTGGGAAAATCCCTACCCACCCCATCCATCGAATTGGGGTTAGAAAGATTCATTGGATGGTCACCCAACAACATAAAAATGAATGAGAATTAAATAATAGGAGATATTTAATGTCCACCCATACTAGGGTTTGGTCAAAACCAACAAACAATGACAATCAACAAGGAAAAACACACAACATAGAATGAGGTAAATTGAAATGTTGCCTTCAAATAGGGTCACAGGCCTAACCTTGCACCTATACACCATAAAAAAAGGCAAGGTGTTATGATCCATACCCAACAAGTCCAACAAACATTAAAAGTATTTCTCAACCAAAATCACCCTCAAGTTTTAGTCATAATACCAGCTATAGCTAAACAGGGGAGATGCTTAGAGGTATAACTATAATCTCAAGAACATTTTATGAAAGGTTTTACAATGCCAAATAAAACTATAAATCCTCATAAACATCCATGAGACTACATTTGGTGTAAGTTCCTCTATAAATAATAATAGTTAATAAAAAAATGTAGAACCAGGTGATATTTTTGAAACAAGAAGTAAGAGCAAGAAAGCTCAAAACTTACTATTTAGATTCTAGCTTCACAACCTTTCATGTTTATTTATTTTTATTTTTTCCCACTTACTTCTTCTTTCCCTTTGTATTTCCTAAAACCCTTCCACATTGAAAAAATATTTCATCTCTAGTTTCTCAGTTGTCAATAGCAATAAGTTATTCACAAAAGGCATCCCAAAATAGCATGTTGACCATCAATGTAATGGCCAAAACATAGACTAGTCATAGGAACCCTAGGTTCCTTCCCATATTCTTTCCTCTAGCACCATCGAGGTCAAATCAAAATAATCAATGTGTTTTCCATAGCATTTTTCATGTTATAAACGAAAAAAAACCTAATCATTGGGTAAGTGCACAGAGTGGGGGGATAATTTGTGGACATTTTATATAACACAATCATGTTATTATAAAAATAATAACGTGATCATGTTGTTGTTATTGTGCACATTAAATCAATGAACATGTATACTATGTGTATCTTGGTTAATTAATAACATGATCACATTATTGATAATGCGGTCATACTATTGATAACATGGTCACATTATTGATATTTCATAGAAAAAACATGTGAACTTGCACATGAAGCTAGCTTTAGCCAGAAAGTATAAGTTTACATTTATATTGTTACATTTATTTCCTTATACTTTAAATTTATTTTAATAAATATCATAAATTAGGGTCACTCTACATCTGATAGAGTTGGTCTCATAGTTGCACTCCTTATGATGTGAAAAATAGTTTTTCAAAATCTAATCTGGTTAGTACTTAGGCATTTTTAGGGTCTAAGTATTAAACCTAGGAATTTTAGGACATTATTTTTGCAGTTGATATCAGTCATTTTTTAGGTTTTTATGCCTTCTAAATTGATTCCTAGCATTTCTAGGAGTCCTAGGTTTATTAAAATTGAAGTTTACAAACCACTCACTTTGAAATTGATGCAAAGTGGTGTGATGGGGTAGCATAAGTCACATTGATGACCTGCACATGTGAAATGACCACTTTGTGTTAATTTCACTTGTTCATCATCCATCCCTCATCCCTAATCACTTCATACTCATGCGTCATCGCCCCTAATCACTCTATCATCATTCCTCATTATCCCTAATCACTCCCTCATTGATCCTCACCATCCCTAGTCATCTCTAATCACTCCATCATCCCTGATTACTCTCTCATTGACCCTCAATATCCCTCATTATCCTTAATCACTCACTCCTCATCCCTCATTGTCCCTCATCACTCCCTCATTGACCCTCACCATCCATCATCATCTCTAATCACTCCGTAATCATTCTGAATCACTCACTCATTGACTCTCACCATCCCTCATCATCCCTAATCATTGCTTCATCATACCTAATCATGCCCTCCTAATGCCTCATCATCCCTAATCATTCCATTATTGACCCTTGTCATTCCTCATCATTTATAATTGCTCCCTCATCATCTCTATTCACTCCCTCATTGACCCTCACCATCCCTCATCATCCCTAATCATTGCTTCATCATACCTAATCATCCCTAATCACTCATTCCTCATCCCTAATCACCCCTAATCACTCCATAATTAACCCTCACCATCCATAATCACTCCCTCATCATCCCTATTAACTCCCTCATCATCTCTACTCAATTCCTCTTTATCCCTCCTCATCCTTAATCACTCCATCCAATACTTTGATGGTGGTATTTTGTTGGGGTTTAACAATGCTAGGAGTAACAAGTGGAGAGTTGAGTGCTAACATAAAATATAAGATATAGTGATCAAAATAATATGAAGTCAAATTTGAAACATAAACATTTAACACCTATGAAAAAATATGGGCCTATTATAAATGATGTAATTCACAACTAAAAATCTGTCAAAAAAAGAGAAGCAAGTAAACCCACCATAGCACCGAAAATGGGTAGTAAATACATGAAGATCATGAAGCTATGTGATTTCTTAAAACCAATCAATTGATTTCCATATGAGGACATTTTATGATCCAAATAATTGCATTGAAGGCCTTTTATTTGTATGTCTATTGATTGAGTCATCATACCAGAGAGTGGGAAAAAAATTCAAATGATTAGAACAAGTAGTCCAAGATTGGAAAGTGATGCTTAATTCATAAAAGAGTGTCACACTATGAGATCTCTACTTGCACATCTTGAGAATCAGGTACAAGTTATCTAGAACTATAAAAAGGTAAGTAGTTAATAGATTATGAACCTAATGATATGGTTGGTATTAAAAATATCTCTACTTCCCCCAAAAATAAATTATATGAATTAAAAATATTATTTCATTAACAAATGTAGATCAATGGTGAGTCAATACACTTCATCATTTCTAATGGAAGTCGGAAGAATTTAGTTTCTCCTAAAGCATATTTTAAAAAATTGAACTTCAAATTTATACATCATCCATAACCATATGCTAGTGTATGGTCTAGTGTAGGCCTTGAGAAATGGATCACCTAATAGTGTCACTTCGTGTATAAAATCAAACTTTTTAAATATGCAATCCTTTGTGACATCTCACCATTAGAGGTGTGTGATGTTTTACATGTGTTCAACCATATATTTACCATTTACATGTAGTCTATGAAGTAAATCCTTAAAATGTTTTGATAGATTGTCATGATCTAAAATACCATATATCATAGTTAGTTCATAAGCTTTCAATCATTAGTGTCAGGAAGTGCAAGAATATTGTTAGTTCTAGTAATAAGTATAATCTTGATGCTAAGAAGTAAATATAATAACATCCTTATGTCACCATATCATAGTGTAGTTTATAAAACAATAACAAAGACAAAATAATTGAACCATAAACTAGATGAATACAAGGATATCTTTTAGTCCCCTAAATAAGTTCCTACATACTGTACACTAAACAATACTATTGATTTGATCCCTTAACTACCTCTACCTCAAACCTCTTTATGCAACATATCATATCTAGAGAATGAATAGATCAAGTGGTAGACGCATGAAATCATGGATAATAGACACATCATGCCTAAACCATTGCCTTACAGAAGCCCAATTATACTTGTGCCAAATTTGTGAATTAATTAAAAAAATATTAACAACATTATAGTGAAGAATTATTATCCTCATCTAAATATTACGACATTTTTCTACCATATCCATGGTGTAGAAGTATTTTCCAAAATTGATCTTAAGTTTGGGTATTGTCATATTCATGTTGAACCTCTAGACGTTTGGAATATAGTCTTAAAAACAAAGGAAGGATTGATTGACTAGTTGGTTATGTCTTTTAGGTTAACTAATATATCAAATTCATTCATTGAGATGTTGAATGACATCCTTAGGCCCTTTACCTATGTCATTTTAAAAATCGACCTTGATGACATCTTAATCTTTAAAAAACATGGGATGAACATCTACACCATGTTGAACTAGTGTTTCATATTTTGTAGAAACAAATTTTTATGATAACATGAATAAATGTTCATTTTTCATGCAAGATATAAAATATTTGGGATACATTACATACACAAAGAGTGCATGTGTGAACTCGACCAAGATTCAAGTCATACATTAATGGGAAACACTAAATAACTTTGCATCTAATTCAAATCTTTTTAGAATTAGAAAATTATAAAAGATAGTTGTGTTTAATTTTTATATTTTGAACCAAGCTACCAAAGGTGGAACCAAATAAAGTTTCATCTAATTGGTTGCACAACAAAGATAATTTGATGAACTAAAATTCAGACTCTATTTTGTGTTAGTACCTATGTTACTTGACTATAAATTTTGAAGATCATCCAATTCATTCAATAATAAAATTGATTAACATAAATGGGTATTGACAACACAAGTAGTCCTAGAAAGATTTAATTTATATTATAAAAGATTAAACAACATATGATTGGAATCAAATATATATTTAGAGTAATACTTACATCAAATTATGAAGGAGTGATTATGGATGGTGAGGGATGGTGAAGGTCAATGATAGAGTGATGAGGGATGATGAGGGTTAATGAGGGAGTGATTAGTGATGATGAGGGATGAGGAAAGATTGATTATGGATTATGAGGGATGAGGAAGGAGTGATTATGGCTGATGAGGGATGGTGATAGTCAATGAAGGACTAATTAGGGATGATAATCCCAGCTGATTAGAGATGATGCAAGATAATAAAGGTCAATGAGGGAGTGATTAGTGATGAAGAGGGATGAGAAGTGATTGAATAAGGATGAAGAAGTGATTAGGGATGATGAGGGATAGTGAGGGTCAATTGAGGAGTGATTATGGATGATAAGGGAGTTATTAGAGATGACTAGGGATAGTGAGGGTCAATGAGGGAGTGATTAGGGAAAATGAGGAATGATGAGAGAGTGATTAAAGGTAATGAGGGATGAGTAGGAAGTGATCATGGATGAGGGAGGGATGATGAACGTGAAATTAACATAAAGTGGTCATTTGATGTGTGTAGGTCATCAATATGACCTACACTACTGCAATCACACCACTTTGGATCAATTTCAAAGTGAGTAATTTTCAAAATTAAATTTTAACAAACCTAGGACCCCTATAAATTCCAAGAATCAATTTAAAAGATACAAAAACCTAAAAAATGACTATATGTTTATCAAAAATGGATATCAATTGCAAAAGTTATGTACTGAAATCCCTAGGTTTAATACGTAGACCCTAAAAATGGCTAAATATTGACTAGATTAGATTTTGAAAAACTATTTTCCACATCGTAAGGTGTGTAGTTGTGAAACCAACTCTATCAGATGTAGAGTAACCCTAATTTCTTATATTTACTAAAATAAATTTAAAGTATAAGTTTACATTTATATTGTTACATTTATTTTCTTATACTTAACATTTAGAGTAGTAAATATAAGCTTCTAGCCAAAGGTGGCATCATGTGTAATTCCACATGGCTTTTTGTGTGAAATAATAGTAATGTGATTATGTTATCAATAACATGATTATTTTATCAATACTGCAATCATGTTATTTATTAACTAACATTTGCTTTGTCTACATGTTCACTACTTTAATTTGTAAAACAATAGTAACACGATCACATTATTGATTTTATAATAATGTAATTGCATTATCTATTAACACAATCATGTTATACATTAATGTGATCATGTTATTTGAATATGAATTCAAATTATGCACCTTTTAGCTCAAGAATGGATTGGATTCTCAAGCCTAAGGCTTGGACCTGTCGATCTACAACCGAGTCTGAGAGTTATGATAAAAAACAAGAAAAATCAACTTTGATGACCAAATACACTATGAATTTCAATGTGAAAATTTAAAAACTTAATACCAGTGTGACAAGTATGCTCTCCTCTTTCCAAAAATATGATTTTTATAATTCTTGGACTAATTTAAGGTTTTAAACTATGTTGATTCTAACTATACTTTTTTTAGGCCACTAAATGCTACAAACATACATGCCTATACATGTTCATGTAATTTTTATTTCATTGATCCAAGTGAAAAATAAGTTATATGGTCACAAACTAGGCCTAATTCTACACACATTCAAAAAAAAAATTGATTTTTGTTTTTTTGAGGGAGTTAGGTGCGTACACAAATGGCTATCCATTTTTTGTCAGCTTTCAGGATCTATTTACTTGTAAAATTCATAAAAAAAATATTCATTGAAAAAATATAAAAAAATATAGGTCACAAACTAGAATATTTTATCTAAATTTTTCCCAAAGGGTTTCAAATAATATTTAATGCTTCTCAAAAAATGGTGCACCGCACAACCGTCTGTCTACTCTATTTTCTTAAAAAAATATGAGTTCCTCTTCAAAATTTAGATGTTTGTCCTAATTATACTCAACCATTTTTTTTTAAAAAAATAGTGTTTTGAAAACTAGACTCGAAATTTTGTATTTCATGTTCTTACACCATCTTCAAATTTGGAGTGTAGATGTCTCAAATTATCTATAGAAATTCATATTTCTAAAATTTTAGGAAAATCATGTCCACGAGTAGGCCACTTTTTGTCCCCCAAATTTGTGCACTTACCCCATTATATTAGTGATTAAAATATCCAAGGCTAAGTCAACAATATAATGCCTTTGGAACATGGGTGTCAATAACTTCATTGTGATAGGACTTAACAAAGTCCTATGGTCATAATAACCTTATCATCTCCCTTTACTAATACTAAGGTATTAAATCAAACGTTGATAACATTTTAAGGACTTTGAAATGAGATTTAATACCAAGTGACACTTTTTCAACAACAAGGTTTACAACTTCCAGTGGATTGCAAGGTCATTTAAATAAATATTGTTGTAATACAACAACATGATTGGTTGTGCACCAATGCTAACTACTCAAAAAAGAGAAAAGGATAAATATGCACAACACAACATTGGTCTACAATAGTACAAAATAGCTCAAGGGAATTGTGGATAATTTTTGATCTCTACATTCTTATCTTTATTCTTGTATATCTATGTGGGGTTAGTGTGACAATCTGGTAGTCTTTTCAGGCCTAAATCTAGCTTAACTTTCGGTTGTCACTTGCAATCATGGAAGATGACATCAACAATACCAATACATATGATAATCATAAAAATCATAACTAAAAGCAATGCAACCAACGCTTTTATAACTGAAAGTAGTGTAACTAGTCATAACATAATTAAAATAAAAATATGAATCTTGAGAGAAGAGTACAACCACATGCCACAACTCAACTACAACAAAGTTTCATTAAAAAAAGTGTAGTGGATGAGTTAATTACATCTACCTGGGTAGGATATGACACCAAGAGCATAATTATTTAGGATTATAGGGAAATTTTTTATTAACAACATATCGTTGTCAGCAAAATCTAAGCAAGAAGAATGAAAGGATCTAATATGATGTGATGGATCTCATTTTCCATTCAATAATTTAAATTTTGGAGTAACAAAACTAATTGGAAGAGGATGATAAAGGATTTAGTAAGCCAAAGGATTTAAAAGAATATCATTTATAGTGACTCTTTTGGTATTTTTATTCAATCATAGAGAGAGATTTTTATTTTTATTTTACATGTTTTGAAGGGTATGCATCATGGTTGTCATTTCAAGTTTTTGGGATGGGGATGATTGTGAAATTGGAGCAATAGGTGAAGAAGTAGAAAAGGTTATAGTAGATATTAGAGGCAAAAGGGTGTGTAATCAGATTTAGAAATGATTAGTGTTGTATTGGCCAGGTGGAATTGAAAAGTTCTAGGGTATGGACTATTTTGAGACACCAAAGAAGGATTTTGAGAAACTGAAGAAGAAATTTTAGGATTTTAAAAATTTATGAAGAATTTGGGAGATTTTCATAATTTTGAGAAGAAATAGTAGGATTGTGAGACGATTGGGAAATAATTAAACTAGCACAAGTAAATTCTTTCAAACTTTCATCACTCATGGAATCTTTTGAGGGTTGTCTATCTAAAACTTTTGAAATTAAATATTAATAGATTCTTGTGAGGCATCGTGGGATGTGGATGATCAACTATTTTAAATATTATCATTGTCTCTAGCACTTAAATATATGTGCACATCAAAGGATATGTCACTAATAGAAGTAATATCATTATTTGAAGACACATTATTTTATAAAGGTACATCATTCACATTCATATCAATCAACAAAGAAACTTTGATTTTGGAAGCAATAAACACACCTTTGGAATCTATTTTTTCTAGACTTAGCTCTCAAGAGTTTTTTCAGTAATATGAATTCGTTTGTGCTTAAGTTTAACATTTATTTTAATTGGAGATTTAGATTATTTTATTTTAGTCTTATAAATAATAATCAAACATAAACATATATATGCCATATGGATTTATCTACACTAGGAAATTTTCATACATTGGAATGGCATAAGGTTTGAGATTTTGCAAATCAAACCTAAAATAGAGCTAATAATTTAGATCTAAGAGTTTGCAATAAAATTAGATCCTAGGAGGTATGTGACAATTAGAATTCAACATAATATGCAACTCTATAGGAGTGTGAGACAATGTGGACTCACTAAAATATAACGTAAATAAATGAATTTCATTTAATTATCTACAATATATGTAAATACAGTAAAAATACATATAGTTAATAAATAAAATAACAATATGGGAAATACAAATAGATAAGATTAGAATATCTTGTGTGGAACATTGTGAAAGATTTGTCGCATGTGGACCTAGAAACACACAATTGGAGTTGTGACCATTGTTGCCCAATAAATTGCATCTAATCGAAGAAAGTTACCAAGGTTGTACAATTTTCTCTTGATAGTTTTTGAGTGGAAAGTTATCCCCTATTAAAATGTGTGTAGTTCAAATCTAACTTCATGCTCACCTGCTCCTTGCTTCCTACATTAAGGTTTGGGTGCTTCAAAATTTTCATTTATTATAGCATCTCTCAACTAGAGGAGGCATAGAACATGTCGTTTGCCCAGTAGTGGGATTTGAACTCAAATCATTTAACTTGTAAATGTAAGTCCACACCAAATTAGGGTTCTTAGCAAGGCTAACAAATTTTTGATTTATTGTAACTTCTCTCAAGTGGATGTTTTAGGAAAAGGGGTAACGAGCCCATTTGGATAAAGGGGAGAGAAAAAAATTATTATAATTATATAGTATGACATTGATAGTGGAACCAAAGATGCAAAAAAGTTAAGAGGAGATGGTTACCGAGACTGAGAAATATGACAAGAGTACCAATATTATTTGATTTATACCAAATTAACTAGACGTAAACAAAAATGTAAAACTAGCATAAATCGATCTGAAATAAAGGCCTGAGAACATTTTATGATACTAAAGTACTGAAAACATTGATTGCATGTGAAGCATATTATTTCTCTTTTATATTAGATCTCCATTTTCTTATAACATTGAAACGAATTTTCAGTTGCCATGCAAAGAGCAAATCATGTGATGTGTGAACTATTTGAAAGCAGCAGCCTTGGCATGTTTATTTATTCTTTGTTAGATAACATGGTCAAAGTCCCTGGCCCATAATGCTTTACCTAGTGTGCCAATTTGACATGGAATTGATGGGAAAAAACACTAACATCGGGAACAATGAGTATATCATATTGCTAGGATATGATCATGAATCATGATCCCCTCACGAAGTACACTCCACAATAAAGTAGTGGAGAGTACAATGAGTACAACTTTGACAACTAGTCAACTCCCTGCAATCCAAGCAAAACTGCAAAGTCAAAATGAACACTCATATACCAAGATTGCATTCAAATCTGCAATTATCACATCATAGTGGGGTTAAATCTATTTGAACGTCCTATATCAGAGAGGCATACAAAAGTTCATTCCAGGTATCAGGAACACCTGGTAAACACCAATGACTACAATCTGCAAACCTATCAGGATCCTTCCTCTGCCATGCATTGAGGTCACTAGTGTACACCGAAGGATGCCCATCCTTTCTAAACTCAGACAGCCTTGTAATGTCCAGCAAAACCACTGGAAATCTTGTTCTTTTAATCACTTTCTTTAGTATTGTCAGTTGAGATGGCACCGGGGGCCTGTATCCTCTTATCCTCACTGGCTCCCTTTCATTGTAGCATCTGTGTCCATTTGCTTCATTCCACTCACTAGGACTGCACTTCAGCCCAAATCAATCAAACAATAATAACTGATTTAAAAAAAAATCTTTATCTCTTGTTAATATAACTAAAATCATAAATATGGCTTACTATCTCAAGTTCAATACGTTTAATCTATGAACCAATACCTTGAATTTATGTATTTTGGAATTGTTTTTACGACTCTAAAACCATCGTATCTACCTAAAAACTTAAACTCATATTAGCTAAAAGGTTTAATCCAGAATAAAATATAGATCCAATAAACAGTGTTGCTGTGTTAATAAATACAATGCCAAAATCGAAGTAGCCTTCTAGCTAATATAATGGTTAATTGGTTAGGGATGAGTGTATCTTTAATTGGTTAGGGAAGAGTGTCTCTGCTTGCTCCCTGGCTTAATATATGAACATTTTTTTTTTCCCTTAAAAAAACTATGTTATGGACCTTGGTGCACACCATAAAATCTATATTGAGGTGATTTTTTTCAATTATTTTTCTTCATTTTATTTCCTATCACACTGTAAATTCAATGATATTCATTTTAAAAACTTAAACTTAATCATCGTATCTACTTAAAAACTTAAACTCATATTAGCTAAAAGGCTTAATCCAGAATAAGATATAAACCCAATATACACTAATTTTTTTTCAATCATCGTATCTACCTAAAAACTTAAAACTCATATTAGCTAAAAGGTTTAATCCAGAATAAGATATAGACCCAATATACAGTGTTGCTGTGTTAATAAATATAATGCCAGAATCGAAGTAGCCTTCTAGCTAATATAATGGTTAATTGGTTAGGGATGAGTGTATCTGTTTGCTCCCTGGCTTAATATATGAACACTTTTTTTTTTTCTTAAAAACTATGTTATGGACCTTGGTGCACACCATAAAATCTACATTGAGGTGATTTTTTTCAATTATTTTTCTTCGTTTTATTTCCTATCACACTATAAATTCAATGATATTCATTTTACATTATTCTGCAATAACCAACCTGTAATGTTTAGGGGACATGCCACGGAAGAATACATAAGATCTTCTGGGGTTTATGTGGGATGATATCCAGTTTGCCCAGGTAATCATTCCCTTCCTGTAAGCCATCATTGGGTCCATGTCATTATAAATCCGTTTGCCCTCCATGATTATGTCCCATCTGTTCAGTCACATAGCACAAGTTTCCGTTATGAATAAATCAGATATCCATACCAGCAAAATTTTGGGACAAAGGGGTAATGATAATGAAAAAAATCTTATGATTCCCTACGATTTTTGGCTGCCGGTATGAGTCCACCAATGAGCAGATTCAAAGACAAGAATATCAACCCCTCTCCAGTAGATTCCATTGTTTGCAATGACATCCAGATGAAGAATTCTTTTTCCCTGTCTGTTGACCTCTAGTTCAACCAAAAATGGAGCCCAGAAAAACTCTATAGAAGCCTTATAATCCTGCAAGAGAGGCTTTTATAAGTAATGAAACTGCAACGATTATGCAAATACTTGTCACAAATGGATTATAGTATTGCTGAATAAGAAAAAAAAAACAATAATAGAAGATTTGATTAATTCAGTTTTTCCCCTAAATAAGCTATATATATATAAGCAGTATACCCATTAGAGAAGTGACATCATATATCATATACATGGCTTACAGCATCAATACTTAGCAAGTTAAGTAGGCTTGATTGTGAGAAAATTTTATGGTTAAGCACATTTTAGCTGGATTAGTACAGTATACATCACTTCTAAGGAAGTTCATGCGCATGTGTACACTCCATATACTTGTGAATATATCGTCACTCAATTAAATATGGATCAATGTAGATTGACTCAAAACTAAACATTTAATCCGAAAATTATCACATAAATATGTTAGATGCAATATGAAAATAGTAATGAAAGTTTACATATATTGATGTAAATGGTAGCCAACTTTGTTGTAATAATGGTGTATTTTCTGTATATATGCTGAAAACATCTCATGTCAAATCTATTCTATTCTACCAGAGGAAATCAATAAATATCGTCCATTCTATTCTATTTTTTCCTCCTTAAAAAGGGCAAATGAAACAAAGACAAAATTAGCAAAAACCAAGTAGCTTACCAGGGCTTTGAATGTCATAAGAGGATATCCATAAGCCACAGATTTCTTGTTGTTTGGAATAACTGCATTGAGGAGGCAGACCATAGACTCCCACTGGTTTCTGTTTGTTGAGTCCCCAACAAACATTAATCTCTTTCCCCGCAGCCTCTCCAGCATATGAAAGGCATTGAATCTGAAAATAATAAATGCATCGATGAGACTTCAAATCTCTTCACTATTTGTCTAAGCTATATGATCAGTAAATAGTCAGTGAGTTTGCATTGAATGATAAAAATAACAAATGCATTCATGGGACTTCAAATCTCTTCACTATTTGTCTAAGCTATATGTTCAGTAAACAGTCAATGAGTTCACATTGAATAACAAAAATAACAAATGTATTCATGGGACTTCAAATCTCTTCACTATTTGTCTAAGATATATGCTCAGTAAACAGTCAGTGAGTTCGCATTGAATGACAAAAATAACAAATGCATTCATGGGACTTCAAATCTTTTCATTATTTGTCTAAGCTATATGCTCAGTAAACAGTCAATGAGTTCGCATTGAATGACAAAAATAACAAATGCATTCATGGGACTTCAAATCTCTTCACTATTTGTCTAAGCTATATGCTCAGTAAACAGCCAGTGAGTTTGCATTGAATGACATTGAATTTACGTTGATTAACACTCACCAATACGTAAAAGCGTTAAACACTATTCAATACAAACACAGACTATTTAAGCATTGCCTTCATTATCTTTTACTTTTTTCAGGGTTAAAAACAGAATATCTAAAATACTAGAGAAATGAAAAAAAAAAGATAGAATCCATTTTTTTTGGTAAACCTTGGAATGGTACAGCCATGTGGCTTCCATCTCCATTTCTCATAATCAGAATCTGGCCTCCCATTAAGTCTACAGTTTGCTTGGCCACCAATGTAAGGGCATTTGATAGCAGCATAAAGAGGATAAGAGGCATCTTGGACCCAGCTCCCTTTGAACATATTGCATTTCCTTGTAATCTTTTCATTCTCCAAGCCTTCATTTTCCAGCAGTCTTGAATGATTAAGATGGTCTTTTTCTTCATATATTTTCCTTCCATGAAGACTACCATAGTCCACATAAATGCTAGACACATTTTGAGATACTCCATTACCTTCTTTTTTGCTTGGATATACCACATAACTCTCACTCTCTTTTGAGATAACAAAGCCATTGTTATCTCCAAGGAGGAACAATAACAGGCTAAATATCACTGGCAATATTTTCCTACTATGTAGGTCCATCAATGCTGTTATATCCAAACTTAAATCTGGATTTACTAGAAGGGAAATGGCCAGTTTTATAGGTTAAAAAAAACATAGTAGTGGAGGTAATGATAAGCAGTTGCAGACAGACTTGATTGGCGGTCATATGAATATCTTATTAAAGTCCTAGACTCCTAAGTACTGTCTTAATACTAATTATGACAAAAATACCATTGTGTATTTGAAATGTCATATGGACACTAGAAAGTGGCCCTGACATGCGAATATAACAAAAATTGTGGACCTGGAAAAGAGGTAAAGTGTCTTTCTGTACTCAGGTTTATTATGAGAAACCATAATGTTGCTTTGGCATCTTGTGTTGGTATGTCCAACATGGATCCCTGATTTTTTGGGATGGATTACCCAATGGAGATGGGCGAATATATATATATATATATATATAGCAAAGCATGAAATCACTCTACTTGTCAATATTTGAACTTGATTAGAATTTGCTTGGGATTGATGTGGAGGAGACAATATTATTATTGACACCTTAAAAATAGCCCCAAGGTATTTATAGTTTGTTAATTACCTTAATCACAGAATACTTAGTCTATTTGTCAATCATTTTTATTCGCATATTTGTTGGTTTTTAAATTTTGTAGTGTTTCTTTTTTTCTTTATTTTTTTCCTAAACTTTTTAGTGCTTCTTTTTTCCTTCTTAAGGTTTGTTTCAGAAATTTTAAAATTCTTTTTTTATTTGTTAAGGTGTACACCTTTTTTTGTTTTATATTTTTTGGTTTTTAATTAATTAATATTAGTTTATATATTAATTTAGTTTCACATCCAAATCAATTATTTATAACTATATAAATATTATAGTTCATTTACATTTATAGATTATATAGAGTATTTTTAATATTCTATTGAGTATTCATATGCAATATAGAGAGATCAAGCAATCATTAAAATATTTGTTATTTTCTGAATTTAGTATTTTTTATGAAGCATTTTTGAAACACAGTCCAGGGTTTTGAATATCAATAAATTTATTTTTATTTATGCAATTTATTACTTTTAGACATGTTTTATTGAGTGGTTTTATACATCAAGAAAGGCCCCTAACACTCAATTTTTTATTTAAAATTTAAATATTGTTTCAATTCCAAAGCAAGGAGAAGGAAGTATGTTTTAAAAGTTACAAGTGCCACAACGTGCAAATCGAAGTGAAGAAAGAGAAATATATACTAGGCAAACATAGCCATCAATTCATTTTGGTCCCCGCCTATCATCTACTAGAAACGTTCAAACATTCCATACATTCTACCATGATCACTTCCAAATTTCAGTGTGAGGTTTTTGACACTTCTAGGTGAGCATTCCCAGTTTCAAATTAAAATGACTGGCGCCAAAGCATACATTATTATATACTAAGCATTTAAACTTTATGTGAATGGCTAAAATATTTTTTAAAAATAATTAATTAGGTCTTACTATTTTATTTATCGCAATTATATTTGTTTGACATTCTCAATTTAATGTATTATATTTATTAGTGTCCTATTTGATTAAATTATTTATCTATAATACATTTTGGTGAACCCACTTTCTTACATCCTCTTTAGCATTTCATCTCTTTTGTGGATATATATACTACATTGGATTCAATCTTCCCCATATTGTACTAAATCTCAAATTTCGAATTTTTTATAAGGTAAATTTTATTGTTTATTCTTAGTAGCTTCATTTTACTTGATTTGCTTGATCCCAAAGCTTAGATTAATTTCGAAAAATTTATTGGGTAAGTAAAAAGTAATGAGGAGCTAAAGTGGCAGTTTAAATGGCAATAAAATTTCAAGAAAAATAAACATATCTCAAATTTTAAGGATAATTTGAGGGTCTTATACCAAAAAAATCATCATATGTAAAATGAGAAGTCGTAGCATTTCAAATGTAGTTTATGAGTCAAAAATTTTATTTTTCAAATAAATAATTTTTGTAGATGAATATTGTCGATTTTAATGCATGACTCTTTATATTTTTATAATTTCATAAAAAGTAAGCACATGGATGTCTGTCGAGCCTTTTTTAAAAGAAACAAAAAAAATTGTTCATAATTGTTTGTGGATATGTAGAGGATATGATGACAAATGTTTTTCGTAATTTTTTATTTATTTTTTCATAGATATTTTTTATTAATTGTTTAATTGAGTACTTATGAAAACTTGAAACATTATTTTTCCACCAAGACAAATATGAATAAAAAAATATTATTATTGTTATTTAGATTGTATCCAATGAAATGTATAATGTTGTGGTACTTATAATTTTAAAAAATATATAATAAGTCAAAATTTATTAACATTTTTCAATGTGTATAGTAAAATAACAAGTCAAAAGTTATTAATATTTTTATTTTTGGAAGCTTATATTATGTTTAGTAAAATAAATATTTAAGTTTAAATTTATCTTTGAGTTAGATTTAATTTATTTTACTAAATTTAAAAAAATTAGGGCCACTCTATGTCTTTTGGAATTGGTTTTAAAGTTGTAAGAATTATTATTTATGAGAGTTTTTCAAAATCTACTTTAATTAGTACTTAGTTATTTTCATAATTTCAATATTCAACTTAAGGTTCTTTAAGTGTAATGTTTGCACCTGGTGTTTGGTGTTTGTTTTGGACAAATCAATAGTCAGTTTTTAAGTTTTTGGACCTACTAAATTGATTGAATTTTAAAAACCTCGCTTCTCTCAAAGATAATGAAAGGTGAAAGCATACTAACACATGAATTTGCATACATACTAATTGAATGCATCTTAAGTACACATTTGGGATCTATATATAATGTTTTAAAATATAATTTTAGTTAAGCTGACTTGATTAGCCTAATTTATCATCTAAGAGTACTATTTATTATTTTATCATGATCAAATATCATTATTTGATCAAGTTTGACTAATTTAAATCCTAGATGGGTACTAATTGAATTAAAATTTATACCTAATCGGGGACTAATCTATTTAAATTTGTTCAAATAATGATATTTGATGACAAAATAATAACAAATGGAGGTCAAACATACCTAATTTTACTCAAATATACATTTGTGTATCTAAAAGTACCTAACTGGAGCATAATGCAATTAATTTTTCTCAAATAGTGATATTTGATCATGATATAATGAAAAATGGTGCTCATTTATGGTCATTTTTGCCTAAATCTACTACATCTATCTAATTGTACATATTCTAACATATATGACTTTATTGTCGTTACTAAGAGGTGATATTGAGGTGTCATTAAACGTGAATTTATTATCATCTTTAAAGATAATATAGTGATTTTGGACTTAATTTACAACCCCATAATGTGATTGAGGCTCAATTTTTCGTAATTAAGTCCTTGGTTGAACCAAGTACTCATTTGGTTCAATGAGGGATGCAATTTAGGAAAATTGAGCCTCATGAACTTATTTTACAATCACATGATGTGAGTTGGGACTCAATTTTAATAATTGAGTTCTTAATTGAACCAATTACTCATTTAGTTCAATGAGGGATGCAATTTGGAAAAATCAAGATTCATGAACCTAATTGCTACTAGATAATGTGATTTGGGGCTCCATATTCCCCCCTATTGAATCCTTAATTTAGTTGGTTACTAATTTGGTTCAATGAGGGATGTAATTTTAAGAAATCAATCCCCCTTAAACCAATTGCGACTAGATAAAGTGATTTCGGGCTCAATTTATCCTAATGGCATCCTTAATTGAACCAATTACTTGATTGGTTCAATGAGGAATACAATTTTGACCATTCAAGTTTTATAAACTTAATTGCAACCATATAATGTGATTTGGTGCTCAATTTCTCCAAGTGAGTTGTTGATTGAACTAATTACTCATTCAACTCAATAAGGGATACAATTTGAGAAAATCAAGCCATGTGAACCTAATTATGACCACATAATTTGGTTTAAGACTCAATTTACCTCAATTAAGTCCTTGATTTAACCAATTATTCAATTTTTTTAATGATGGATGAAATTTGGGGTAACTAAGCCCTGTGAACTTAATTGCAATCAAATAATGTGATTTGGGGTTTAATTTGGACCAATTGAATCCTTGAATGAACTAATTACTTATTTGATTCAATGAGGGAAGCAGTTTAGAGCAATCAAGTCTTATGGACCTAATTATGACTACATAATGTGATTTAGGGCTCAATTTTTATCAATTTAGTCTCATATTGAACTAATTACTCATTTGGTTCAATGAAAAATAAAAATTTGACCAATCTAACCTTATGAACCTAAATGTTGTTGAGAATATTATGTTAGAATGTTAAAATTAGATTAATATTAATTATAAGATTAATTATGTGTGTGAATTATGATAACGACTCACCCTACTAAAATAGAATTATTTAGGTGTGTAATTAAGATTTTTTAGATAATGAGTTAGATCTAAGTATGTTATAGACTCTTAAATTTTAGGAGCTTATTTTTTATATAAAATCTTACATAATATAAATAATGAAATAGTGTGACATCTCTGGCTTTAAAAAAAATGATATTAAAGAAGAGTATTATTCTTGTGAAAGATGGTCTCCTAAGTGTCAGAGGACAACATCATTCTCATTGAAGCTACCATGATTGATGCATTTCATTTTATAAATCATTTTATATGAATCATTATTCTAGTTATTTATTTGTTAGTTAGTTTTTTCTATATAATTAAATTTGTGTGGAGAGTAAAAACAACTTGTAATGCAATAAAACCCAATGTGAAGCATGACACAAAAAACATATAAACATAGTTTTAGGATATGTTGAAGAAAAGGTATTTTTATAATAATTTAATGTAAGTGTATTAAAATTATAATATCTTTCTCATTTCTCAACAAAATTTAATAAAAAAAATTAAAACATAAATAATTTTTGATAAAGAAAAAATGTTTTTTAAATATATACATCACAAGCTACATCAGCCCATTCCACAAAGAGGAACTCCCAACCAAGCAATGAAACCATTTGTTTTTTAGATTCATCCTTCTTTATTAAAAGCTTAGCATGTGGAATATATTACAAAGTGCCCAGGAAAAGGATAAATGTCATACGATACAAAATTCAAAACTACACATTGGAAGTTTTTATTTTTTGAGTATAAAGTCATAAGAATATATAAATTTAGGTCTAGAGGACTGGTTTTGAGTTTATAGGTATTTTTATTTTTGGTTAATACTTTAAGGTAGCATGTCAATTTGTTATAGTCTATAAACAATAGTTTGTTTTTTGTTGTTTGTTTTTAGAATATATATTTTTTTTTAGATTTTTATTAACATTTCGTTATTTGTTATATTGAGTGGTGTAACAAAAGAGTCAATAAGTTACTAAATAGTCATTTTAGCTTATAAGTATTTCATTTATTCTTTTAGATGGTCTTAGACTATAGTTTGATGGTCTATAGTTAATAATTGTCTTTTCAAATTAATAATTTTAAGTTGTATATGTAAATTAGTAGTTGTTATTGTAATAAATAAGTTAATAAATATTTAATAATTATAATTTATTAATATTTAGTTTTGTATATGTTATTTGTAAGTTAATTTTTTTGGTAAGGATGTATTATCGAGAGAATTCAATATTTACTAAAGACTGTGTTTGTTTGTTTGGAGGGAGAGAGAATTTTCTTACAAGTACATAACACATAGTTTGATTTAGCTAGTTAAGCATATTAGAGGTCGGAGGTAACGAAGAATATAGACTTTTTATAAAACTTGAATTCACCACTAATTCAAATATTACGTACTATAATAATTTCAAGAGTGTATATGCCAAACCGATTAATACTAAAAATAATATTCGATGGCAGTGGCTACTATTTATGATGTTCTTGATCAAGTGGAAGGCTACAAACATGAGATCAATGAGAATCCCAAATCTCACCAAAGGTAGTGGGGACCCAGTCCTTAATATTTATTTTTTATTTTTTTATTACAATGTGCTAAGTGATGATTAGTTTTTACTTAGTTAATAATTTTAAACATAAGTGTTACTCCATGTTTACTTATATATTTGTGAACCAATGTGAATCTTTCATATATTTTGGGAATGAATAAATGTGTGTGTCTCTATTCATACCTAGATGGTTGATGTGTTCCCATCCATGAAAGGTTGATGTGCTCCCTATCCATCAATATCTATGACATATATTGAGGATGAACATATGTGTATGTCCTTATTCATACTTGGATTGTTGATGTATTCCCATCTTTATAAAGTTGATGTGTTCTTAGAAAAATATTTAGCACTAGGAAAAAATATGTCTCTTTCATAACAACGAAGATGATGAAGCCCCTCAGTTAGTCTAAGGGGATGCTCCTTTTGTTGAAAACAAATAAAACCAAAATAAACCTATTTACAATATTTATAGGTATTATGATATTGGGTACCTTTAAAATAAAAAATAAATAAGGAAGATGAAGAGTCATACATGGATACTGAAACATAAACCTTATCGTATGTATGATAAGAAATATTATTTTTGTAGTTTTACAATTTGACAACAAAATAAGTATTGCTTAAGAGTTGAGAGATATGCATTAAATGTGAGAGTAATACATATTTACAAAGAGAAACCACAAGATACAAAGTTATGAAATTTATTTTGTATTCTTAATGGAAGAGTGAACAAAAATTTCCATTCTCCTTCCTTTCAAAAAAAATTATAATGAGTATAAAACATCCCTTATACAAAGAACATTCATTCTATTTATAAATGTAGGAGGGAATGGGCTAACCCTTCACATTTTCACTTTTTTCTTATCCTATTATATATTTATATTTTATTTTTTTATAAAATAAAAACTAGTAATTTCATAATATAACAAAAATAAAAAGGAAATCAAGTCAAATGGTATGTAGAACACTTCCTAAGAGGTTTTACCGAAGGAAGGACTTATAATTGATGGAGCTAATTATTGAGAGGTATTTTAACTTGTGACTTTTCATTTTACCTGAGACACTTTGAATATTATATTTTTTTACCACTTCAGTAATAAAGTTTCCCTTCAGAACCATAATGTTTTTATAGTGTAGCAACCATTGGTTAAATAACATCATAATGACATTGGGGGGTCTCTGCAAAGTCTGTCAACCAATAAATTGGGTCCTCTAATGAAGTATGAGTATTGTTAAGCATATTCATAGATGGAACATTGAAATCACCTTCTTTGAATAACTTTTTTGTAATAAAATTTCTAAATTTCTTTTTTATCTCACTTATCGGGTGTCATCTTGAACCATTTTCTTTGATCGAATAACAATGTAAGCTCCCCACATTTTCTCAATCCTTAAACATGTTCTCTACTCCAATACTTTATACCTTTTTAATATCTTCCATCACTTTATTTAGCACTTCCGTCTTGTGCAAAATTATCTCCAATCAATCTTTTGAGAAACTATTTTCTCTCCTTTCTCCCATAAAATGAGATCCTTTTTGGTGACATTTGATTTGTTGACCTATTTTATTCTAGTTTGACTCAATTTTCTCACATAATATTTATATCTCTTTGATGTATCACAATCCATCCAAAATAAATTATTTTACCCAAGCCTCAAGAGTTTTTCCCATAACTATTGTATGACATTATATTTGAAATGACCTCTTTACTATTCTTGAGTGCTTGAGTTAGAATGTCTACTTGAGAAGTTTCTAGATCCTCTACTGGACTCAAAAGGTAATTCACATATCTTACGAGTTATTGGACTTGATCTTTCAAGTGCTCTTAGGTTAACTCATCCTACTCAAAACCTTTTGATCATTCTCCTAGTAGTTTTTTGGAGGTTTGTGTATGTGACTCTCTCAAGTGGATATACACAACGGGATTCTCTTTAGGATATATTTTATCATGGTCATCCCTTCCTCATTCTTTCCTAAATTGGCTCAATAATTTGTATAAAATAGGCTCTATAGGAGTCAGATACCAACCTACAAGTGACCTTATTCTTTTTTAGAAGAAGAGTGTATATAAGATTATCAATAACATCAAATTTGAGAAGCTACATATCCACTACTTTTTTATTTCTTCTGAGCCATGGTTGCATCCACTAAAATGTTGTGTCATTTGAACTAACCATAGATGCATTTGAGTCAGCTAAGGTGGAAAACAGTGTGGGCTACCTTGGTGGTGTAGAATATGTAAAAAATGTAATTTGAGGAGAATTTGAAATAATTGGAGACACTGGTTCTTATTGTATAAAACTTGGAAAAACTCTTGTGGATATCAACTAATCTAATTACTTATTGGAGGAAATATATTTTTGTGTGGTGTTATCAACAAAGAGGTATCACTAGTTCCCTAGTGCCAATAATCAGAATGTAGAAGAAGATACAGAGCGGGAGAGAATTGATAAACCCAGGGAGGAGAATTTGGTGGAAGAAGAAAGAACTGAAAGCTGGAATACAAATTCAAATGAGGACGAAGAATGTCAAGAGAAGAATGAGAAAGAAGGAGTCAGCAAAGAGGAGGAATCTGAAAATAGTAAAGAAGATACTGAGGAAAATCAGAAAATGTCGGAGGAAGATATTGTCCAGGATGACCCGGTTGAGGACCCTGTTTCAAGAAATGAAAAGGAAAATACAGTGTAGGATGACAATCAAGAAATGGACATGGAAATTCAAATTGGAACCAAAGAACAGTATCAAAGGGGCCGAGAGGATCACTATGAAGAAGGTGGGAACAGTCCCAATAAGAATTCTGAGGAATGGAGAGAGAAGGGGCAGAACGATGGTATGCACACACCTATGAGTTGGGTTAATTGCAAAGCAGAGGCTTCTCTCCAATTTGATTCTTGGGTGTGTAAGGAGATTAAGGATCTCAAAAGGAAAGTGGAAATTATGGAAGATAACCAAAAAGATGCATGGAACAAAATTAACATCATGGAAAAATAGATAAGAGATATCCCCATCAAGCTCAAAGATTACGAGAATAACCTTCGGGAACTCATTAAGGAGAACAGAATGAAAATGGAGGAAGTAACGTCCAATATTTGTGCTGCAGCTGTCAATATTGGAAAAAGAGTAAACGAGGAAACCAAATCCTTGGAGGGGCCTAGCAAAAGGACGAGACAAAGCTCTAGAAAGAAGGCTACACAAGAGGGAGCCAAGTTGGTGGCAACTACTACTCAGGATACTACTGTTGTGAAAGGTAAAGAAACAGTGAAAATGATTTTGGAACTGGAAGAATAGTCTGGTTCTTCTTGTTGGTTATGTTTACTGGTCCTGTTCTCTGGTTTCTTTTTGTAATTTTTTGTCTTTGGTGCAGCCAAATCTTTGTTAAATCTGGGTTTTGACCGGAGGTCTCTCTGGTGGTTTCAGGTCCATATAAACCTGTTATTGCTACTTCTCTGTAGTAGTTTTTAGGTTCTGCCTATGATCGTTGAGGCTTTATCTTTCTTTCTTTGTATTTGGGTTTCGGGATCCCATCAAAACCTGATTTTACCTTAATCTAAAACAAAGAGGTATCACTTCTCAGGGAAAGGGATGTTTGCAGTTACATTGATTTCTTAGTTTGTAAATTTTTCATTTTAGAATAGCCTTTGCAACATGTCTTACTCAGTTGCTTGGGCTAATTTAGATCCTTTCCAAATCCATTATCTCCTATGGTTATTGTTAGGTTGGATATGGTGCCAAAGCTACCAATTACTTTGGAGACTGATGTGGAATTTTGCTTTGGTGAGGTTATGGTTTTGGTTCTCTTTGATTTACTAGCTCCTATGAATTATGCAAGATTCCCATTGATCTACCTAGTACTTACATGGTCCAAATTTTTAGGTCAATCAACTCTTACGTAAACCAACTTATAACTAGAAATGTTAAGGCTATGATTCTTTTGGTATAATCTAAGTTAAGTACTTCATTCCTACCATTTGTCATCCATTCAAAAACCTGAGTGGTAGTGAAGGATTTATTTTGACCCAAGCTTAATCATCCACAATCATGCCTCTTCACCTCATATTCATTTTCCCAATTGACCCAGTAATCTTCCAGATGTGGTTTATGTGTGTATAAGGGACCTATCCTAATATGAGCTCTCACATATCCTTTACTATCAAAATAAGGTATTTTGCGTGAGGGTACATTGTGAATTGGGAAATGGAAGTTTTAATATTCTAAGCATCTATATCATTCTTATTAGTGTAATGGCCCATATTTATTGGGAACACTACACCAGCCATAGGTTTCTTCCTACATCTCTTGTGTACATCTATGAGTTGTCTACATATTTCAATCAACAACATTTTATTATTCACCAACCTTGGGAGTCTCAAGGGACATCCCTCAAATCCTCCTATTCCGATATAAGAGAATTTTTGGAACTAGATGAAGTAGATTCCATATTGAGATATGATAATAGCTTCTTCAAACAATATCTTGGATCCCTAATCTTCCTTTAATGTTTATATCATTGTCATGGTGAAGGCATCATTGAGCCATCTAAATTGGTTATTGTTATGTTCCAAGGTCAATTATGGGTAGCATTGAGATTTTGGCCTCCTAGGCTAAAATTCAACCCTTACCATCCAAACCTGATAATTGCATTAATTTTCCTTCCAAAAGAGATCTAAACGAGGTCTTATGAATAATTTAGCAAAGATTAAGGTATCTTTGGGGATGTTAAGGTATTTACAAAAGTTAAGGGTAATACTCCATTATCTTATGCTTGTTAAATCACTCTTGTACCAAGTCCCATGTGATACAAGTTGGTATTGATACTCAAAATAGGTTATTCTAGATCATTTGGCATTTAATAAAAGTCATATTATACCCCATCATGTCTACACACCCATTCAAGAGGTCAATTACACCAATTTGTAAAATCTACTCACTTTTGAAACATCTTTGTTCATTGCTTCAACTCCAAATATAGCATAATGGTAGGGAGGTCAAGTAAAAGAGATTTTATATGTCACCATCATCATTTCCATAGTCAATAATAGCTCTATTTATGTCTTTTATGTAGCTACAATGGCCACAAAAGGGTTTTGTTCCAAATGGACAATTTTTATAGTAAAAGAAAGCATGTTTTGAAGAGATCTATAGATTTTTACATTGGCTCAGGCATCGTCAACCAAGTAGATCATGGCACAAGGTGATAGAGACTCAATACAACCTCCTTCAACCTCCTCAAGATCAAAACTATGCTTAGGTAGAGTTCATAGGTTCAAACAAGGCAAAAAAATATTCAATATCTTCATCGAGCCATTGATAGAGTGAAGAGAGTCATTTTGATGAGGTTGGTACATATAAGAGGAGAGTTATTAGGGTAAATGCTCTTATGGGATGTTTCCCACCCTTATGCCCTTCAAATCCATGGCAATAGTTAACCATTGTTAAAAAATTAGTTACCTCTTTAACATACTAAACCCTAGTGTCTTATCTTTCTCTTGTTGAATGCTTTTTGGAGCTTGTTGATGGAAATTATAGATTTTGAGGACTCTTGTAGGGTTTAATAATCCTCCTTATACCATTTCCAAGAAAATATCCAATACATGAATGAGTCAAATGTGAAGGTACAGGTCTACAAGATTTGAGAGTGCAAGTTTTATGGTTGTTTGATACTTTTAAAAGGTTTTGGGATGACAAAAGAATATAAAACACATGATATGCATCTTTACCAATACCTTATACCCCATTTCATGTTTCCCCAAGCTTACATTCATCTCCAAAGTGATTTTTTAGGACAAGTCCAAGCACACAGACTTGAAATGAAGTCCAAGCATATTGGATGTTTTGGGAATAATCCATGTGAGACATGGCTTGAAAAATTCATGGGAAGTGTATGAGACACTCAAATAATCATCTAAAAAATGAGTAGATACTCCATGATCATCTTTGATAGGAAGTTATAGGTGGACTGTGTAAGTCTGTAGGTTTGAAATGAAAGGTTCTTGGCAAACCTTATGTAATTTCTCATTGGGGAAGGTCCTCAAACAAGATAAATTGACTTAACATTACTTCCAAGATCATTTGAGGTTATAATAATTAGGGAAGTCCAATTCTACTTCAGGTTTGTAATAGGTTTTAAGCCTAGAATGCACATCTACAAGTTTACACATAGAAAATGTAGAGAGATTTGCATTTTTATGTTGAATTTTAGTTTTGGAAGGATATGAAAGTTGTGAATGATATTGAATAAGGTTTTTACAATTATTATATTCCTTGTAATGAATAGATAACATCAAAAGATGATGTTAGGGTCAAAACCCCTAAACTGTCAAAAAACCCCAATCATAGCTAAAGCAAGGCTTAAGACTATTAATGGATTAAAATGCTTGAATATGTGTCTAAATACCTTATATAACATGTATCAAACATATAAAAATCATTTCCCAACCAAAAAAAGAATGAAAAAGGATTTTTGCTCAAGACAATCATCTCAACCTTCTCTTGCAGGCCTACAAGCTCGAGAAGGTCAACTTTATTATGTGAGAAGTCAACTGAGAAAATGCATGGGACTAAATGTAATTAGGGAATGTTTATATGAATTATGCATTCCAAGTTCATAGAATTTTTCAATCTATTAAGGGCCTATACTCTGTGAATAATCATTAAAAAGGTGGAGACCTAAAAATTGTTTTTATTGCCCTCAAATAGCTTAATGACTGTAAATGACTCTCTAATGGACTCAAATGCACTTAAAATCCCTTAAAAACCCTTGGATGAAATCTAAAGGCCTCATGAGCACCTATTATATCAATAATTTGGCATGTGTGAGGAAAAAAACATAGGAAAATGGCCTAGAGATTGCACTTTCAATCTTGTTTGTAGGTGTTTGAATGAGTGGGGTCTTTTTTACCATTGGAAGAGGATTTTTAGGCTTGGGAAGAGGTATAATGACCTTATACAATCTACATAAAAGGTCTCCATGGTGATATAATAGGGTTAAAGTCTCTAAACCAAGCCATGATGAAGATTTTCTTCTTGTTTGCATAGAGAAGTAAGGTTGCAGACTTTCTCAAGGTCATCAATTGCAATAAGAATCTTCAAGTGCCCCTGTAAACATCTAATACCACTTTGGGATGACTCTCAAAGTTAGAAGTAAGTCCATTTCAATGACTACAGGTATATTTTAAGAGATCAACATATAGGTAATTGTTGATATTAGAATAGTGTGAGCTTTCAAGACAAATACAATCCTTTATCAACTCCTTCAAGCTTGTATTTAGATGTTTCCACATAATACCATGTTTTTTCAGGTAGTGAGGGATGTTATGACTTTGGAAACTCTCAAAGTTAGAAGTAAGTCCGTTTCAATGACTACAGGTATATTTTAAGAGATCAACATATAGGTAATTGTTGATATTAGAATAGTGTGAGCTTTCAAGACAAATACAATCCTTTATCAACTCCTTCAAGCTTGTATTTAGATGTTTCCACATCATACCATGTTTTTTCAGGTAGTGAGGGATGTTATGACTTTGGAAATCTATGTTTCACCTTTGAGAAGCCTAGAAAAGGATCCTAGAGAAGCCCTGGAAGTTGGTTCTATCAAATCTCTCTCATAGAGACCTTGTTGTAGCTGAATATGTTCTTAAGGAATCCTAAGGAAGACCTAATACACCTAAAACATTAGTTTTAAAGTCATGAAACATGGAAAAAAATACCTACAACCCTCTCCAAACTCCTTTTTATTATGCTATGAATACCTAATAGACAACCAATAAATTTAAGATGATATATAAGCTTAAATAGAGGTTGTATGATCTTATACAAGACCTAATGAGGTGGACAAGATTGTTGTGGTAGCCTTCAAGCAAATACTAAACCTTGGAAGAAGACATAGACTTGTCTTCATTGCATTTCTTTGGATCAAATAAGCTTGGACATGAAATTTTAGGTTCTAAGGACAAGGATCACAATATGAGGTCTAGGCCTTAAGTCTCATTCTCACTAAGAAGAAACATGCATTGCAAGAGCCAATAATGGCATAGAAAAATGCCAAGGAGGTCAAGTTGGCCATTATCAAGATAACAACTTGTAACTCCTCAATCGATAAAAGGTAGTTTCAAGACAGAAATGTTAGAACTTAGCTTAGGATTTTGGTAAGTTTATTTTAAATAATAAATGTAAATGGGGCATACTTATTTTTATAAAGACACCCCCATAAATAAATTAACTTAGTTTTATTTGGTTAGTTTTATATTTTGTGTTAAATAGTTAGAACTACCTTTTGGGTGGAATTCCCATGGGAGTTGGTTAAT
Source organism: Torreya grandis (assembly GCA_037957365.1). Taxonomy (NCBI): domain Eukaryota; kingdom Viridiplantae; phylum Streptophyta; class Pinopsida; order Cupressales; family Taxaceae; genus Torreya; species Torreya grandis. Next base: position 3,275,223 of record JARHVA010000748.1, read on the forward strand.
AGGTGAGTTGGTTTTTACTATAAATATATGTTTTTCAAAGTAAAAGGGTTAACAACATATTGGCACCCTTTCTATGTACTTATTTTATTGTGATTAATAAAATAATCCACCTCAGTGGAATTCTCATGGTATCAAAGCATGGTAACTTGGTAAATTCTTGGAAAATACAAGCTAAAAGAGAACGTGGTGATCTCAAGAAGAAGAGATGAAAGAATTTATGTGATTGGATAAATAAGGCTCACATGAAATTGATTTTGGCAAATATAAGGTATGCCCCTTATTAATATACTTTGGAGTTAATATTTTTTTTTAAATCAAATATCAAATTTTTCAAATTTTTTTTTTAAAAGTTGATTGGAGGACTTTGAGAATTAAGATACATTAAGAAATTAATTTTGTGTGGTTGGTCAAGCCTAGAAGTTGATTGTTTGATTCCAATTTTTAAAAATCTGCCCAATAATCCATTTGTATGGATTTATAAGTTTGGAAAACCCCTATAACAAAGTGGTATGACCTCCATGAGTTTGTAGAAAAAATCTGAAATAAATCTGGGTAAATCTCAATTAGTTTTAAAATTTTTTATGCCAAAAAATCTGATCCAAAACTACCCTGAAAGTTTTAAATCAAATTTTTGAGTTGTATGGCTTGGTTTCAAATTTTTACAACTCCCATAGTTTCCAAAAATTCCATCCATCTTTCATTTTACAAAAACTCCCTTTCTTGTACTTTAAATTTGCTTTAAAACTCTATTATTTGGCCCTATACGGATTTGTAAGGCCCGATCCATCAAGAAAAGAGTTCCAAAAATTATTTTTTGTAGCCATGGTGTCCTTAGTTGTAGCATGGTTTGAGGGGTCCATGAATCAAAGAGCTTTTTATTTTTTTCAAAAGATTCATGGATGAATTATTTTTTACTTGGAAAAGTAATTTTTTTATTTTCTAACGAGAAAAGATCAGCTTTAAAAATAAATCTCTCATTATATGTCTTGTAAAAGCTCACAGAGTAATTACAAAGCATGATTTTGTAAAAACCCTTAGAAGTTGGAGGTCCAGGGTTCAAATCATTCTTTTGGTGAAATTTTATATTTGGGCATTTACTTTTTGGAAGAATATTTCATTTTTTTGGAATCTTTTACATGTTTTGAATATTGTAAAGAACATCAATCATGTGAAAGAATGCAATTTAATGGGAGAAAAGCAATAGTTGTATATTTTATTGGTAAAACAAGGGTACAATTGGTAAAATAAGGGTGCAATTAGTGAAATAAAAGTGTAATTGGTTTAAATCTTTTATTTTTGGTGAGGTTAACTACAAAACCCATCAAAAATATCTTTCTTTTGCTCTACATGGAGGTTAAGTGAAAAAACTTGTAGAAGCATTATTTTGTGCAAAGTGTTATTGTGAGTGTGTTTTTATTTCATTTTTCGCACTTACTTTCATTTTAAGATGCCAAAATTTCAAATTTTACTTTCAAATGATGATAGATTAACAATTTCTAATTATTCTGATTGGAAATGTTTAATGGAAGCTTCATTATTTTTTAATGAGCTATGGGATATTGTAAAGAATGAAAATCCTACATTACCTATAGAACAAGCCAAAATTGATTATTTTAATCTGCGTGATTCTAAGGCCCTAGATTTAATCAAGTGTTGTTATACTCGAGATACTTACATACATATTGAAAATTCTCCCCATAATTACACTGCATGGGAAACCTTATCTGATTTATATGATAAGAACTTAAGCATAAGTAGATAGACATTCATATGCAATTGTTTACTTTGTTGTTAGAGGAAGATGGGGATATGAGAGAATACATGTCTAAGTTGAAGAATATTACTACTGAGTACACTAAGTATAGGTTTGAAAAACTAGATGATGATCTCATAGTTACTGCTACATTGAAAGGACTACCTGGGTCCTATAGGAACTTTTTAGAAATGTTGCATGTCTCTGACAAGTTCACAAGCATCACTTTTGATAAATTGGATAAGTTGCTTATTCAACATGACCTCTCTCTACATAATAAATCCAAGAAAACTGAGGAAGCCCATGTTTTAGAGTATAAGCCTTGTTCATCTTCTTCTGGTAAAAAAAACAATAGAGGGAACAGTTATAGAGGGGGTCAAGGTTATAAAGGAAGCAAATATCAAATTTGAGGTAGAGGTTATTCAAATCAACAAGAATCTAGCCATTCTCATTCAAATGAGATGAGTGATAGAGGATGTGGTCACAACTCTTATGAAGGTAGAGGTCGAGGTAGATCAAACATTCAGTGTCATAGATGTGGAAAATTTGGTCACATTGCCTCTCAGTGTAGGATTCCTTTTGACAAAATTCAGAGGCTACAAAAAGTGACTAAGTCTAAATGTGCTCAATATGTTGATCATGACTATGATAAGTCTAGCAATGTTTCTCATGAAAATGCATTCATTACTTTAGGGCACATTGACTATATGGAATATGAGGCTATAAATGAGCTCACAGATGTATGGGTTTTAGATACAGGAGCAACCAAACACATGACATTTAGGTGAGACATCTTTGGACTTTCAAAAAAACTTCTCTCTCTCTAGTTTCCTTGGTAGATAAGTCTTTGCATACTCCATAAGGTCTTGGGTCAATTCGGATTCTCCTTCCTAATGGATCAATCAAATAATTGGAGAATGTTTAGTATGTTCCCACATAGCAAAAACATCTTCTTTCCTTAGTAACTATTCAAAAGAAAAGTTATCAAATTATGCTTGAAAATGGGCTCATTTACATCAATTCAGTGAAGGATGGATAAAAACCATGTATATAGGATATGAGGATGGAAATTTGGTTAGATTGCATTATAAAGTGCTTCCCCCCACAATGGAACTTGTAACAATTGTTGAAACAAGTATAGGTATTATGACTACATAGCAGTTGTGGCATCTTTGCTATGGACATTTGAATTTTCACTCTTTAGTGGACTTTCAGAGATATGGTATGGTGAGTGGGTTGCCCAGTTTTCACAAAGATAGTATTCTTTGTGAATCATATGTTTTGGGCAAACCGAATCGAGACAATTTTCCCAAGAATTCTTCATGAAGAGCTAATAGATGTTTGCAGTTAGTTCATAGTGATGTATGTGACATGGAGAAGTCATCCATTGGAGGGTGTAGATATTTTGTGTTGTTTATTGATGATATTTCTATGATGACTTGGGTGTTTTTCATGAAAAACAAATCAAAAGTTTTCACTAAGTTTGTTGATTGGTTACACTTAGTTGAAAAAGAAATAGGTTCACACTTAGCCACTCTTTGTTCAGACAATGGTGGTGAGTATACTTCAAATGAGTTTTTTGATTATTTTTGGGAACATGGCATTCATTGACAATATAGTAATGCTTACACTCCACAACAAAATGGAGTATTTAAATGAATGAATAGAACTTTAGAGTACATAGCATGAGTTGTGTTGTACTATAAATAGCTCGATGATAAGTTTTGGGTTGAATCCATTGGTACTACAGTGTATTTGAGAAATAGGTCCCCCACATCTGCACTTTTGTGACAAACTCCATATGAGGCTTGGTATAGGTTTAAACCAAAAGTTAAACACTTAAAAGTTTTTGGATGCCTTTGTATTGCTTTAGTTCCCACTAAACATAGAACTAAGTTGAAACCACAAAGTCAAAATGCATCTTTCTTGGATATTCAAAAAATAAAAAGGGGTATCGTTTGCTTGCATAGGATATAGACAAATTCATAGTGAGTCAAGATGTAGTATTTGATGAATTTGGTACTATGAACACTGTAGAGATTGATTCTCAATTTGATAGGTTAGAGAGGAAAATTATAAAATTTGATAAGGGATTTAATAATGAGGGTAATTCTCCAAGGTTGTGGTATGAGACCAATATCCCTTCAATTTCCTCTCCTTCATCTACTAATTCATGACTTCAAAAATGTTGAAAATTCTATAAGTCTTCCTTTGAATGGTACACATGATGAGAATTTTGTTTTTCCTAATTTGAATAATTTTAATAAGTATCTAAAATGGGCTCAAAGTACTTTTTCTGAATTGAAAGTAGATGAAGTTGGTTTAACAGGTCCCAAGAGCTCTCGTAAACAAGTGAACTATGCAATGGTTATTACTTCTTTCACTGAGCCATCTACTTTTGAGGAGGCCTCTACTAAACATGTTTGGCAACAGACAATGAAAAGTGAGTATGATACAATACTTAGCAATAATACTTGGGTTTTATTTAATCCTCCTCCACATGTTCAACCCATAGGATGCAAATGGGTTTATAGGACTAAGTATAAACCGGATGGCTCCATTGATAAACATAAGGCAAGGCTTGTTGCAAAAGGATATGCGTAACAAGAAGGTATTAGCTATGAGGAAACATATGCACCAACTACCAAATGGCACACTATTCATATGGTACTTGCCTTAGTAGCACAGAATGGTTGGAAAGTACATCAAATGTATGTTAAAAGTGCTTTTTTAAATGATGATTTATAGGAAGAAGTATACATGAAACAACCTCAATATTTTGAGAAAGTGGGTGAAGAATACAAAGTATGTAAATTGATAAAATTTTTGTATGGGCTCAAATAGGCACCTAGGACTTGGTATGAGAAAATGGATTCATACTTGAAGACAATTGGATTTCAACATAGTGAATCCGATGATACTCTCTATTTTTGAGTGTAGGGTAAGAAATTGGTGATTCTTGTTCTCTATGTCGATGACTTGTTTATCACAGGTAATGATGAAAACCATAACAAGTCTATGAAGAAGGAAATAAAATATGGGTTTGAGATGAGAGATCTTGGACTTCTTCACTACTATCTTGGCATAGAATTAACTCAGAAAGAGTATAGTATTTTTATTTCACAAGCTAAGTATATTTCTAAGTTATTAAATAGGTTTGTCATGAGTGACTACAAACTTGCCCTCACTCCCATGGAAAGTAACTTAAAATTATCTAAGGATGATAGCAGTGCCTTTTTTGATGGCACCAAATAAAGATAGTTAGTGGGAGGTTTGATATATTTGATGACTACCAGGCCCGACATATCATTTTTAGTTGGAATTTTGTCTAGGTTTATGCATGAGCCTAGAGTAATTCATTGGCATGTAGCAAAAAGAGTATGTCATTACCTTCAAGGAATGAAAACATATGGCCTTGAGTACCACTGCAATAAGAACTTCAAACTTATTGGGTATTGTGATGTAGATTTTGGTGGATGTGTGGATGACAAAGTATCCATAACAGGATACACTATGCATATGGTTTTAGCTACCATTTCTTGTCATTGTAAGAAGTAGGATATAGTGTCAAATTCATCAGTAGAATCAGAGTACATTTCAGCATGGGATGCTTCCAGAGAAATTATTTACTTACAATGTATTCTTGAATATCTTCAGGTTTCTCAAATTGCTCTTACACAATTATACATTGATAATCAGAGTGCAATAAAAATGTCCAAAATCCCAGTATTTAATGCCAAAACAAAACATATGGATGTCAATTATCATTATCTATGAATTTTAGTGGAAAAGAAAGTACTTGATCCTATATATTTCCCAACTGTTGATCAGACAGTTGACATTTTCACAAAACCCCTTAAAAGAATCAAATTTGAAAAATTTAGAAAAATGCTTGGCATGTGTCCAAAGAACTGACTTTGGATCATGGGGGGGTTTGTTAGGACTTGTTCCAAAGTCTTAACTTAGCTTAGGAATTAGGATTTTTGTAAGTTTATTTTAAATAATAAATGTAAATGGTGCATGTTTCTTTTTATAAAGACACCCTCATAAATAAATTAACTTAGTTTTATTTCATTAGTTTTATATTTTGTGTTAAATAATTAGAACTACCTTTCAGGTGAAATTCCCCTGGGATTTGGTTAATAGGTTAATTGGTTTTTACCGATATGTGTGAAAACCTATAAATATATGTTTTTCAATGTAAAAGGGTTAACGACATATTGGCACCCTTTCTATGTACTTATTTTATTTTGATTAATAAAATACTTATGGACCTGCCTCAGTGGGCACAAGATTTGCCTTAGGTGATTTTGTTTGGATAAATCTATTGGAGTGTTATCAAGAAAGGATGAGTCATATCAGGTGAAGAGACACTTCTACACCAATTATAGTGAGGACATCATCAAGCCCAACCAACATATGTTGAAGATGAATGATAGGACTATTTTCTCACCTTCTATTAGCATTGCAACTAGTTTCATGATAAAAGATAGTCATAATGGACTTTCTCCATTTCTACCCTCTCTCTCTCTTCTCTAGTATTATATATATACTCTTGAAAAGGACATTAAAAAATATCATCGAAGTTAGTATGGTGAAGCCCTGCTAAAATTGGTACTTATTTTTACTTTTGAAGTGAATGCAAACTATTTTTACCTTCTTTGTCTCATATAGTGTGTTCACGGTGAATTATTGATGAATGCTAGTGTTTATTTTCAATATCCTTGCATTTTTCCTCTTCATTATTGCCTATTTATAATTTATCTTCTTACAAGTCATATGGTGTGTGTCAAGTGGTTTTACAAATGTTAAGTGTGGAATACCTTCATTAATGCTTCATTCTAGGCCTCTTGATTATCCCTCTTAATTGATGTATCAGATACAACCTCAATATTGAAATACTTATGCTAGAAGGATTGTTTGAAGTTGTGTGATCAAATTCAAATTTGTCTTAGCTTTGTTATCAACTCATATACAATAGGGGGAGACCTACAATTTGGTGTATCACCCCTTTTTCCATTGCTTTCAGTTTCCTCTTTTTCTTTTATATGTAATTTGAGTAGATATAATGATAATATAGGTGTATCATCAAGGGAGCCAACCCTCTATGGAGGTTATATTTATTTAGAGGCCACCCATAGCTTTAGATATTTCACATTGTGTTAATTTAGTGAGGAGACCTGAAACACCTCCTCAAAGGGTTAAACTCAAAATGACAATAGGTAGAACTAGTGTAACTTGGTTGTAAGGCTTGCATTTTCCAATTGAGTGAGACATAGGTAGATTATGTATGATACCAATGAATATGCCATGTATGAGGTCATGTATAAGGTCTAGTTGCCTCTACATTAGTGAGTTGTTGATGTAACGCATCGTTAATGATGTTTCCCTCATAATTTTTTTTTATGTTGCACATAATGCTCATTTCCATGAACATCCAGGAATGAAACTCCAAAGTGGTCATGTTACCTACCACCCTATTGATAAGGGTGAATATTTCAAACACTTTTTATTATAAATACGACCTATAAAATTTATTTGCAAGTTTTGACAAGCCTCTTATTTTATGCTTCAACCATCCATTGTTGATGGTTGTGAGGTGTTTCTCTTGATTTTTGTCTTAAAAGTTCTGCCTAACTTTGATGCTCATAATCACATAGTCATCCCTTGATGGTATCCTTATAGTCATATCATGGAATTACTATTGATCTTGGTCATTATAGAACCACCTATAAACCATATTTCTCTAGCATTAGGAGTATAACATTGGGCACTTATACACCAAATTTGAGAATTATAAAGAGATATAAAAACTAGTTACCTCTAATAGGACACTCATTGACATAAGAGCATCTATGGGAATATGATACTCTACATTAATTATATTTTAAAACTCCTCCAAGTCCATATGCCTAACCTATGAGTCACCACTTTCTAGAATATCATTTTCCAAAAAAATACATGGGTTTATAGCCCATGTATTTGAACTTCATTTTCATTGCTTTGGTAACACAAAAGGCTAATTTGGTGAGAGCATATATATTTTCACAGACATTTAATCGAAATAAATGTTAAAGTGGATATAGATAATAGGTCATGGTGGTAACAATTTTTTTATTTCAGCTATAAATTCTTCACTAGGAGGTTACAAAGGTCAACTAGAACTATGGTGTACCCAAGATACTTCAATCTTCCACTAGATTAAAAAACATGTGAAACATGATCTGATTCCTTTGAAACTTGTATCAACATGGAGTACTCGTAGAAATAAATATTTATTGCATTTTGGTAAACTTTCACCTCTATAGAAGCAAATAACAAAAGAGGAATTTTTACCACCATTTGGGTACAAGATCAATAAGTGTTGTAGTGTCATGGAGGTTTTACCCAAATAGGTACCTTTAGAGTGATTTATAGGTCATGAGGGTCATTTTAAGTGCATTAGGGCCACTAATTCCCCATGTGCACATATATACAGTGTGCCCCCACCACGGGGTTAGTCGAACCCCATAGGCACAATAAATGTGACATTGTAACTTAATTTGGTTAGGTCATGACTTCACATCCATTATGCCCAATAGGTCAAGAAGGTCTTATCACATGGGTGTGATAGGTGTGAAATAATTTTGATGCACATTAGATGTGTTTTCATCTCTGACACACCTAAGATGTTGGGCTTTCTTGGCCTTATAGATGTGTAAGGCATGAAAAAAAGTTTTTAACTTAAATTAAAATAGTTAAGTCAAGCAATGAACTTATTTTGATGAATTAGACTTCAAACTGAACACTTTATGTCAACACCAAAATTTGAAAATTTTGACCACATAATTTTTTGGGAGAACGGTTCCTTATCCATTAGAGTATGTCTTACATCACATGTTCTAATCTATGCATAATATTCTCTTTCCCAATGTTTGTACTAAGTGGGAATTTTGGGAATATTATTTTATTAAATTTTAGTTAGATTAATATAAGTTATAAGATTAATTATGTGTGTGAGCATGAGTTATGATAACAATTGACCCTAGTAGAATAGGATTATTTTGGTGTGTAGTTAGAAGTTGTTATAACAACTCATATGAGTTTATTCTGAGTATGTTATAGACCCTAAATTTCATGAGCTATCTTTTTTATAAAATCCTATGTAATATGAATAATGAAATAATGTTTCATCTTTGACCAAAAATAATAATTGTGAACACATAATGTGATGTGGGACTCAATTTTATCCAATTGAGTCCATGATTACACTATTGCTTTATTTTTGCAATGACAAATGTAATTTTGGCCAATCATGCCTCGTGAACATAATTTTGACCAAATAACATGATTTAGGGATCACTTTTATAGAATTTGAGTGCATGATTGGTGAAATTAGTCATTTGGCTCAATAAAGGATGCAATTTTAAGCAATCAAGCCCTGTTAACCTAATTTCAACCACACAATGTGATTTGGGATGCAATTTTATCCAATTGAGTACCTGATTAAACCAAATACTTGATTGGTTTAATCAAGGACTCAGTTGGAGAAAATTGAATCCCAAATCACATTTTGTGGTTGAATTTAGGTTAACAAGACTTGATTGATCAAAATTGTATCCCTTACTGAACCAAATGACTAGTTTTGGCCAAGCAAGCCCCATGAGCCTAATTAAGACCACATAATGTGATTTGGGGCCCAATTTTTCCCAATTCGGTCCTTGATTGAACTAATTACTTGTTTTTTTAAAGATAAAGATAATTTTGGATAATCGATCCTCATGAACATAATTACAACCATATAATGGATTTGGGCCTCAAACTTCCCCAATTGAATCCCTAATTCAATAAATTAGTCATTTGGTTCAATAAGGGATGCAATTTGGGGAAATCAAGCCCCATGAACCTAATTCTGACCACATAATGTGATTTGGGTCTCATTTTTTCCCAAGTGAGTTCATGATTACACCAATTATTCAATTAGTTCAATTGGGCATGTAATTTGGGGAAATCAAGCCGTATGAACCTAATTGTGACCACATAGTGTGATTGGGGGTTTGATTTTCCCCAATTGAGTCATGGCTTGAACCAATTACTCATTTAGTTTAATGAGGGATGTAATTTGGGGAAATCAAGCCCCATGCATGTACTTTCAACTAGCTAGTATGATTAGGGGCTCCACTTACTCCAATTGGGTCCCTAATTGACCAACTACACATTTCAATAAGGAATGCAATATAGGGTAATTACACTCCATGAACTTAATTGTGACTAGATAATATGATTTGGGGTTCATTTTTCCCTTGTTTACACTAAAATTAATTATGAATTACAATTAACTCTAAATAAACTATATAAATTGATAAACAATAGGGTACAATAATATATAATAAAGTACATAACTTCAATAAAGCTATAAATAGTGAATTATAAACTAGGGAATATGTATTTAGCTTACAATCAAATGATTTCTAAATGTATACATTGTTTAATGATTTAGAACTAATCAAATTAAACTTAGGATTGCATCACTATAGACATCAAAGATAAAGAAGGTAAAGGGGAAGGATCTATCCTCAGAAAACCCCCTATTGACTAAGTGCTACTTACATATCCCAAGGGGCCTCAAGTTGATGTAGTTATCCCTTTGATGGAAAGTATAAAATCCATGATGAATTCAACTAAAAAATTAATTAGAATTCCTAATAATATATGGCCTTGATCTGAAATAAAACACTATTAAACTTGGCTTATTACTGTAGGAAAATAGTAAATTGAACTTAAAAAGAATAATTTTATTTTGCTTAATGTAGAATGCATTTAAAATCAGATTGCCATATGATTAATTGAGAAGCCTTGATGTGATTTTATAGAGAGATATTTCAAATATTTCTATTAGTTGACCTTAAGAAAATAAAAAGAGAGTTTTTAATAAATGTCTCGATTTTAAAAAGTGTTTGTTAGAACAAAGAGGATAAGGGCACACCAGGGGACAAATCCATACTACGAACCTATTTTCCTAGTGTAGACTTGCCCCAAAATGTCATAAGCTTATAAAAATTTATATTAGGGATATATGAGTAGAATAGGGATGAATACGCATGAAATATGGATGTCTACATTCTATTTTCTTAGTATTTTGAAGATAATGATGGCTCCTGTAAGGCTTTTTTAACTGAATGTCAAAAAGACAAATTAAGGTAAGCATGTCAAAAACAAACATTGTCAAGTATTTATTGGTCAAATTTAAGTGTATGCATTTTCTCCACATTTATTATAGTGATGCATAAAATTATTAGACTAAATAAAATTCAAAACCTAAGAGTGTATACACACTTTGTATTTGTCATGGAGATGTGCATGCCTCCTTGTTGAGACATGTGGAGAAGTGTTGAACATGCAAAAAATTTAGAGTGATTAAGTCTCAACTTAAAGAATCAGTGAATCTCTTGAGTTGGAAAGATTATATGCTTTGACCCTCATAGAGTACTCTTTAATGATTGAATAAATTGGAACCAACAAAGTGGTTCGCTAAAATGAAACCAAAACATTGAGTGTCACTGAGCTCTCACACAACTCACTTGATGAACTAAAAATAAGAGGTGTGAACTAGTACATAGCTTGATAAAATGCCACCAACACATGTAGCACATATAATCTCAAACATGGTCCACTTGAAAAAGATGAATCACACTATTACAGATAGATATAGATTCGAACATTAAATTTTTGAAACTTTGAAACTTGAAAAAAGATAATTTTTAATTTTTCAAAGGAGTAGCTTGGTCATGAATGCATATCATACTCCCAATACTATATATAATGCCAATTTGATATTTTGAAAATTGTTTGAGAATTTGTAACTATTTTTTCACAAGTGTATATGTGTTTGAGTAGTTGTAAGAGTGGAGTGCATAAACAAGTTGAATGCCCCTATAATTTAAATTTTTTTATTTTTGCATATTGTAAATTCAAATATAAAATGTATTGCTTGTGAAAACTTGGATATAATCCCATTATGATGCCCCATTTTGAAATGAGTAAATTTTCTACAAATCACTTATCTCAAAAAAAAAAGTGAGAGTATTTGTGAAAGATATAATCATGTAATAATATTTTGCATACTTCAATTTTATAAGAATTTTAGGGATGTAAAATTGAAGCATATGAAGAGATTTTATATTGTATTGCATCATGTAGTTAAAATATAGCATTGAAGCATTGTATGATTCATGTAAAGAAATTGCAAGTGTTGAACATGTATTGTAAACATAACACTTTTAAAAAATTAAGCATTGAAGCACATAAGTAAAATGTGCATGATATATATCATGACATCATATATATGTAATAGATACGTAGTAGTGCATGACAATAATCATGTTTCCAAGGTAGCTAATAATTAATATGTAAGTAAAGTTACACAATGTCATGCAAGAGGGCTCAAATTTCACAGACAAGGGACATGTAAGATGTCACATAGAGCTAGAAAGTTTGCATAACTATCATACATAAGACATGAAGTGTTACATCCTGATTTCTCACTAAGTATATTTATTTAATTATATGTGGATTATTATGGTTGGTAAATTGATTTATTATTATTTAACTAAGTTGTAAATCATATGTTGCTATGAGACAGTTATATGTTGCTTTGATTACATGATTACATTGTTATGAGTTAGCTGTATTATATATTCTTTACATTATGATCATGTTGATTTATTGTTACAATAGTATTTTATGATATATATCATGATGTTATGAGCTAACTACCTTCTTATCATCAGTTTGATGTAGGAGAGATTCATCTCTCAAACCATGATGGAGGGAAGCATCATCAGAGAGGGTGGCATAGATGGAGGTGTCGGGGGATGATAGAGAAATAGTTAGAACCCATGCACACACCATGTTAGATATCACTCATAATATGCATTGTTTAAATTGTTAGCTTTAGTATGTCTTTGATGTTATCTACATTTAGATAATTAATTATGTTTGTTAGTTGTGATTTAGTTTGTTTTTATGCCTATATGGAATTAATCTTGTGTGATTGTGTTGTGGTTTTTATATGTAGATTGAGTGTATAATGTTATTCAGTGTTTATGGCATGTTATTGTATTCATGATTGTTAATGATTTTCAATAAAATAAATCTACATGAATAATATCTATGTACTATTGTCTATAGATTAACCTAAATGTCTTTGTAATGTTTTAGAACAATAGTTCGTTATCATTATGATATTTGGGAAATATCATTATATGGATTAATGCCTTAATATATAAAGATAACAAAATACATTGGATAATATATAAATAATTTAGTAATAACAATGATTACATTGTTTTAATAACAATTGTGTTTTGATATAATAGTTGTTGATTTGCCATTTCAGATTAAAAGAATATCAACTTACATTAATCATATTGTTATTAAGTCGTGATAAATGTTTATCTATACTAAGTTATTAACAAAATTGTATTATTACCTTAAACTATCTTATGAACTAAACCTAGTCACTATTTGGATCCATAGTTAATGGTGATGTTTGAAGTATTAATTATCATTAGTAATTAAGTAAATAGTGGACTTTTGTGAAGTTGATTTTTGGTCATGTGATGTTAATAGACCATGCAAGAAATAAAAGGAATAAAATAATGATTAAGTAAATTTGGGAAAAGTTTGAGAATGTTTGGCTTTCTTTCTTATGTTGAATTAGGGTTGAACAGAAAACTTAGTAAATAATGGCTTTTTCTACGTATATGGAAACTATGAGATTTATGCAAGAAGTCACATGCATTAAATGAAATAGGAAAAACGTTGATGGAGAAGGAATAAGAGGAGAGATGGTAAAGGTCATGGAGGACACGGCACAGGGAAGAGAAGTAGGAGCAGGGTGAAGGAAAGCGAACTATTTTGGTCCAAGCAGTTCATCTGGATGCCATTACAAGGTTGGTGATATTATTTGATTTTGTGTGGACTCTATAAATTTTTTGAGAATATATACATATATTTGTCTATTAGGGTTTAGAAAATGATTTGTATTTTATTCAGGATATAGGCTTAGCCTTGTGGATGGCTCAACCATCCATAACACTAAGCCAATATCCTTTAAATCCCTATAAAAATAAACAAGAATTATATGTGAGTAAAATCATAGGTTAAAAGTATTTTCTTGCCATAATGGCAATATACACAAGTTAAGTTCAATGGGTTTTATCTGATGGTTTTAACATATATTATGACTGAGATTTTGTCTTTACCCTTGATATACATATATAAACTCATATTGGTTATATATACACATATACTTAGTAGGTATATATAAATATATTGAGTGTGTGTGTGTGTGTGTGTGTGTGTGTGTGTGTGTATATATATATATATTTATATATATGTATATATATATATGTGTGTGTGTGTATATATATATGTATATATGTGTGTATATATATATATATGTATATGTATATGTATGTGTATATATATGTGTGTGTATATATGTATATATATACATATATATATATACATATATATAGATATATACACACACATATGTATATATATATATATATGTATGTATACATATATATATATATATATATGTATGTATACATATATACATATGATTGTGTGTATACTTAAAATTTATTGGGTGAGGTAAAAATGCGAAGCCTAACTAAAATTGATGAATGAACAAATTGACTTAAAAGTTTTTGTGTATTGTTTGATTATCGAAGTTCATTTAGAATTTGATATACCTATTAAGAGGAATGTGTACATTTTAATAATGAAATTTTATATGTGCGACCTATGTATGTAATTTATTTTTTAAACTGTAAGAATATAAATGTATGGGTTGTGTGTAATATGTTAATCAAATAGTGAGAATATATATATGAACTATGTGTATTTTGACAAATTTGAAGTCTGAGTTGAATAGATGAATAAATAGGGTTGATATAAAATTCTATGTATTGGTTACTATGAGATTTATCTAGGGTTAGAGAATATATATTTGGGGATTATGTGTAATTATTCTTCAAACCAAGTAGATAGATAGAGATCCGAGTTCAATTGGTTTCAATACATGATCCTTTATAAAATAAATACAAGGGAATGCATGTATATTTTGATAAGCCTATTTTTTTTATAAGTTTTATATTCTATAAGAATTATGTGCAATGAAAGGCAACTATTATAAGCTATTTGCATATTCATATAATGAAATATAGTGTCAAATTGGGAAATAGAATAATTGAATTTTCTCATACACATATATACAGGGTGTATGGCTTGTATATCGTTAATGTGAAAATAATATTAGGTGTAAGTTCTATTAGGAGACCTGTAGCGTATTAAGGAATCATAAAACATTTACTGAAAATGAATGTTGACATCAAATTGAAAAATATTGGGATGTTATATACATATTATTTAGATAATATGACTTGTAGTTATTTATTGGGTTGAGTATTTGGTTCGAACTCTTTTCAAAAAATGGTAATGTATTTTATAGGACATGAGGTTTGTATGTAGCAAGTCGATAGAGTCAAACTTGTATAATATATATAAACTAATACATAGATTGTTGTAAGGTCCAAATACATAAATAAATTGTGTGAGTGTTTGTATGTTATAACTAGACGTCGATTTGACTTAAAAAGAGCATAATATGGATATAGATAGTCTATTGACTATATTACTATATTTATTAATAATTTGGGAATATTAATATCGTATGATAGATCATCAATATATTTTTTGAATAAGAAAGTTGTAATGGTTGTTAGAATCATATGAAGTCCTTGATTAGAAAATATAAATGACTGTTGATATTTATATACAATATTTATAAATTTTTTGAATACTTGTATGCAATACATATTATGAATAAAATTAATATGTACAAGTGTGTGTTTGTGTGTGTGAGGACTTGGGTACTTGTTGTCAATCAGACTCATACCCTTGTGAAGGTAGTTTTAGGCCTTCACAGTCTACTAAAACATGGAAACAATCTTAGGTTGTGGATGGCCTAATCAATGGATTGAATCTCTAGATTCTAAGGGCTAGCTTCCTTTGGTGTATCGCTTAGGATCCCTAATCTATTCCATAAATTGCTAAGGAAAAGGGAAGAGGGAAAAGATAAGAAAGGAACTTGAAGGGAAATCTTATCTATGATGGTGATACATCAAAAATATGACCTTCATCTGCTTGATATGCACTGAGAAGATGAATAAGGACATGAATCTAATTACACTACTCAAACAGTAGCCTCTGAGCATCAGTGTTTTGCATAGGGGCTCATGATTTTGCATGATCTAAGGCAATTATTCAATAGGTTTGTCAAAGACACTAGAGAGAGCTTGCACTTACCATACAAACAAGATGATAGAGCACACTATGTGACTTGCAAGGATGAGCCTAACACCTGCAAATAGGTATAATGGAAAGGATAAGATGAGAGGAAGCCTTATCTATCACTTTCATCTCCTAATAGACCATGAAAATACACTAAAACATAAGTTTTTGAGGAGATATGAACTCTATCTTATTCATCAAAAGAGGAAAAAATACAGATGTTCTCTGACCATAGAAAAATTGATGCTTTACAATGGCTTGAAATCTTGTACATATCAAATAAAAGATAAGAAATAAGAGGGACTTGCATCTTAGAGTGAGGAACTGAGAGAAGTTACCAATAACTATAGATCCCTCCTTCTTGTTCTTGAGCTCCTCAACATTCAAAGCATATAATTACTTTGATCATGAGATCAACCATAAAAAATCATTGCAAATATCCTCAAGCCCCTCATGCATTCAATTCCCTTCTTTAAGAACTGATAGAGCCATGTCGAAGGTAGGTACATGTCCCTGCCAAGTGTGAATGATTTGATCTTTGCATTTAAAACTTGGCATGATCCTTACTATAGTCTTGGACTATAGATCTTATATTCCTATGTGTTTTCACTTCACTTGAATGCATCTAATCGATCTTGGCTAATATTGCATGTTCTATATGTGAGATGTAGACAACATCATCAGAGTTGAAAGGACAAATCCTCATCCTTTTTCCTTAATTGGTTGTCAAAATCCCACTAAGATCCTTTTGAAAACCTAGCCTTTTCTCATTCGTTGATGTCCTTGATAGATCTTGATAAGTGTCAAGCTCATGGTAATCTTGATGAACCTTTTGAAAACTTGACCAAAGGTAACGGCTACTTGTATGGGTTCAAACTTGACATTTGTGGACCCATCATTAATTCCTTCAGATTTTTGTTTTTGACCATTTCTTCGATCTATTTGCTCGTAGACAATCCCAAAAGAATTAACCTTTCAGGCCATTTCCTTCGGACTTTTATTTGTTTTGGGAAATAATTCTTTTGGGATTTTTGTTTCAACCTTTTTTCTGAAATAATTTCTTTCAACATTTTCTCTAGCTTATTCCTTTGGAAGAATTTTTTTGGGCTTTTCTTTCAAAACTTATTTCCATGGATAATTCTCCTGAAAGAATTCATTCCTTTTCTTTGGCCTTGAACAATTTTATTCGAAAATAGACCTTTGAATTTCTTGTAAAGTGCCCTATTTTTCACTTGAAATGCCCTTTCCAAAAGGAAGGAAAGTACCCTTTAGCTTTCTTGAAATGACCCCTTTTTGGAGAAGTGCCCTTTGGAGTTTTTACAATGAACCTTTTTTGAAAGGAGGGTACCCTTTAGAGTTTTGAAAAAGTCACTTCAGAATTTTTGCAAAAGCCCTTCAGATTTCTTGAAATGCCTTTTCCTGAAGGGAAATAAACCTTCAAAAACTTTTGAAAAGACCATTTCCTCAGAATTTTGAAACAACCCTTCTTCCCAAAGGAATTCCTTCAGAAATTTTTTCTTTAGCTTTTTGATGGAAGTACTTTCTCCAAAGGAAATTACTTGCTTTGTCTCTACCTTTAAGTAATTTTCTCAGGATTTTTGTTTCAGTCAAAATCCCGAAGTAATTTTGCCTTAGGGAAAATTGTCTCGAATAATTTTCTCGAAGGAATTGCATTTTTAGAATGGCCCCTCACCTCTTTGAAAAGGTCCTTCAAAAAATCTACTAAGGTCTACTTCCTGAAAGAAAAGTTCCCTTCAAAAAACTTGAAGTGGACCATTTTCCAAGAGAAAATACCCTTTGGGAAAATTGTTAAGTACCCTTCAGAATTTATAAAAAGTTACCTTTCAGAGAAATGTTTAGGACACTTGTTTGGAAAAGAACCCCTCAGGATTCCTGCTTTCAATAATTCTTTCGGACAAATTGTGTGGATAATTTTTTCAAAAGGAAACTTGACCTTTTCCCTTTTGAAAGATTTCCTTCGAAAAAATTGTTTTCAGAATAATTTCCCTACAAGAGTTCACCTTTCACTTGTTCTCCAAAAGAATGAACAAGTAAAGACTTAGCTGAATAAAAGATTTTGCACTTAGCTTCTGGCTTGTAGGCTTATCTGTGAACATTGTTGTTGGATCCTTAGAAAACCTTGCTTAGATCCTCTCTATTTTCAAATTTTGTATCCATTTCTATGCCTTTGATCCATTGCTTCATCAAATCATGCAAGAGCTTTATATGTGGGCCAAAAATGGCCAACATCTTTGGTGACTCTCAAGGAAGTATGCATATTATGAGTGAGAACCCAAACCACTGAAACAATTTGTCTGAAAGAATTGTTCAAAGCGGGGTTATTTTCCAAGCAAGTGTCCCCAAAAAAATTTTGAAAGGTAACTTTTTGGAAATTTTTAAGGGTACTTAACAATTTCCCCCGAAGGGTATTTTCTCAGGAAAATGGTCCACTTCAAGTTTTTTGAAGGGAACTTTTCTTTTGAGAAGTGGACCTAAGTAAAGTTTCTAAAAGACCTTTTCAAAGAGGTGAGGGGCCATTATAAGATTTAAATTCCTTCAAAAAAATTATCTGGGATAATTTTCCCTAAGGGAAAATTCCTTCAGGTTTTTATCCAAAACAAAAATCCTGAGAGAATTGCTTAAAAGCAAAGACAAAGCAAGCAATTTCCTTTGGATAAAGTGCTCCCCTCAAAAAGCCAAAGAAAAATTTTTGGAAGGAATTCCTTTGGGAAGAAGGGATTTTTCATAATTTTGAGGAAATGGTCTTTTTAAAAGTTTTGAAGGTTTCTTTCCCTTCGAGAAAAGGCTTTTCAAGAAATCCCAAGGGCTTTTGCAAAAATTTCGAAGGGACTTTTTTAAAACTCCAAAGGGTACCCTCCTTTTTGAAAAGGTTCATTGTAAAAACTTTGAAGGGCACTTCTCCAAAAGGGGTAATTTTCAATAAAGTTGAAGGGTACTTTCCTTTCAGAAAGGGCATTTCAAGTGAAAAACTGGGCATTTTACAAGAAATCTGAAGGTCCATTTTTTAAGAAAATTGATCAAGGCCAAAGAAAAGGAATGAATTCTTTTGGGAGAATTATCTGAAAAAATAAATTCTAAAATAAAAGCCCAAAAAAATTCTTATGAAGGAATAATCCAAAGAAAATGTCAAAAGAAATTATTTTGAAAAAAAAGGCTGAAATAAAAAACTCAAAAGAATAATTGCCTAAAACAAAGAAAAGTCTGAAGGGAATGGTCCGAAAGGTTAATTATTTTAGGAGAATTGTCTAAAAGCAAATATTTCAAAGAAATGGTTGAAAACAAAAGTTTGAAGGAATTAATGATGGGTTCATAAACATCAAGTTTGACCCCCTACAAGTAGCCATTACCTTTGGTCAATTTTTAAAAGGGTTCATCAAGATTGCCCCGAGCTTGACACTTGTCAAGATCTAGCAAGGAGATCAACATATGAGAAAGGCTAGGTTTTCAAAAGGATCCTAGTGGGATTTTAACAGCCAATCAATCAAAAAGGATAAGGATTTCTCCTTTCAACTCTGATGGCGTGGTTTATAGCTCACATACAAAACATGCAAAGTGACCCAAACTCAATTAGATGCTTTCAGGTGGAGCATGAACATATATGAATAAAAGATATATAGTCCAATATTGTAGTAAGGATCACACCAATTTTTAAATTTAAGGATCAAATAATTTACACTTGGTAGGTACATATAGCTACCTTCGACATGGCTATGTCAATTATTAAAGAAGGGACTTGAATTCCTGAGGGGCTCGAGGAGATTTCAATGATTTTGGATGGTTGATCTCAGGATCAAAGTAATTTCATGTTTTAAATGTTGAGGAGCTCGAGAACAAAAAGGAGGGATCCACAGTTATTGGTAACTTCTTTTCTCAGTTCCTCACTCTAAGATGCAAGTTCCTCTTCTCTCTTATCTTTTCTTTGATATGTACAAGCTTTCAAGCCATTGTAAAGCATCAATTTTTCCATGTTTGGAAAACATCTATATTTTTTCCTCTTTTGATGAATAAGATAGAGTTCATATCTCCTCAAAAGCTTGTGTTTTAGTGTATTTTCATGGTCTATTGGGAGATGAAAGTGATAGCTAAGGCTTCCTCTCATCTTATCCTTTCTATTATACTTATTTTTAGGTGTTAGGCTCATCCTTGCAGGTAGCATAGTGTGCTCTATCATCTTGTTTATATGGTAAGTGCAAGCTCTCTCTAGTGTCTTTGATAGAGCTATTGAACAATTGCCTTAGATCATGCATAATATCGAGCCCCTATGCTAAATATTGATGCTCAGAGGCTATCATTTGAGTAGTGTAATTAGATTCACATCCTTTTTCATCTTCTCAATGCATGTCAAGCAGATGAAGGTCATATTTTTGATGTATGACCATCATAGATAGGATTTCCCTTCAAGTTTCTTTCTTACCTTTTCAATCTTCCCTTTTTCTCACTAATTTATGGCATAGACTAGGGATCCTAAGTGATACACTAAAGGGAGATAGCCCTTAGAATCTAGAGATTCAATTCATTGATTAGGCCACCCATAGCCTAGGATTATTTCCATGTTTCAGCTAACTATGAAGACTTGAAACTACCTTCACAAGGGTGCGAGTCTGATTGACAATCGTACTCATATACATATATAACATATATTAGTGTATTGGGGCATGTGCTTATATTTCTTGTTTTCTTGGTTGTTAAAAACTAAATCATAGATTCTCAAAGGATAGAACACTATGAATATATACATACAGCCTCCCAAAAATATAACAAGTTGTTTAAACGAAAGATTATGTTGTCATGAGAATTATGACTTTTTTTTATTATGATTAGTTGTTTGAAATTGAGTAGTGTATACATAAAAATGATGGACTATGATATTATTACTTGTCATAGAATGTACTATAACTGAATCTACTTACGAAAATTAGAAACGTGAAATTTATATATACAATAATACCTGGTTGGTATAAACTAAACTTGTATACATATTATTTATATGATAATTAATATAGTGGAGATTCATTCATATATTTGATCGGCTAAATGTATGTATTTAGATTATTCCTGTACTTAGCATGTTTTATGTCTATTAATAAGAAGTCATATGTATGAATCTGTTGGTTATATATTAACCAAATCTCACATTGTCAATACTAATTAAGTACTGAGACATACTTCACTAGCTTACTTAGCATCATCAATGCTAGATGAAGGTAATCCGATCAAGTGGTATGTATGAATTTGACTAATCCTAAAGATCAATAACTATTGAAAAATTTGGCCAAAGTAATGTTTAATTAAACATTGTCATTTCATATGTATGATTTACATGTTTGTGTGATATCATGTTAGAACATTTTCTTTATAGTACACATCATGTTTTTAGAAATCTTATAGCACATAGGTACGAGCTTATCTCTCTAGATTCATGCACCATCACTATCTACCCATCTATAAAGGGAGGGCCATTTCCTAATGGGGGATTTTACGAGGGATTAATGGTCCATGGTTGGTGTGGAAAAGCACTAGGATGATGCTCTCCCTCTCTAAAATAGTATTTATGTGGAGACTACACTTGAGATTACCATAGATATTGGAGTTTGGGGAACTCATAATCTGTGGAGTCTTGTATATTGTATTGAATTTATTATTATTGAGACATTATGTCTTATGAAATGTAATTATTTACTCATTGTACATTGGCAACAATGGCTATATTTTTTTTACCAATCATGGCTGAAAATTTAATAATTACTTTCTATATTCAATTATGTCTTGTTCCATATTATGCTAGTGATCAGTAACAGTAGATGTTACATGTTTATTTTATAGTTAACATACTTAGTATGTTATAATTAGATCACTAATTAGATTCTCATAGTAAAATTTAGTGAAAAAATGCGTATATTAAATTTTTAAAAAAATATCATGTTATTTTAAGTCAATCCTAGTGGGGATGTTACATGTGGTATCATAGTTGTGGCTCAAACTCAAAGAATTAATGAGTCCACTAACATTTTTGTACCTTTATGTTTAATAGAAAGTATATTGGTATGAGCTAGAGTATCCAGTGAGGGTCTTTTCAAATGTTAATGACAATAACACTCCATTTGATCCTAATCAATTTGTTGCTGAGAAAGCTAGATCAGATTCTCGTAACCATGAATGAAACTAGGGACCAATTTTAGATTTGGAATAGGATTTTCATGGCCATGAAGAGGAAGCACACCATGATGTACCTAAAGAGCATCTTTCTGAGTAGGAAATCCCTCAAGATGCAAGAGCATAGGTAGCTAGAAAATTGGCTAGAGATATGAAAAAGGTGAATCCACCCAAGTTCGATGGAACCATTTTGGGTGATGGAGCTAAAGCAAGGTTGACTAAGATGGAGAAGTATTTAGAGATTCAAAACTAATTTGAAATCATTAAAGTAGTTCTTGGATCTTACTAGCTGACTGGTGAAGTAGCTACGTGGTGGGCCAATAAGAAGTTGGAAATGAATCTTAACTCAACCATCACTACATGGGAGTAGTTTATGACATTGTTCAGATCTTGATGGATTTCATAGCTATAATTTGACTGAAATCATATAGATTTCTATAATCTAAAACAAATATACTTATCAGTGAATGAGTATTGGGAACAATTCACCAAACTTATGAAGTATGTACCTCAGTATCAGGAAAATGAGAGGTTCATAATTAGGAATTTCATCATGGGATTAAAATCCTAGATTGGTGGAGAGGTGGACATTCTTGAACCATCTACCATGGATCAAGTCTTCATGAATGCAGTCAAGTAGGAACATAAGTTAAAATATCTTCCTCAAGTTAGGGACAAGTTTAAGAAAAAGTTTGAAAGTTCTACACCAACTTTAAAAAAGAACTAGAATCAAAAGGCTAGAGACTCCAAAAATCAGTTCAAAAATTACAATGTTAGATTCAACAATGGTTTAGGTAACAAAAAATTAGATAATGGTTTCAAAGGTAGTTTCAAGGGAAATCAATAGTCTGATAGGAAAGGACCACCTAGAGGTTGCTTCATTTGTGGAGGTGAGCATTTTGATCATGAGTGTAACCTATATAAGATGAATAATAGAGGTTCTACTCCTGCAGAGAACTTTTTAGCAATGTATTTATGTGGTAGTTGATAATCGACAAATTGAATTCTAAGCTTCACCCATAAAACTATCAAGTATTTTGTTTGAACATCCAATTTATATTATGATAGATACAGGGGATACATAATGTTTTATAGTTCCTAAAATGCTTAACAAGTTATCTAGAAAAACTAGAGTAATGGCAAATTCATGGTTAGTACAATATGAGAATGAGTCCAAGGTCAAGGTTGACAAGTGTTTAGTTGAAGTTGATATTAGGTTGCTCAAATTCAAAATAGTGGTAGATCTTTATACAACACCACTAGGTTCATATGATGTTATCCTAGGAGTAAATTGGCTTATGAAGCACAAAGTCAAGGTTGATTGTTACCTGAAGAATCTTGAGTGTCGGGATGATTTTGTAAATTAGACACAAATCCAAGTTAAGAGAAGAGGGTTAAGGCTTAGACAGATTTATACAATGCAACTCAAGAAGGCTTAAGGAAAAAGGTGTCAAGAATTTATTATCAAGATAAATGAAATGGAGGAATCTAAAGAACCATCTTTTGAATATTATCCATTCCTTAGGAATTTTCATGATGTAATTGTTGACCAAATTTGACTTTTAGGTCAAATCGTGGCACCCCTAGGTAAAAAATTGACCTTTAGGTGTTTTACAGGGTCTAAAATTATGTCACAAGGTGTTTTATAGGTTAATTTATGTCATTTGATGTTATATTAGCCTTGGTCCTTAGTCATTTTAGTCCTTTTAATTTTTTGGGGTCATTTTGAGGTCAAAAAGGGGGCATTTAATAAGTTGTATATATTTTTTGGGAAGTGTGAAGGTTCCAAAATGTGATTTCAATTCCCATGTGTCCTTATAGGTCTTAAGTAATTGAAACTAACTGAAAAGTGGTAGGTGCCTAAAAAAAGGATGATTTTCTTGAGAAAAGAGAAGAAAATGGCACTTATACGACTCATTGGGAAGTATGCCACATGGAAAAAGATCGTGGTATGTCTCTTCAACTTCTCCAATCTCATTTCCACATTTTAAATGCTTTGTAAGTGTCATTATTTACCCAAAACTATTCTACTCCTTTTTAACCCTTCCTTACAAGCAAAAGTGACTTGTAAGTTTATACTTGGTACAGTCAAAATAAGAGGTTTCAAGAAAAATAATTTTTGGGGTATATTATATACTTAGATTATATTTGATGTTTGTTTGCATAAAAATGGTGTCCTAAGCTTTATGAACCATTCTGAAGAAGACCTTTCAAATTTGCCTACTAATTTGTATGCCCTATAGGTTTTGCCTTAGTTTGATCATTTTTTTACAAATTAGCTATTGATATTAGTTCAAAAATATGTTTACTCTACACTATAATGTTTTCCATGCTTATTTTCAATTTTCAAGTTGATTTGATGGGCAAATCATCTCAAATTTGTAGACTGGTCTTATGTGGGATGACAGGCCTATTTTCAAAATTTCTAAATATTCATGCTTAAAAAACATCTTTAGAGGGTTGTGATAGGTCTCTTTTCATGTTTTCAATTTAATCTTGTTACCTTCATCCTTTCATCATTCATTCTCTAAGCAATCTTCATAGTTGTAGTCATATGCAAGAAAATACAGTTAGGCAGCCATTAATGTGCATATGCAGGTGTCATGAAAGAAGAAAATCATGTTGGAATGAAGGTTTTGAAGTTGATTCCAAGACAATTATAATGAGGAACAAAAATTTTTTCAATTTAAATGAGCCTTCATCTATTCATGAGGCCTAAACAATGCATATTGTCTCACTTTTGTTGCCTGCACACTAGAATAACCACCTACAGGTGGTCTTGATAGAAGATTAAAAGGTCATTCTGGATCATTGAAACATAACAAGAAACTATAATTGAAGTCATAACATGAATTGAGATCATGATTCCCACTTTTGAAGTGCTATTTTTTTAAATAGAGTGAAAGACTGCCTTCTAAGACTCAATGACACTATTCAGGCCCTTTTTCCCTAAAATGCAAAAAACAAAGTTCCCAAGGGTTTTTGAATGTCATATAACATGTCTACCATAGAGATATGGAACATCTAGATATGATAAATTTGAATTATATATCATAGATAAGACCTATACAAAGTTTGAATGGCATAAATCAAGTGGATATTAATTTCTTGAAGGTCCAAAGTTGATAATTTGTGATTGAAATCCTACAATGTTTTCTACAGCAAGATGAATCATTATCACTTTTTAGGCCTAATAAGCGGACCTGATGCTTGAGACTAAGTTAATATGTTTTGATGCACTAATAAGCACAAATATTGGCAATACGAGCATAAAATTATGCATAGAGGAGTATGTTGCATCCATAAGGTGAGGACAGTCTATATAACTGACTTAGACGTATCCACCTACAACCAAGTTTAAGTGACTGAGACAGACATTAACCTGAGCATGTGCTTTGATGGTGTTTTAGTCACCCAAATTGAATCTAAGGTGAATTTTGGTGTAAACATGTATTTTATGGCCTAAAATGGGTTAAAGAGAGGTCCTCACCAGGTTAGGTAAGCAGGGGCAGAGAGCAAGAAGGTTAGAGTGCTTGAAATGGACCTCATTTCAACCATGAACATAGAAAGTATAGTGATGGTAGTTTAAGTATGGTGTATAAC
The DNA here is from genome assembly GCA_037957365.1 of Torreya grandis. Taxonomy (NCBI): domain Eukaryota; kingdom Viridiplantae; phylum Streptophyta; class Pinopsida; order Cupressales; family Taxaceae; genus Torreya; species Torreya grandis. Next base: position 3,301,096 of record JARHVA010000748.1, read on the forward strand.
GTTTCAAGAGGTTTGTCCTCATTATCTTCAAGGCCTAAAATAAGCATTAGAACCTACAGGGTTTCCTCCCAAATAGAAACATAGTCAAGATTATGTTATGCTCAGTCTTGTCTCAGTAGGCTATAAAGAGGAGTATGTGAAGAATGAAATGGTGTTACAAACCCATGAGTACTTTAATTAATACCTAATAACATCCATAAGCTCCTAACAATGCAAAATAAGCTTACTCATCCCCCTTACAACCCTATATGCACCTACATGTAAGGTAACACAGTCAACTAGTCTTGATTATTCCTAAGGCTTTTCAACACCAAAGAGTGAGAAAATCAAGGTCATAGTTGAGGTTCATCTTGGAAGAGATTTAATAAGTGTTTTTTCATTGCCTTAAAGTTCCAAACAAAACTAAATAACCTATAGGTATCTTCTTTATAGGTAAGACACAGTCAATGTTAAGACCCAGTCTTGAGAGGTTCAAGAATGTGAAGGGTATATGAAAGGTAAAAGTGTTGAATGAAGATGGGAGCCACTCTATCATGACTATGACAAGGAAAATAGACCTTTTACATTGGATACAGGTAAATAAAGGTCTTCAAACAAGTAGCACACAGTCATTTTAAAAGAACCCTGCACAACCCTTTTTTCTAACAAGTTTGTCTCAGACTTCCACACTTTTGAAGGGTCTATACATATGACCAAGCGCTGATTATTTATGTGAGAAGTCCTCATATCTGGTAGAATTCCATCCAATATTCATATATCTTAAGAAAATAGGTGAAGTACCCCTATTTTATCTCAGACAGGGGGTTCTTTCCCTATTTTCTTAAGATATATGAATATTGGAGGGCATTCTACCAGTTGTGATGACCTCTCACACAAATAATTAGCTCTTAATAGGGGGTACTTCCCCTTATACAAGACTGGTAATTTTTGGTGATTGAGGTATAAAATATGAACTAGGGGCTAAGGGGACCTAGTTAGAATATGTGAGAGATTGAAACACATCTAAAACAACATGAATGACACCTCACTGAAGGATGGAAACAAGCAAAAGGGTCTAAACACCAAAGTTTGTAAGTAGAACTATCAAATGAATTAAGGCCTAAAATCCAAATAGAGAACCATCTTCATTTCTAGTGTATATTGATATTTATAACCCATTAAGGCATGTTTATGTGGCCACTATAGAGGTTTTTGAGCCTTTTAGATGTAGGGAAAAGCATCAAAAGTCAATTTGAGCTCTAAGGTGCAATCAAACTTATTAGACAGGATTCAAGCCTAAGGCCAAATGAGGAATCATTCACAACTCTAGCATGAGATGAGCATTATCATGAATTGGAGCATTTATATGGTGACATAATAGATGTGTTTAAAATATTGAGATGTAAAGGAAATCATGAGAAGCCATTTTTGGCTCAAAGACAACTCAGGCATGCAGAAAAAAAGGAAAACAAGCTCGATAGGTCAAGTTTTAATGCTCATATATTTCATGAGGCATTGCATGGAGCTAGAGTAGTTTGGAAAAGTTATAGGTGTCCTCAAAACCACATTAGTGGATTTTTTTTGCAACTCCAACATCAAAACTTTATGAATGAACCTTAAGAGGTCAAACAGGTCTAAAACCCTTCAAAACCCTTGCAAGTGACCATTTTATGAAAATGGAGTTGGAAAGATAATTTGGTGGAATATTTTGGTCATGAAAGTGATTTAACATTACATAAGACTCACTCAAATTCCCTCTCATGCTTTTTGGCTATATATACTTGTATGGATGGGGTGAGTAACATGGTATTTTTGACCATGTGAGTTATAGAAAGAGTTTGAGGATGAAACCAAATTTAGGAGGAAGCTTTAGACTTGTGCTAACTCCATATATTCATTTCATGCCTTATAAAAACTTCTAATTATGAAAACAAATAATTTCATCTCAACCAGTCAAAACTAACATATTAAACAAGCTGGTGAGAAGGGTGGAAAACTTCAAGTGAAGTGATTTTAAGGTGTCTTTGATGCTTCTAATGCCATGGAGGGTATTAAAAAATTTCATCCACTCCCTCCCATGTATTTTCATGGGAAAAAGAATCCAAATTTGAGGACAAGTGTGCAGGGTGCATGAAAGAGAGGTTATTTAGACTGCAGATGATGATAGCTCCTTTCTAGGTGATTCTAGAGGACCAAGCCTACAAGAAATGCATGAAGATTCATGTCTGATATCCTCCCCATTAATCCTAATCATTAGACTAATTATTAATTATTTATGATGCATTTAAACATGGTCAATCATGAACATAATTTTTTTGAGCCAATCAAGGAGTTTTCTTGCCACATTTCATGAATTTTGTGACTTAAATTGACACTTGTGTTTCTTGACCTTGTATGGTTCATCCCATATCTTCTTCTCATGCACAATTAAATAATCCTTTTAGCTTGATAAGTGTTCTTGTGACCCTTGAACTTCTTTCTTCTCCCCTCTATCTCAATTTCTATAAGAGCTACTATTTTAGCCTTTGTAATCTAATACCACACCAGGTATGGCAAAGCCCTGCTAGTTTTGACATTGTACTTACCTTAGATAATAAATTAAATTAAATTTTGAGTTCATATATTAAATTGTTAAAGTGTGTGAAGAGATGTATAGTGAATGATTAAGAGATATTCATTTATCCTTACTTTCTCTCAATCCTTCCATGTTTGATGTAAGTGATTCCATCCCTAGCAGGTCATATGAAGTGTTGTGAAGTGTATTGAAATTATTTTAAGTGTACAAGGAAGTCTTATCATCTAAAAAATTATCTATTTAACCACTTACCTTGGATAGTCTTCATGTATGGCACCTTCATATTGAAATACTAATGTTAGTGCACTTTATGACTTTTAAATTAGTGTTGTATGCCTTGTCTCAAAGTGATGGATTACAATAGTATTATGGTAAACATCTTGGTGCATCACCCTCTAAAATATATTTCATTTCATTCCAACTCTATCCCTTTTCTCCATAAGTAATTAATTAGTATAGGTGAAAGCATTTCAAGGCACATCTAGGGAGCTAGCCTTTCATTCTAGAGATTCATCTCACTAAATCGACTACCCACAACAAGTGAGATGTTTCCATTGTGCCAATTGAATGAGGAGAGCTGAGTCATCTCCTCAAAGGGTGAAAATCAAAGTGACAATACTAATTCTTAAGAAATTTCTAGGATACCTCCTAAACATGAGTTTGATTTCTCTATCAATATCATACGTGGATCAGAACCATAGTCTAAGGCATCATATAAGATGACAACCATTGAATTGGTTAAATTGAAGGCTCAACTCCAAGAATGATTGTCAAATAGGTTGATCAAGATAAGTGTGTCACCATGGGGTACACCAGTTTTCTTCATCAAAAAAGATGGTACTCTTTAGCTTTATATAGATTATAGAATGTTGAATAAGACAACTATCAAAAATAGGTATTTGTTACCTTGTATAGATGATCTTTTCGATCAAATTCAAGGGGTAAGAGTATTTTCTAAAATTAACCTTAGATCATGATAAAAAACTAAGGATTAAAGATGAGGATATCTCAAAGACATCATTTAGAACTCATTATGGGCACTATGAGTTCACAATGTCACCATTTAGGTTGACAATTGCTCTAGTAGCATTTATGAATCACATGAATAGTGTATCCAAAGATTATCTAGATCATTTTTATTTTTGTATTTCTTGATGACATTATTATATACTCTAAGAATGAAGAGGAACATCTTCAACATTTAAAACTAGTTTTACAGTGGTTGTACAAGCATAAGTTGTATTACAAGTTACCCAAGTGTACATTTTTTCAAAAGAGAGTGCAATATCTAGGACATATTATATCTATAGATGGTATTTTAGTAGATCTGGCAAAGATAAGATCCATTATGGAGTGGCCAACACCAAGGACTGTCCATGATGTAAGAAGTTTCATAGGATTAGTGGGCTATTACATGAAGTTCATCCTAAAATTTTCTAAGATAGCTAATCTGATTACCTCTCTACAATGGATGAACTAAAGTTTTATCTAGTAAGATAAGTGTGAAATAGCTTTTCAAGAATTAAAAAGAAAGCTTACTTCAGCACCAGTGCTAAGATTTCCTAACCCTAATGGTCATTTTTTAGTGATCATAGATGCATCGGGGGATGGACTATGAGGAGTCCTTATGCAGGATGGTGCGGTGGTAGCCTATGAATAAAGGAAGATAAAGCCTTAGAAGGTGAACTATGCCCTTCATGACCTGGAACTTATAGTAATTATGAATGCTTTGCAAGTTTGGAGGCATTATTTTTTAAGAAATTTGTTTGAGCTCAAGACTGATAACTTGGGACTCAAGTATATCTTTACCCAATCGAATTTGAATGCCCATCAGAGGTGATAGTTAGAGTTCTTGTCTGATTATGCTTTTGATATCAACTATATCAAAGGTAAGAAAAATAGAGTAGTTAATTTCCTAAGTTGTAAGAGGTACATAGCAATTATGGCTACTATCAGGAGTACTTTTAGAGACCAAGTGAACAAATTCTCTCCAGGATATGAATATTATGATCAAGACAAGAAAGCATTGTTTGAGAATACTCAAAATCCTAGGTATAAAGGATACAAAATAGTGATACATTGGAAGGATGTATGTACCAGATAAGAAGAATCTGAGGAGCACAGTGTTAAATAAATTACACAATGCCCCATATTCAAGATATTCAGGAGTGACCAAGCTCATGATAGAGCTTAAACCAATTTATAGAAGGAAATCAATAACGATGCAACAGACTTTATGTGTCATTATTTGTAATATTAGTTTATGAAAGTTGAACATGTTCATCTGGATGGATTGTTGTATCCACATGACATATCAGAATGGAAGTGGTACATGATCAGTATGGACTTTGTCCAAGGTTTACCATTATCATGAAATAGGCTTGAAATGATCTTGGTAGTAGTTGATAAACTAACCAAGGTAGCTCATTTTATACTAGGTAATTTGAAAGATGATGTACCTACTCTTGAGAAGAGGTTTATAAAGGAAGTGTATCAATTACATGTATTTCTAGATAATATAATTTTGGATCATGATCCAAAGATGATTTCTATATTTTGGTTAACTCTGAATTTAGATTTGGGTATGGAACTAAACTTCAGCACTGCATATCACCCATAGACTAATGGTCAAACTGAATGAGTTAATTAGGTATTACAAGATCTTATTCATATGTATTTCATGTATTAGCAATACAAGTGGGAAGAGTATCTTTTGTTGGTTGAGTTTGATTACAATAACTCATACTAATCAGTTTTGAAGATGGCATCATTTAAAGTATTTTATGGAAGAAGGTATAGGATACCAATCAATTGAGACAGGTTAGAAGACAGGGTAGTCTTTAGACCTGAGATGCTTTCAGAAATGAAAGATCAAGTTAGATTAATCAAGAAGAGATTAGCTGAGTCTAATGATAGGTAGAAAAGTTATGTTAATTTAAAAATAATAGGTAGGAAGTTTTTAGTAGGTGATAAAGGGTTCTTATGGGTTAAGCCACATAAGAGCTCGATTAAATTTAGGAAGTTAGTGAAACTTTCATTGAGATATGTGGGAATCTTTGAGGTTTTGGAAGTGGTCAATCATGTAACATATAGGCTTGCATTTACATCAGCCCTAGCTCTTTTGTATAATGTCTTCCATGTATCTATCTTAAAAAGTATATAACTGATCTTTCACGTGTGTTGGATTGAAATGCTTTACAGGTTCTAGATCCCAAGGTGGTCATGGTAAAACCAATAAAAATAATTGACATTTGAAAACTTCATTTGTGTAATAGAGAGGTGTAATAGTGCAAGGTATTATAGGATCAATATTCTGAGGATAGTGCCACATAGGAAGACTATGATGAGTTTTATAGGCAATTTTTGCATTTGTTTGCTTGATTTGTTACTTCATACAATTTTTTTTTTTGTTGAATAATGTTTTAATTTAGAACTAATATTTGAATAAATGTCATCGAGATGATGACCAGCTTTAAGGGGGAAGGATGTTACATCCTCATTTCACATTAAACAAATTTAATTGATTATCCATAGATTATTATGGTTGGGAAATTGATAAATTATTATTTAACTAAGTTGTAAGTCATATGTTGTTATGTGACAATTATATGTTGTTTTGATTACATGTTTGCATTGATATGAGTTAGTTGTATTGTATATTCTTTACATTATGATCATGTTGATTTATTATTATAATAATATTTTATGATATATATCATGATGTTACGAGCTAACTACCTTCTTGTCATGAGTTTGATGCAGGAGAGATTCATCTCTCATAGCATGATGTAAGGAGAGCATCATCAGAGAGGGTGGCGTAGATGGAGGTGTTGGGGGATGATAGAGGAATAGATAAAACCCATGCACACACTACATTAGATATCACTCATAATATGCATTGTTTGAATTGTTAGATTTAGTACGTCTTTGATGTTATCTACATTTAGATAATTAATTGTGTGTTAATTGTGATTTAGTTTAATTTTATGCCTATGTGGAATTAATCTTGTGTGATTATGTTTTGGTTTTTATACGTAGATTGAGTGTATAATGTTACTAGGTGTTTATGACATGTTATTGTATTCATGATTGTTAATGCTTTTCAAGAAAATAAATCTACGTGAATAGTATCTATTTACTATTGTCTATAGATTAACCAAAATATCTTTGTAATGTTTTAGAACATTAGCTAGTTATCATTATGATATTTGGGAAATATCATTATATGGCTTAATGCCTTAATATATAAAGATAACAAAAGACATTGGATAGTCTATATATAATGTAATAATAACAATGATTACATTGTTATAATAGCCATTGTGTTTTGATATAATAGTTATTGATTTATCATTTTAGATTAAAAGAATATCATTGACTTACATTAGTCATATTGTTATTAAGTCATGATGATTGTTTGTCTATACTAAATTGTTAACAAAACTGTATTACTACCATAAACTATCCTATAAACTAAACTTAGTCACTATTTGGATACATAGTCAATGGTGATGTTTGAAGTATTAGTTATCATTAGTAATTAGGTAAATGGTGGACTTTTGTGAAGTTGATTTTCAGTCATGTGATGTCAATACACCATGCAAGAAATAAAAGGAATAAAACAATGATTAAGGAAATTTGGGAAAATTTTGAGAATGTTTGGCTTTCTTGCTTGTGTTAAATTAGTGTCAAGCATAAAACTTAGTAGCTAATGGCTTTTTATACGTAAATGGAAACTAAATCTTTATGCAAGAATTTGCGTACATTACATGAAAAAGGAAAAAAGCTGATGGAGAAAGAATAAGAGGAGAGATGGTAAAGGTCATGGAGGACATGACATGGGGAAGAGAAGTAGGAGCAGAGTGAAGGAAGGTGAACTATTTTGGTCCAAGAAGTTCATCTAGATGCCATTATAAGGTTAGTGATGTTATTTAATTTTGTGTGGAGTGTAAAAAATTTATGAGAATATATAAATATATTTGTCTATTACGGTTTAAAAAATGATTTGTATTTTATTTTGGATACAAGCTTAGCCCTGCCATCCATAACACTAAGCCAATATCCTCTAAATACCTATAATAAAAACAAGAACTATATGTGAGTAAAACTGTACGGTCAAAATGATTTTCTTGTAATAATGGTAATATGCCAAAGTTAAGTTCAATGGGTTTTAGCTGATGGTTTTAACATATACTATGATTGAGATTTTGTCTTGACCCTTGATATACATATATAAAATCAGATTGGTTATAAATACATATATACTAAGTAGGTATATATTGATATATTGAGTGTGTGTGTGTGTGTGTATGATTATTTGTATACTTATAATTTATCAAGTTAGGTAAAAATGCAAAGCTTGATTATCAAAGTTCATTTAGGATTTGATATATCTATTAAGAGGACTGTGTACATTTAAATAGTGAAATTTTATATATACAAACTATCTATGTAATTTGTTTTACAAACCATGAGAATATATAAATGTATGAGTTGTGTTTAATATGATAATCAAATAGTGAGAATATATATATGAATTGTGTGTAATTTAACAAATTCAAAGTTTGAGTTGAATTGATGACTAAACAAGGTCGATATAAAATTGTGTGTATTGGTTGCTATGAGATTCATCTAGGGTTAGTGAATATATATTTGGAGACTATGTGTAATTATCCTTCAAACCAAGTAGATAGATAGTGGTCTGAGTTCAATTGGTTTCAAAACATGATCCTTTATAAATACAAGGGATTGCGTGTATATTTTTATAAGCCTATTTTAGTTATAAGTTTTATATTTTATAAGAATTTTGTGAAATGAAAGGTGACTATTATAAACTATTTGTAAATTCATATAGTGAAATATAGTGTCAAATTAGGAAATAGAGTAATTGGATTTCTCATACACATATATACAGGGTGTATGGCTTGTATATCATTTATATGAAAAGAATATTAGGTTTAAGTTCTATTAGGAGACCTGTAGCATATTATGGAATCATAAAACATTTATTGTAAATGAATGTTGACATCAAATTGAAACATATTCGGATCTTACATACGTATTATTCAAATAATATGACTTGTAGTTATTTATTAGGTTGAGTATTTAGTTCAAACTCTTTATAGAAACTAGTAATGTATTTTAAAACACATGAGGTTTATATGTAGCAAGTCAATAGAGTCAAATTTGTATAATTTATATGATAATATATTTAAAGTAATACATAGATTGTTGTAAGGTCCAAATACACAGAAAAACTGTACGAGTGTTTGTATGTTATAACTCAATGTCAATTTGACTTAAGAAGAGCATAATATATATATATATATATATATATATATATATATATAGTCTATTGACTATAGTACTCTGTTTATTAATAATTTGGGAATATTAATATCTTATGATAGATCATCAATATATTTTGTGAATAAAAAAGTTTTAATGGTTTTTTGAATCATATGAAGTCTTTGATTAGAAAATATAAATGATTGTTGATATTTATATACAATATTTACAAATTGTTTGAATAATTGTATGTGATACATATTATGAATATAGTTAATATGTACAAGTGCACACACACATACACACATGTATGTATGTATGTATGTATGAGGACTTAGGTACTCATATACATATATAGCATATATTGGTGTATTGGGACATGTGCTTATATTTCTAGTTTTATTGGTTGTTAAAAACTAAGCTTTGGATTCTTAAAGGATAAGACACTATGAATATATGGATATAACCTCTTAAAAATATAACAAAGTTGTTTAAATGAAAGATTATGTTTTCATGAGAATTATGACTTTCTTTTATTATGACCATCTATTTAAACTTGAGTAGTGTGTACAAAAAAATGATAGACTATGATATTATTGCTTGTCATAGAATGTACTATAAGTGAATCTACTTACGAAAATTAAAAACATGCAATATAAATAATATGTATACAAGTTTAATTTATACCAATTGGATATATATATATATATATATATATATAATATCCAGTTGGTATAAATTAAACTTGTATACATATTATTTTTTTGATAATTAATATAGTGGATATTCATTCATACGTTTGACGGACTAAATGTATGATGTATTTGGATTATTCTTGTATTTAGCATGTTCTATGCATGTTAATAAGAAATAATCTATATGAATCTATTGGTTATATATTAACTAAATCTCGCATTGATGGTACTAATTAAGTAGTTAGATGGACTTTACTAGCTTTCTTAGCATCACCAATACTATATGAAAGTAATATGATCAAGTGGTAAATTTGGTTGATCCTAAAGATCAATAACTATTGAAAACTTTAGCCGAAGTAATGTTTAGTTAAACATTATCATTTCATATGTATGATTTATATGTTTGTGTGATATCATATTAAAACATATTTTTTTATGATATATATCATGTTTTTAGAAATCTTATAGTACACAGGTACTAGTTTGTCTCTCTAGATTCTCACACCATCACTATCTATCCATCTATGAAAGGAGGACCATTCTCTGATGGGAGATTGTGTGGGGGATCGATGATCCATGGTTAGTGTATAAAAACACTCAGATGATGCTATCCCTCCCCACAACAGTACTTATTTGGAGACTACACTTGAGATTACCATAGATACTGGAGTTTGGGGAACTCATAATCCATTGAGCCATGTATCTTGTATTGAATTTATTATTATTGAGCCATTATTTCTGATGAAATGTAATGATTTACTAATTATACATTGACAATATTGGCTATATTTTTATATCATCCATGGTTGAAAAAATTGTAATTAGTTTCTATATTCAGTTATGTTTTGTTTCATATGATGCTAGTGATTAGTAACATGTAGATGTTACATGTTTATTTTATAGTTAACATACTTAGTGTGTTATACTTGGATCACTAATTATATTCTCATGGTGAAATCTAATGAAAGAATATGTAGATTAAATTTTAAAAAAAATCTACGTTATTCTAAGTCAATCCTAGTGGAGATGTTACATGAAGGCCAAATAAAAGGGACATATAAATGTCACATAAATAAATAATTACAAGGGCCACACACACATGGCATGATGATGTCAAACAAGTAATATGGTGTAAGTTGAACATACACAAGGCCAAGGGCTACATTTAATTAACAAGCAAGTTAAATCATGTTATGTAATGAAATAATGATATAGATTAAATGAAGCTAGTATATTTGGATCATATATATTTATGTTCATATTATCAAATAACATATTTATCATGACATATGTAAAGTATGAATGAAGAATAAGACATTATTTTTTTATAGATCAACATGGAAAAGAGGTTGTTGATAAAAACAACCTATAAAGTGTTCATAGAAAATGACAATATGCCCTCAATTGGACAAGGTTATTAGTTAAAAGGCTAGCTCATCATCAAAACCATGTAATAGTATGTCTTAGCTTGAAATTTGAATAATATCTAAATATGCATTTTGATCTGCAATCAATAATCATTGAAGAGGTCCCTATGATTATGTTACATTCAAAAACATAGATCTAAAATGCATAGGGGAAGGCCCACATTAGGAGGATAGGTGTGCAATGTGTTATTATCTGACTAGTGTAACTTTGTCTTAATTAATTGTATACAAAAAAATTATGACCATGGAAAATTTTTATGTGTATGATTACTTCATAATTTTTTTAAAATATGTCATGTTTCACACTTAAATACCTTGTGAGAAGCATTGTGTATTGAAATTCTAATGAAATTTTCTATGTACTAAACATTAATATAAATGATATATGCAAAGATATAATCCAACAACATGAAAATATGCTTATAGGTCCCCAATTTAAGTTTTTACAAATATTTTTATTTTTTTATACTTTTTAGAATATATGAATGTTTTTTTATTTTTTACCATATTTGAAAAGTAAAATATGCATGAGTGAAGGTTTTAAAAGTTTTTAAAATAAAGATAAGCTGTAAGGTTTTGAAAATGGAAGGAGGGGGAGATTCAAACAACCCTCAATAAGATGTTAAATCAAAGCATGGAAAGAAAGAAGTCAAGTTAAATTCCCCTAGTATATGTGTATATGTAGTATAGTAAATATGGAAAGAATGTACACATGACCTTATGTAAAAGTAGATGGATGTGATCATGACAGTGCAAATGAGAGTTAGAGCATGTATAGATGTGTAATAATGAGAAAATGATTTACCATGAATAATTTGCATTTAAATATTTGGAATATAATTGCCTTGGATTGATTGAATTTGCAAGAAATAAACAAGGGAATAAGCTCCCGAAAATTAAAAATAGAGCCAAGAGCTAGAATAAAATTGGATTAGGTGAAAAAAATAAGAAACAAAAATAAAGAGTAAAGAATATCTGTACAAATAGGGGTTAATATAGGCCAAGGATAACATCAATGGGATATTAATATGAATATTAATAGGAGGATGAGCATAAGCAGGCTCAATTTCATGGTGTGAATAAAGGACTTGGTGTGAAGAATAAGTGTAAAATGTATATGCATTTGAATCATTAAAATCATACAAATCTTAAGCAGAATCAGGATCATAATCATTAATGTAACCATCATCATAAGATAAAGTGAATTTCTTAGGTTGTGATTGAAAGTATGAAAAATAAACCTCACCATATATTAGAGATATCTTATTAAAAAAAATCATCGTTTCCAAAATCTCGCATCTTAGTCTGGACTAGATGATAATCATGTAACCTTGTTTGAGTACTAAAGAGATAAGTAATTTGTGTTTTGATTTCTTGACTTGGAGATACAATCATAGATTTTGTAGTGTTGAACTTATCTTTTTCCTTTACGCATATGAAATAAATTTTCATAAAGGTGATTTATTGATTATCCTAAATTTGGTTTTACAACTATGCTTTAAGTAATTGATATTTATCTTGTTGCAACCTTTCTTGCTCTGATTTTACTTTGTGCAATTGTTCTTTCTCAATTTGTTCTTTTAATAACTTGTCTTTGTCATATTTTTCCTTTTGTAATTTTATTTGTTCTAATTTTTCCTTTTGAAATTGTTCTTTCTCTAACTATTTTTGTTTTGAATTTTCATTTTGTATCCAAACTTGTTTTTTTGCTTCTTTTGCACTAGCTCTGATTTTGCCACTTATTTATTTTGGATTTGAACTTTAGGAGATGCAATCATAATATGAGTGGGTTGCTTAAATGATTTATCTATTATAAGATCATCACTATCAATGATACTTTGTACTTTATTCTTCAAATCCAAATAAATATATGTATTATGCCCATACATTATATGATATGCACAATAATATTTTGATCTTCTTAGAGGAGTTATAAAAGGTAATGTAATCAATTTATTTTGAATCATTTATCTTATAATATCACTTGAACTCTTATTATCCCTTTGCACACTTATAGGATCATTATAAGTAGATGTATGTCGTTTTTGAACCTTTAGTTGAGATGATATATTTGGAAGCATGACATAAATAGAAGATATATATACATGATTGACACTATCATGCTTTGAATTTATTTTATTTTCTCATGATGTGATCTTTACAATGAAATATGGATATTGTTGTTGTAATTATTCTTTTGACTTTATGATTTTATGTTGAATGGATCACAGTCACTATTATGAATCACTATTCATGATGATGTGGTATGGTGGTGATGTGGATGGTTAGTGATATGGCTAGGTGATGACTTGGCATGACCCACGGTGGGTGGTATGGCCCATGGAGCATCTTTGAAAGTTAAAATAGGATGTGAGAGAAAGTGGGATGCATTTCTCCACTAAAATCACATGGGTTAGATTTTAGAAATCATGTGAGGACATAATGATAGCGGATCACTTGTTTCTACTTTAGACATGTGTTGTGGGATGTAGTTGTCTGTTGGTGAGGTCAAAAGTGGAAATCTTTTGACTCACACATGTGTGTACATGGAAAGTGGGACACAAGGATCACTATGCAATATTGAGGTCACATGTGAAGTGGGATGCAGCACATGGGAGAGCATGTGGGTGTGCACACGGTATGGTCAAGTGGGCATGATGAAATTCCATTCAAAAGCTTAACCTTGCACATGGGGAGACAAGATTCCCTATTACTGAATAGCGCTTCCACATGGAGTATGGTGCAATTTTTTCCTCTCTCTCTATTTTTTCTTGATGTTGTAAATGCTATAAATAAAACATGAGCTCTCCTTTGTAAATTCATCCAATTAGTGGATCCATGCAAGCCTTGGGCTTGCATGCTTCGATGTTGGATCTTGTAGGCTAGATTATGCTTGGTTCACAACTTGAATGCTTCAGGTGGAAGCATTGAATGATTTATATGAAATTCCTAAAGGAATTGATATGGAGTTGTTTTAGAAGAGAGTTTGATGCTTAGATTATTAATAAAGTCTGGATATATCATTTTACCCATGGTTTTTCCTTGCACGTTACAAGTTTTTCACGTAATCTATGTGTAATGTGTCCTCTTGCTTGTATTTATTTTGTGTAGCTTGTATTCTACATTTATTTCCTTACACTTTAAGATTAGCTCATTGATTTAACATGTAGTATCAGGGCTTTATTCCTAATATAGTGAAAAACCTTAGGAATTTTGGATTGAACATGTATATTTATTTCAATTGGAGATTGATATGTGCTAATGGAAGAATAAGGGAGGGTATCTTAGGTGGCATGTAAATATATGTTTGTGGTGGACACTAAGGGAAATGCTAGAGATGATTCCAAAGAGGAAACTAGAGATGTCATCAAAGAAGAGTCTATGGAAGGATCCAAAAAGTAATCAAGAGCGGAAACTGAAGGAAAGTCAAGAGATACAACCAAAGAAGACAAAGGAGAATGATAAATATCATGAAAAGATGTATGTATTTTATTATCACTAGGAAAGGAGAGTGGAGAAGTATTTATATTAGGATAAGGAGGAACATGTTCATCGTCAATTTAGACATAATTGTCATCATAGTCACTATAGTTGTGATGTTGATCATTGTTACAAGGAGAGGAAATAGAAATGCTCTTGCTTTCCATTATTGGTGATGAGAGGGTAATAAGAGTACTATGACATGTATGCACATTAACTATGGGATGTAAAGAAGGAGATGTGGTCTCATCAATAATAGGGTTTGTTTGAGCCTCATGGAAATAAGGGAGAGGAGGTTGTTCATAAAGAACATCATCCTTGTGCTATATATTAACTTTTGCAGAAGGAGGTGAGGAAAGAGTGTGATTAGAATCCAAGTGCACATCCATAGTGGATAATAAAGGGGAAGCTATATATGAAACTATAAGTGTGACAAAATAATAATCGAAAGATGGATCTAAAAGGATTCTAAAGGATGCACCAAAGAGGAATCTAGATGTGTATCTAAAGAGGACTTTAAAGGATAATCCTAAGAGGACTCTAAATGAGAATCTAAAGAGGAATATGTAGGTGTGAGAAAAGGGAAATGTGGAGAGTAATCTAGTAGAGAATCTAAAGAGGGATTTAGTGATGTGTGTGAAGGTAAATCTAAAGAATAAGCTAAAAAATAACCCAAAGGGGAATATATATGTATGATCAAAGGTAAATCCAAAGAAGAACCCAAAAAAGGTTCTAGAGGATGCACTAAAGAGGAATATAAAGATGAAGAAAAAGGTGTATCTTACTCCACTTTGATAAGTATGCTAGGTGATTGGATAAAATATTTTAGATTTAAATTGTTTATATGTATCCATGCCATCAAGATCAAAATCATCCATACAATTATCTTCCATAATTTTTTGTTTATTTTTATTTGTCCATTCAACTTGATCATTAAAAAAGGGGACAAAGTGAGAGGAAAACAATTCATCAAGAGGAAGATTACTACCAACATATTGAATATCTATGGTATATGAAATGAATTTAAATACCAAAAAATGAGTGATTAAAGATGACAAGTAATCTAGCATATACAAGATAACTAGTGATTAAGTACATAATACAAGCAATAATCAAGGTATGATAGGTAATTTAGGAAAGGGTCTTGAATGATTTTTAGGCTCTCAGATATACTTGTTCGTTTATTGATTAGTGTTAGTCCAATATTTTAAATCACTAACTATAGAGGTAAAACCATTATTGTGTCCCATTAATCCTGGTTTTCATGGTAAGTTAAGAGTAACTTCCATAGGTAATATGCTTCTCTTAGGTACACCAAAAATTAGATAGATAAAAAGGCTTTATATTGGTGTAAACAAGCGATCTTAGTTATTTTGGATATACCATGAGGTAGGTGGAAACTAAATTTTGTGTTTAGCTATGTATTATGGCTATGAGTATTAGATTAAAACTCATCATGTTATAATGTTTGTAAACAAAACACCATGTATCCCTTCACGACAATAGCTAAATAGTATTAAAATTGTTTAAACCTAATTTTTAAAACAAGCAAAAGCAATGAAAAATAAAGATGAAATAAACTGAAATAGTAAGAATAAAAAAAAATATAATATTATAAAATTATAATTTTAATTGAAACCCTGGACCACACAAAAATCAACAAACAAGTAGTATATTATTGCACAATAAATATTTAGTACTTTTAAGAGATATGTGCAATGTTTTATAAATTTGAAAGAGGTTATTTCATAAAAATAGATAATTTACAGGACCTATAAATTAATTTGAAAATATATTTTTCTTTTATTACTTAATCTAGATCTTACTAAAAATAGTAATTTGTAATTTCTGAGTAATTTCTAAAATATTATGCAAATAAAAAGAGGTTTTTAATTTATTATATATAAACAAAAATAAACTCTAAGAATTTTTCAAATTAATTTTTTTTAATTAGTTATCAATCAAATAAAGTGCAATGATTACAAGTTAATCACGAAGAAACCCTAGAATATGCATAATGAAAAATATGTATTTACAAAAAAATGGCTAAGTATTTTTGAAATCTAAGATATTTTTTGATTTAAAATCAGTGAATTTATATAACCCAAAAATTAATTTCAAAATATATCTTTTTGTTTTCACTTATGCAAGCATTTATTAAAAATAATAATATATAATTTTTAAGTAATTTATGTAATATTTTTAGTAGTAGTAGTTGTTTATGAACAATAAAAAACTCTAATGGTTTTGAAAATGAAGTTGAAATTACTTAAATATCACAAAAAACTCTTTAGTGAAGAGCTAGGGTTTTGACAATATTCTACAATATTGGGGTTCACCAAAAAAATTATATTATAATTAATTATGAATTGTAATTAAATTTAAATAAACTATAGAAACTAATATAAAATAGGGTACAATAAAGTACAAAACTTCAAGTAAGTTATAAACATTTAATTTTAAAAGTGGGGCATGAAAATGTACAATAAAGTACAAAACTTCAAGTAAGTTATAAACATTTAATTTTAAAAGTGGGGCATGAAAATTTTTAGAGGTTATTTATAGCCAAAAGGCTATAAATACATTTTTTTCATTTTTGAAAATGGTTAATTCTATGAAAATATATATAGGTCAAGCCTCAATTTTTTTATAATTTATTATATATTTGTTGCGAATCATCTTATAAATTATACTCAATCTTATTTTGGGACACCAATTCACCATAGTTACTATGCATGTATGGTTCGAATTAACAAAAAAAATATATAAGATATATATTGGTTATCTGAAATCGCTAGGTATATATGTATATATATGTGTGTATGTGTTTGTGTGTGTGTGTTTTATAAGGACAACCTAGGACATAATAAGATTAAAGTAATAATTATATTTTGGTTGGTATGGTTTGTTAATTGAAATTAAATATATATTTTAAAGGCCAATTATAGATATGGTTAAAACATTTTGGCAGACCTTGTTATATAATTTATAATTTTAAAATTATGAAAATATTTTGAATATTTTTTGGTGCCATTTATAAAAATAATAAAAAAATATGTATTTCCTTTTATATGGTTTTAATAACTAAAAAACTTAATAATAAATAATTCTCAAACCTAATGTTGGTTTTATTTCCAGTATTGAATGTGGTGTAGGTAAAATTAAAGCTACGGGGATCAAGATTGAGATATTGCCCTATTTTTTAATGAATTGGTATCAATATATTTAAAAGCTCCAAGAAAAAAATTTAATGTTGGTCCAACATGTCACTTGTGGGATTAATGTAAGTTTATCGAATACATATGTGACAATTTCTTAATTTTACTAGTCATTTATGCAATTTATTGGCATAAGAGAAGCTCTAGTAGTAAAAGATTGGGAAGAGAGGTTGTAAACGAAGGCACAGAGAATTTTTAAGTTGGTTTCCTTATGATTACAAGGTATGGCTTTATGTTTTTCTATTCTAAAGACTTAGATCAGTTATTTGCATGCACAGTCATCTATCTTGAAATGATTAAATATAATGATAATCTCTCTAAAAAGTATTTATTTGAATATATTTGTTCAAAACACTATGCACGTTGGTTTTCTCAAAAAATTGTGTATATCTGTCAATCTTTTTCTTATAAAAAAAGATTTTGATTATTTTACTCATTTTGACTACACACAGTTATTCCATTTGCACATGTGATAGAAGGTTGATATGTTCTCCAAGTCTGTGAAATGGGTATTTCCAAGTTACTTATAAATATGGTTGAATTGATCATGATACTCTATTATGTTTATTCATTTTATTTTTTGTACATTGTTTAAAAGAAGCATATTGCATGCCATTATTTTTCAAAAGAAAATAGTTTCTTATTTGTTTAAAATAAGTATGTGGTAAATACCAACCAAATAATATAATAAACTAAGTATAGCAAAATTTGTGACAAAAATCAGAGTATAAAGTATAAATAATAAACCGACTATGGATCCATAGGGCAAGACAACTATGAAAAATGAGAAAGACATATCTAAAAAAATATTTAAAATATTTTCATAATTTTAAAATTATAAATTATATAATAAGGTCTGCCAAAATATCTTAACCATGTCCATATTGGCCTTTCAAATATATTTCTATTTCAATTAACAAACCATGCCAACTAATATATAATTATAACCTTAAGCTCATTGTGTCCTAAGTGGTCCTTATCATATATAAACACACACACACACACATGAAAATTAAACATTAAGGTTTTGAGAAAGCTTGTTGAAGATAATGTAGAGTATATAGATGATCAGTTTTGGCATAGTGGTTTGTCTTCATTTTTTTGAAATGTTTGAGAAACTTTTATTCAAAATGAGTATTTGATTATTTAGCATGGTCAAAATTGGAAATATTGATTTCAAATTTTTGAAGATACAGTTGCATGTATTTTTAGAAATATATATATGAAACTCATAAAATAGTGAAATCTGATGAACAACTCAAAAATGAAGAAGCTTATCTTCACAACCAAAAGTTGCATTAGCATTTATTCATTTTTAAAAAAGTACATAAGAAGGTACATTATATATTAAGGAATTAGGTCACCCAAAAAAGTAATTAACTCAGCTCATAATTAGAAAATGACTTAAAATACATTCCCCTAATGACCTATTATTAATCTAAGTAAGTTAATTAGATCATGCAAATAAAACCATATAGTAGTAAAAAACCTACACTGACACCCACATTAAGTATAACTTAAGTGGGTAGAAGAATCAAGTCTTGGCATAAAGGCCTAAAGAGGTACCCAAGTACATAGAAAATAGAGAACTAAGAATCTTCATAGAAAATGTTGAAACTGCCTATAGTAGAACTCACAAAATGACCAAGGTTGATGATGAGATCTTCTATCTAAAGACTAAAAAAGCTCCATCTCCATTGAACAATGTTTTATCCATCTACTAGAGGAAAAGCATGATAGGTGTATTGTAAGTCTTCCAATTCCTTAAAAGAAGATGAAGGCAGTAATACGAAGATCTCTAAATATATTTAAATATAATATGTGGCATAGGTCTGGGAAGATCATGCATAAGAACTAAATGTAATGTTACTGAATGAAACATGTCAGATGAAAGGCATGAAATATTCACTGAAATAATGTCTATGTGAAGTGTGGAACATGGCTCAACAACTCTCAAAATTGAAGAAAATATTGTAGGTGAAGCATGTAGATCCACAGAATGAGTATCCATATGAAGAGATGAGTTGTCAATGCTCTCAATAAGTGTACTCTCATTGAAAACATTAGAGTCTTTTTAAGTACCAATATGTGATGGCTCTAGAAGATGCAGATCCTAAATAATAATGGATGTATATTCTACAAAAGAATAACTAAGGATTGGTAGAATATCATTTTATAGTGGTGGCTCGACAAAAGGAAGAACACTGTCCATTTAAAATGTGTCATCATAAAAAATGAAAGGAGAGAGTATAATAGTCTTTAAAGAGACAATATAAAGATAATGATGAGGAGTGATATAAATCTCAACATGATCTTTGAAAAGAGACTGAATAATGTTCCAAATAGGGTAGGAACATTATGTATGTTCCACATGTCAATAAAAATTCATGGCAACATGCAATAATAAAAGACCAAGAACCTTTTCACAAGTGTTAGCTCACTTATTATACTAACTCAATTCAATAAGGGCATGAATTTATCCATATAGTAATGGAGTACAATTCTTTTTTGTAAGCAAATGTTCCATATATGCACACCAAAAAACATAAATGATATTTCTAAGAAGAACCACTAGTGTAAAATCAACTCTTCTTATCTGATATATCTTGAGGTGAGTTGACATGACCACAAGTAACCATGCACGCTCAATATGATAGACTTCAAACTTAGCTAAAAATATGTCTAAATAAACAATATATACAATAGTCACCAAATCCTGCTATATGCATAAGTTAGAACTTTTATAATTGAGTGCATATATAATCAACACATTTAAGTGCGTATACAATCAACACATATACAAAAACAACACAAGTATGTAAATGAAAAAATAAATTCAACCCTCATAAAACTATATAGGATCAATTTTATAAGGCTTAAGAATATTATCAATGTGTAGATCTCAAAAAAACTCAGACTTTCAAAAAAAATGGCACCTCAAAAAGAGCAACTGGGTAAAATTTATATGCATTTGAAGTTCTAGATGACAAGGGAAATCTTCATTTTACAAAATTTGAAAAACTTTTGGGTTGAAATTTTTTGGAATCAACTTCCCCAAGATAAACTTAGGCCCTCTTAGAGCAAAAGTTTAGTATTTTTGGGTTGGAAGTGACCACGGGATTAATTCCCATGTGACCAAGGACTAAGACCTAACATGGGTGCTTCCTATCCCCTTTTTTATTATTTTCATTGATGTGGGAGTGATGTCACTCTAAGAATGAATCCATTTTTAAAATGAATAGTGCCACTTTCCACTCTATTAAATTTGATGGTCTACTGAACACCATAAAGTGACACAATAAATAAGGAGAAGGTGGGTAGAAATTGGGGCTTACTCAAGTAGGTGGCAGATCCCATGGTGTGCCTTCACACTAGGTAGAATCTAGGGTGTGTCTAGGAACTAGGCAAAGTCTAGATCATCTCCATATAAGGGGTATAATTTGGCTAGTGCCCATGTAGGGGATAAAACCTGGTGGATGTCCAGGTAGGGGTTAGATTCTGAAAGTTATGCAAATAAGGGTTAGAACTTAAAAGGTGCACGAGTAGGGGTAGAACCCAACACGTGCTCAAGAAGGGGGTGGAACCCAATAAGTGTATGAGTAGGGGCAAAACATGATATGTGTTCAAATATGGGTAAATGTCTGCCAACCCTAAAATGTCCACTAAAGGGTCAAAAATTATCGACAGTGGGAAATGTTCACCCAAATTTATTTTTTTACCATGAAAAGTTTGCTAACTATCAAAAACTGTCTATGAGGGTGAAAATTCTACCAAGTTGAAGAAACCTCCAAAATCATGGATTCTGTACAACTTCAAAATCTAATAAATACCCACTTAGTTTCTTTACAAACCCAAAAAACCCATAAATAATTTTTCCTCAAAGTCACTAGATGTACGATTTTTTTTAAAATTCAAAAAATGGCTTTGAAACCCTCTAAAATGGTCAAAATCTATTTATCATAAAACTGTCATGTTTATAGTTGTTCTTAGGGTTTTTCCACCTTATGAATTCAATAGCACTATCTATTTTTTACTTTGAGACTCTAGATATGCATATTTACATAGATTTTTGAGAAACCCCACCAAACCTTAGAAAATTAAAATTAATGGAAAATATTGAACAAGCTAGAATGCTAGATCTCACAACAAAATCGATGGCAATCATCTACTAGTTCAACTCTGATACCATGTTGAAGTGAGCCATAATTAAGGATCAAATTAGATAGGGTTGAACGCGTGAAGTTGAATCTGTATGGAGTAGTGAAAGCTGAAGAACAACTCAAATATTAAAAAAACTTGTCTTTACAACCAAAAGTTGCATTAATATTCATTTATTTTTTTTAAAGTACATAGGAAGGTACATTATATAGTGAGGAATTAGGTGACCTAAAAACATAATTAACTCAACTCACAATTAAAAAATGACTTAAAGTACATTTCCCTTAATGACCTATCATTAATCTAAGAAAACTAATTAGACCGTGTAGATAAAACCACATAGTAGGAAAAAGCTTGCACTAACAATCTCCTAAATTAGAGTCTATATTTTTATGAAATTTTGATAGTACATTTTCAAGCCAAATATGAACCAATTTAAAAAAAATTTAAAACCCAAATTTTAAATTAAAAGTTATAGTTATTTTAACAGTCATGTTAAAAAAATAACTTAATTTTGAGAAAAAATAAAAATAGAAAAGGTGAGCAAATTAGATATTCAAAAGAAATATCCTTGATAAGAAACTTGAAATCACAATAATTAGAACTAATCAAAACTCTTATTTATTTTGAGAAGAGGCTTCTTTTACTTCCAAAGATGGTTGTGGGGTGTGTAGTCCCATCGGGCATGCCAAAATGTAACACAAGAACAAGTGGTTAGCAATGTTAGATATCTAAATAAATGGAAAACTAATTAAATGTATTCTAATGTACTTTATATTGAGCAATCATATAAATACTAAAGTGTAATATACCTTCAAATTACTCTTTTAATGAATGGATTGTGCTCATAAGTGATGTGGTTGAAAATACATTGATGAAGCGCATGGACGAATCAACAACTCCTCTCCTTGCAAAATTGATGTTTTGATTGGTTGGTTTGATGATGTTTAAAGCTTCAATAGATGGATTTAGAATAAACTCCATTATATAATTTAAGCTTCATATAATTAAAGGTAGATGACTCCATTTATTGCTTGGTTGATTGATTGTGAGTCATAGATCTTGGTTGGAGATCAATAGTGGAAGATGATTGAATTGACAGGTGGGGACCTTGGGCCCATGGAGGATGAAATGGGATTATTTAATTTGATAGTGGAGGTTAGTGGGATTTGAGGTGGATTATTAAATTTAGAAAGATGAATCTTTAGATTATAAAATTCAGATAATTAGGGACAAGAGAAGCCTGTGGCATCATTAAAATTTAGAAAGTGAAAAGGGGTGAAAGATGATGTAATGATGTGGGTATTATTTGATTTTTATATTTTGATAATTAAGAATATTCAAAATCCATGGAATTAGGGAAGAATTATTTAATTGATTTGGACATATTAACCAATAGAATATGATGAAAATTTTATGAGATTGGAGGTGGTTATGGAAGAAATGACTTAATTGGATAGGGGGTGATGGATAGTAAACCTAGAGATGTTACTACAAATATAAGTCTGATTAACTAAAATTATCACAAAGTGTTTAATTTTAAGTGTCTACATGGACATTTAAATATGTCATCCCCTTTGATTGTGTGATATTTGAACATGCCCCTTTTATGAGGTCTCTTTTGACCATTCTTATGCATTACATTGAGTATTTTTGTGTGTGCTTGATTATTTGTTGAGGTTGCATTGTTACTCTCTAAACATTATCATGATCGATATCATGTATTAGGACTTGATGTGATCACATATCATGATCCTACTTAATATATCTGCTTTGACATGTTATCTCTATATGTTACATGATTCATACATAAATTATATAGTTACCTTATCCTTTTGAGGTAATGTACCTACCAATTTCTATCTCCCTCACCTCAAAAGGAGGGGGCATACCAGTGGGGACATGTCATAGAAGTATGACCTCCACATTTTTCATAGTTTCCATATTTTAGTGGGGGCATGTCATAAAAACATGACCTCCACACTTATAAACTTACTTACGATTTCCATATTTCAGTGGGGGGCATGTCATAAAGACATGACCTCCACACTTGGAAAAAATCCACTTTAATTCCATGATTAAGCTATACACTTGGGTCAAAATCTTATACATTGCACTGATTTGGCATAGATTTGATTTTTTGTATTAGATTTACGACACATATACTCTAACTCAGACATATTAGAGATGCATATGCCATGATATTGCACTAAAAATTATGAAGCTTACCAATTATACTACTCACTAGGATGCATCGATTACATTAAGATGTATTGTTATCAAGTCTTTTCTACTACAGAAATTTGTTCACTTTAAAGGTTAAAGTGATCAAATCATTCAAACTCACCAAATTTATAGATTAGAGTGATTAAATCATCCAATCTCACTAGATTTATAAGAAGAGTTTATTAAATCACTCGCTATCACCAAATTATATATATTCACACTTGATTTGTGTGATTGAGATATAATTATCTCAATTGATGTGTCACAACTCATCCTTGCATCAAATTAGGGAAATAATACCTTCTAATATCCCTCTTCAAATATCCAAGGTTTAGTTTTTAACATTTTCTAGCTCTAATGTTTAATAAGGGAGCATCATTACGAAGTCAAACCATCAAGAACAACATGGTTGCATTGACACATCCTTCCTTGATCTCTTTATTTTCAAGCATTTCAATTATTTAAAATTTTAGATTATATTGATTGATTTATATTGTAACATGTTTTTTGTTACAAGTCATACACCAACAAAGCACTCAAATTAGCTCAAACAAAGGCAAGGTGTGTTATACACCCCTAGGCACACATTTTTTTCCTTTAATCTAATTATTTATTCTTATGCATTACTATATTAAAGGGGGGAATGTAGATACTAATACTAAATATTTATAGCATCTCAATCTTGTACATTTGACAAATATCATTTAGGGCTCTACCCTTCATTATAAACCTCCTTACTATTAAAAATCTCAAATTCACAATTTCATTGTGCCTAAATGCTTATCTCTTACTCTGATCCATATCATTCTGATGATCTAAGCCTCCTATACTACATCAAAAGCTTAAAAATTGATAAACATCATTCATTATCAGTTTCAAATTTATATATTTTCTCTAGACCTATGGACACTACCGACCACATAGGGACACTACCACATATGATGTGTCTAGATCCTTATCTAGTGTCTAGTAGCCAAAATTCATCCAAATTACAAATGATTCAAAACCTATGGATCAGCCTATTTGTCTTATTGAAGCATATCGTGAGATATTTTCAAAATGTGTGGTATAAATACAAGTTTAAGTCTTCTCATTATTCATCTAGAAAATACCAAGCAAACACATAATAAAGTTCAACTAATCAATTGCACAACCAATATATTTCTCCATTTTCATCCCTATTTTCATATCAATCATACGAGTAATTATATTACATGGTTGAAGCATTCAAAGAGTAGACTATTGGATATATGATTGTCATTGATGTCAAAAGGGAATTATGAGCATGTCAGTAATGCTCAGGGATGAATTGGTGATCATGGTGATCCTATTAGAGGTTAAAGATGATTGGAATGTTTGTGTGCATGAATGGTATTCTTTCGGTTCTTCATAATGATCATCTAGACATTTTGGGTCCATACAGGAAAAGATAAGTAGACAATTTTATAATGCCATATCTTGCACATAAGAAGACTTCAGGACCAAATGGATATATGGTTATAATCCCCTATGTAAGAGGAACAAATGCACTAATTTGTAGGTCATCTGAATAAGTGAGACAAGAGTTATGCAGGTGCAAAATTAGCCTTCCAGGCAAAATGAAATGGTCTCCATACTTAGACAAAATTTGCACAAGGTCATGCAAAGTTTTCATGCTTTTATAAAGATCATCTATGGACTTTTTCAAAAGAAACAGATGGTAGATATGTTATGGGTTTTTCATGAGCATCTTGAATATGTGGTCCGCAGGCTCAAGGGAGAAGGAATGAGCTCATAATTGAATTATATTTACTCTTGGACGTTATAGGTTTTCACAATAAAATCCTAAGGGTTTAGCCATGGTGTCAACAAGCAAAGTTATATTTTAATGTTGACTTGGTATAGCCAAGAACTGGTAACTTAAGGTACAACTTAATTCCATATCATTAAGAAATTAGCCCCTCGACATAGTAATTACTAGCTCTAAGCAATGATCAAAGGACTTTATATTTTCCTAAGTCTAAGACTTAATATATATCCAAACTCGATCAATGACCCGCACTTCATCATACATAAATGATCCAATGAAGTACAATGAAGTCAAATTATTAAAAGGACCTTCGAGTTAATACACAAGTGATAAGTGTCACAATCATGGAGCCTAGACAGTTAATCTATGGTGTAGTTTAAATTCAAAAGGTCAACAAGCAATGCAAGGATGCCAAATGTATCAATAGGGGTAACTAATAGCTATGTACAAAAGACACATGCTTATGCCAAGTGTCATATCTTTGAGGGTTGGATAGATATAAAGATCAATCTTGTTAGAAGATCTAACAATGAATGGGTGATCGTACAAAGGAGATCCAATGGAGCAAATGGACTCAAATGCTATAAAGTGCTTAAGGTTTATTGACACAATGATAAGTTAAAGACCGAGCAAGTCTAAAAATATTGATGGATCAAAAGTGATCTAAAGATGCAACAAGTAATGAGATGAGTTAAAGATCTCAACATTTAATAACTAGATAGAAGTAAAGATAGTGCATCTTTGAAGATCCAACGGCACGTAGAAGCTTGGATGAGAGAGACCCAACAAAGTGAGTAGACTTAGATAAAACAAAGTGATCGATGATTATTAACACATTGGCAAGTTAAAAACCAAGCATGTTTGAGAAGATTGATGGAGTGAAAGTGATCCAAAGATGTAGATTGGAAGTGCCCTGTTGTACAGTACTTATAAGTGTTGAAGACCAACAGGTGGGTCAGCATGGTTGGTGGTCATGCCCCTCATAATAAAATTTGTGTAATTATTTTTCTCTCTCCTTATCTTTTGGTTTTGAAAATTCATTGTATTTCCTCATATTTTAAAGGGAACCTAAAATGGTCTTGTTGTCAGGGCCCTATTTAAGAAAAATTATTTTTGTCCCTTTTCACATGGTTGTTATCTAGCAAGACTCCTACTGCATTTTTGAATGCATATTCAAGTAGTGGATTTTGGGTCACTCATGTATGGCCTTTTTTTGTTTATGAGTATTTTTGCCTTCATGCATCGATGCTAGTTAGTTTACACTTCCACTTACATTCATGCCATTGAGATATTTGATGCCCCTTCCTTTGTGCCTCCTTGCATTTTCTAGTAGAGATTCTATTTATTTCTAAAAATAAGCACCTTTTGTGTGCATGTGTGCTTTCATGTTTTTAGCACAATAATGAGTTTGGCTTCCTCTATTGTACATGGGTCTCTTATTAGGCACTTTGTTTTTTAGAACCCATATAAGGATTGCATAATGTCTTGTCATTTGTTGGCCTTCTTTGTTATATGCTTTTGTATTTTTGACACCAGCCTCGATAGTATGACCATTTCTATGTTGCAAGAGACTTCTGGTATCCCCAATGCCTGTTAGGATTTAGAATTACCCATGGGTAGCCATTTTCATGCTTCTAAAATTACCACAGTGTTGAGGTGTGGAGCTAAAAGCTTCACCAAATGAGCAATTTGCAGGTTGCAGGAATTACACAGTCACCGGCATCGGTCAGGAGCAACCGACGTCAGTCAGGAGCAACCGACGTCAGTCAGGAGTCGATTAAGAGATGCTGACGTCGGTCATGGATCGGCCAACGTCGGTCACAAGCAGACAGGCAGGGACCAATGTCGGTCACCTGTGCGTCCAAAATCTATTTTCGTGGACAGAACAGAATGTTTGCATGATAGGATTAAGTGATAGTCTTAAGTCTGCATCTCTATTTTAAGTAGGACTGTTTTGAGCCCTTGATTAAGAGGTGCATCTAATGGTTGTAATTGTATGCTCATGATCCCTAAAGTTATATAATGGGATAGATCTTCATAGCTTATTGAGTAGAAGTAGAGTAATAGTACAAGAATTGTATATGTGTATCAATCCAAGTGTTGGAGTTGATTGTAATTGAGAGAGAGAACTCTTGAGGGAAAGAGATCTAGAAAGAGATCTGTATATCTGAGAGAGGTGTGGAAGAAAATAAGTTTCTTCAATTGTAATTCCTTCTGTAAAGAGTTTAATACAAGTTTTCAGGGTGGTTTCTTGTATCTCTTGTTCTTTGCTATTTCTGATTCTAGTTACTTATCATTCTAGTTTAATTTCGTATTTAATTGCTTTCATATAGTAATCAGCTTTGTTGGTTGATCCCCAACAAGTGGTATAAGAGCATATATGTTATAGGTGCCCAACAAGTGGTATCAGAGCTCAAGTTGACTAACAGGTGTTTCAAATCTGGTTAGTGTGTATTGATTACAGGTTACTCACAAAGATTTTTGTTTGAGTGGGAGAAGCAATGGCAGAAAAAAGTAAACTGAGAATGGAGAAGTTCAATGGAAAGAATTACCAATTATGGAGAATGCAGGTAGAGGATTATCTGTATCAGAAAGATCTATACTTACCGTTAGGTGGAGTTTCAAGGAAGCCCACAGACATGGAAGATGAAGAATGGGAAGTTCTTGATAGAAAGGCTCTTAGATCTATAAGATTGAGTCTAGCATCTACTGTGATATCTAATTTATCACAGGCAAAGTCAACGGTAGAGTTAATGACTACTTTAGCAAATTTATATGAAAAACCCTTAGCTTCAAATAAGGTATATCTTATGAAGTAGTTATTTAATTTGCAAATGCAGGAAGGTGGATCTGTATCTAATCATCTAAATGATTTCCATGAAATTGTAAATCAATTAAATTCAGTCAAAATAGTGTTTGATGATGAAATTAAAGCTCTATTAATCTTATGTTCTTTTCCTAAAAGCTGACATAGCTTGGTAATGGCAGTTAGTAATACAGCATCTGCTTCAAATATTTTAAAAGTAGATGATGTTGTTAGTGTAATCTTGAATGAAGAAAAGCACAGAAGAAACATCAGGGAATGCTTTAAGTTTTGAGAGCAGGGGAAGGCAAAAAGAAAAGAGCAAGAAAGGGAGATCAAGGTCTAAGTCAAAGATGAGAGGTAGATCCAAATCCAAAAATGGCAGGAGGACAACCTACTGGAATTGTGGAAAGATAGGGCACATAAGCAAAGATTGTTGGTCAAAACCTAAAGAGGACAATCAGCATGAAGGTAAAGAAGAAGCAAAAGTTACAGGTATTGCACAAGATGATCTTATATTCTCTTTGCATAATAATATAGAATCTTGGGTGTTAGATTCTAGTGCCTCTTTTCATGCTACCCCAAATAGAGAATATTTTAGTGACTTGTCCGTGGAGATTTTGGAATAGTTTATTTAGGGGATGATGAGCCTTGTAAAATTGTTGGCAAAGGAAAAGTGCAGTTAAAAATGCAGAATGGCAACACATCGGTGTTGAGAGATGTCATGCATGTTCCCAGCATGAAGAGGAATTTGATTTTTGCAAGAAAGTTAGGGGATGAGGGTTGTACAATAACTCTCACAGCTAAATCTTGGAAGGTTACCAAGGGTGCACTTGTATTGGCTAGAGGTAAGAGAGTAGGTACTCTCTATTTATGTAATTGTATTATTGATAATTCTCCTTCTGTATTATCTACTTCAGATGTAGATGCAAAGTTGTGGCACCAGAGGCTTGGCCACATGAGTGAGAAGGGAATGACAATTCTTAAGTCAAAAGGTAAGCTTTCAGATTTGAAAAGCATAGATCTAGATTTTTGTGAGCACTGTATTTTTGGAAAACTGAAGAGAGTGAGTTTTTTCAAAACTGGGTCAACAAAGAAGAAGCACAAATTGAAGCTTGTTCACACAGACGTGTGGGGACTGGCTCAGGTTGCTTCTATTGGAGGATCACAGTACTATGTCTCTTTCATAGATGATGCTACAAGAAAGGTATGGGTCTATTGTATAAAGAAGAAATCTGATGTTTTTGACACTTTTAAGATTTGGAAAGCTATGGTTGAGAATGAAACAGGTAGGAGATTGAAGTGCCTGAGATCTAATAATGGTGGTCAGTTCTGCAGCCATAAGTTCAACTGGTATTGTTATATGCATGAAATACACAAGCAAAGGATGGTTCCAAGGACACCTTAGCAAAATGGAGTTGTTGAAAGGATGAATAGAACAATAATGGAGCGTGCAAGGTGTATGAGATTGCATGCTGGTTTGCCCTTAGAGTTTTGGGTAGAAGCTGTAGATATTGCAGTGTACCTGATTAACAGAGGATCCTTTATAGCTCTGGATGGTGGAATTTCAGAAGAGGCATGGACAGGTAAAAAGGTAGATCTCTCATTTCTCAAAGTTTTTGGTTGTGAAGCTTTTGTGCACGTTGATAAGGAAAATAGAAAGAAGCTGGATGCTAAGTCTATGAGGTGCACGTTTATTGGTTATGGCTCTGATGATTTCGGATTCCAGTTTTGGAATCTAGGAACTAACAAGATAATTAGGAGCCATGATGTTGTTTTCAATGAAAAAGTGATGTATAGTGATCAGCGCAAGAAGCTGAATCAATCTGGGCAGAGCAATGGAGAATTGGAGGAGGTGACGGTCCAAAATGAGCTCACAGGAAAGAATAATCACAAACAAGAAAACACAAAGATCGACATTAGTCAGGTAGGAACCGACGTTGGCAATATAGGAACCGATGTCAGTCAAACAGTGACCGACGTCGGCCAAGAAGGAACCGAGGTCGGTCATGTGGAATCGACGTCGGTCAGTAACAGGCCTGGAGGTGACTGAGGTCGGTCACTATTAGAGAATTTGGGCGGACAGCGTGTTGTGAATGAGTCTCAGACGCCCATCAGGAGGTCAGAAAGGGTAAGTAAACCTCCAATTTGATATTCTCCTTCATTATTCTATATATTGCTTACTGATGGTGGAGAACCAGAGAGTTTTGATGAAGTAATATAGGTGGAATCCAAGAATCAGTGGGAGCTAGGCATGAATGAGGAGATTGATTCCTTGAAAGAGAACCAAACATGGGATTCAGTTGAGTTGCTAGCGGGAAAGAAGACACTGAAGAACAGATGGATCTACAGATTGAAGGAAGGTGAGAATGGACAGATGAGATATAAGGCTAGGTTGGTAGTGAAAGGATTTGCACAGAAACTAGGTATTGATTTTGGTGAGATTTTTTCTCCTGTAGTTAAAATGACTTCTATATGGACTGTATTGTCTTTAGTTGCTATTGAGGATTTGCATCTTGAGCAGCTTGATGTTAAGATAGCATTTCTTCATGGAGATTTAGATGAAGAAATATATATGGATCAGTCGAAAGGATTTGAGGTCAAAGGTAAGGAGAAGTTAGTGTGCAGATTGAAGAAAAGCTTGTATGGCTTCAAGTAAGCTCCTAGACAATGGTATTTGAGATTTGACAGGTTTATGACTGAGCATGGCTACAGTAGATGTCAATCTAACCATTGTGTGTATTTTAAGAGATTGGATAATGGTAGATATATTATATTATTATTGTATGTAGATGATATGTTGGTTGCAAGATCACACATGCAGGATATCTCTGAGCTTAAGGTGAAATTAGCTCACACATTCCATGAAGGATTTGGGAGCAGCAAAGAAAATCCTTGGCATGAGCATTAAGAGAGACAGGAAAAATCACAGGTTGATTTTGTCTCAAGAGGATTATGTGAACAAGGTGTTGAAACGGTTCAATATGCAAGATGCAAAACTGGTAAGCACACCTTTGGTTAGACATTTTAAATTGAGTAAAGAACAGTGTCCTAATTCATATGATGAGGTAGAGTACATGAAGAAAGTTCCATATGCTTTCGCAGTAGGGAGCTTAATGTATGCAATGGTTTGTACTAGGCTTGATATTGCCCAAGCAATGGGAGTTGTTAGTAAGTATATGGCCAATCCAGGGAAGGAACACTGGAAAGCAGTTCAGTGGATCCTCAGATATCTGAGAGGGACCACCAGTAGGCATTTGTGCTATGGTGGGTCAAACACTTCTCTACATGGTTATGTAGATTTAGATATGGCAGGGGATTTGGATGGCAGGAGAAGCACCACAGGATATGTTTTCACTGTTGGTGGAACAGCGGTTAGCTAGATTTCAAAGTTGCAGAAGGTTGTTGTCTT
Organism: Torreya grandis; assembly: GCA_037957365.1. NCBI lineage: Eukaryota > Viridiplantae > Streptophyta > Pinopsida > Cupressales > Taxaceae > Torreya > Torreya grandis. The sequence goes on from JARHVA010000748.1 coordinate 3,333,146, forward strand.
GTCAACTATAGAAGCAAAATATATTGCAGTCACAGAGGCTAGCAAAGAGATGATATGGATGACACGGTTCATGGAAGAGCTAGGAAAGGAGCAAGACAGTTGTAGATTATACAGTGATAGTCAGAGTGCAATTCATTTGGCTAAGAATTCAGTGTTTCATTCAAGAACCAAACATATACAGCTAAGGTACCACTTCATAAGACATGTATTGGAGGATGGTGAGTTGAAGCTAGAGAAGATCCATACAGATAAGAACCCTGCTGATATGTTAACCAAACCGGTAACAAAAAAGAAGTTGAATCTTCATTCAACTTTTGTAGGTCTTCATGATTGAGTTTGAAGATGGAGGAGCTAGAAGATGTTGTTGTACAGGTACTGGTGCAACTAATTATCTCTAAGTGGGAGATTGTTGAGGTGTGGAGCTAAAAGCTTCACCAAATGAGCAATTTGCAGGTTGCAAGAATTACATAGTCACCGGTGTCGGTTAGGAGCGATCGACGTCGGTCAAGAGTCGACTAGGAGATGCTGGCATCGATCATGGATCGGCCGACATCGGTCACAGGCAGACAGGCAGGGACCGATGTCGGTCACCTGTGCATCCAGAATCTATTTTCGTGGACAGAATAGAATGTTTGCATGATAGGATTAAGTGATAGTCTTAAGTCTGCATCTCTATTTTAAGTAGGACTGTTTTGAGCCCTTGATTAGGAGGTGCATCTAATGGTTGTAATTGTATGCTCATGATCCCTAAAGTTATATAATGGGATAGATCTTCATAGCTTATTGAGTAGAAGTAGAGTAACAATACAAGAATTGTATATGTGTATCAATCCAAGTGTTGGAGTTGATTGTAATTGAGAGAGAGAACTCTTGAGGGAAAGATATCTATACATCTGAGAGAGGTGTGGAAGAAAAGAAGTTTTTTCAATTGTAATTCCTTCTGTAAAGAGTTTAATACAAGTTTTTAGGGTGGTTTCTTGTATCTCTTGTTCTTTGCTATTTCTGATTCTAGTTACTTATCATTTTGGTTTAATTTCGTATTTAATTGCTTTCATATAGTAATCAACTTTGTTGGTTGATCCCCAACAAGTGGTATCAGAGCATTTATGTTCTAGGTGCCCAACACATAGTAGTTTAGGTGTTCATTGAATAGTGGATTTTGACCACTCGTGCAGATATTATGAGTATTTTCACTTAGTGTTCAGCATTGAGGGAGTGATGTTTGATAATGCTTCCTTAGGTTTTTTATTCTACCCAATATTTTGGAGATCAATGTTTCTTCCAGTTGATCCTTGTATTCAGCACCAGTTCTTATTTTACTTGGTGGTTATAGTGATTAGCATCCATGTATTTTGGTGAGATGGATTAACATCCATCAAGACACTTGTTTTCTTCACTAGATTCTCTTGACATTGTACATAAGTACCCAACATGGCATAGTTATCAAGACCTATCTTCTAAGAAGTTTTACACTCTTTTATTTTCCACTACTCCCTAAGTTATGCTTAAGGGATGGTTTTAGAGTAATTAATGTAGTTTAATCACTTGTTAAGCTTGCTTAGGGTATGTTGTCATTATGTTGACATACCTACCCACTCATTATCTCTCTCTCCTACTTATAGGCACTCTAGTAGTGCATCTTGGAGATAGAAGATAGAGGAGAAGTGAAGATTAACTTGTAATATATCATTCAGTAATAGATATTTTATTGAGTTTTGTGTGAGAAATGCATTAGCATCATGGTTGTGGTGATGAGCTCTTGGAGAGATCTTAGGTGAGAGTTTTAGATGTGTCAGCACTAATCACCATGACACACTTTTAGATGTTTCTTCACATTTTTCTATTGTGGACTTTGTACCCACTCATACAGTCATATTCATACAGCATCCATATTTATCTGGGATGGATATTTTGTGGCAACAATTTTAGCATTCTTTGTGAGGATTTTACTAGTGTGGTTCCTCCGCTCTATTACTTCCTTGTCCACATATAGTTCCCTTGTTTTTGGAGCAACTCTCATGACTCTTGATGGCATTTTCTATAAATTGACAACATTCTAGTGTTTCCTGCATCATCTAGTGTTTTTTATGTATGGGATAATTTTACTCACACTGAGTTATAAAGTGCCATAGGGGGTTTCTGATTTAGCCATGTCTACCTTCATGTGTATGTGTGCTTTACTCTAAGAACCTCCTCACTCTTCAGTTTCTTGACTTTATCTTCACCACTAGGGCCATCTTATTAAGAGATTTTATTTATATCTTTGATACATTTTTTTTGATAGTTCAACAGTTTCCTTTAGCTTGATGTAGATATATTTTGATGCATCTAGTGTCAAATTTTCAATGTTCGAGTAGTGGATTTAACCCACTCATATAGACTTTTTTTGCATCACTCCACCTATCAGTAGTATGGGGGGTATGGTGCAGATCTTGCTTCTTCAATTGTCATGTTCCTTGGAACATCGTTGCTTCAATAGTAGATCAAATTAAGTTTGGTGACCCTTTTGCACTTTTGATACTTCTGACAGTCTTTTTTCGTAAGAGTTATTCTTGTGAATACAATGTCAATTTTTTCTTTATGTTTGAGCAGTGGATATAGAGCACTCATGCAGATTTGAGTTTCATTGTGACCTTTGAGTCCACTGTGTGTATTTGTATTTGATGGCCTTTGTTCCATCTAGTGCACCTTCTTCAGCATTGTGTTTGAGTATTGATCCATTTGCTTTCTTGGGACACCTTGAAGCATATGTTTTTTTCTCTCTTGACTTTTGATGTTGTTACTGGATTTTATGAGAGACCCTTGCAGTGTATCTCATTTTTTTCTAGTTTTCCTCCATTGTATTTTATGGATGCATTTTCGACAAAGTCTGGTGTCTTGTAGATTGTCTCCTTTAAGGCCCCTTTCTTAGTGTCTTGCCTTCTTCCATGGAGACACTTACACCTTCAATCTATCTTGAGATACCTGAGCTTATAGTTGTAAACACTGATCAAATTGACACATATACAGATGCTACCTTACATTTTACTATTGTGGACTTTGTCTCCACTCCTATGTAGACATCTTCATCCATCATTTCTATTCATTTGGGTGGCTCTTTGATAGATTTTTGGTGGCATTAGAAGCATTATTGGTGAGGACTCTAATGACATAGTTCCTCCATTCTTCAACTTCATTACCTGTATCTACTATTTTTTTACTCTTTTATTATTTTGAGTTCCTTATTTACCAGTTGTGTGTTTTTTGTGCACTTAGCACCTTTTGTGTGTTTTTTGGATTCCTCCTTGTACATGGGTATCTTATTTAGGCACTTTGTTTACAATAACCCATATGAGGATTGTTATGTCTCAATAGTATTCTTGGTGACTTTTGTGTAGTAACACTAGTGTGGCATCCCCACCAGTATTTATGCTCACATTTCACCATCTTTAGTCCACTTAATTCAAGACTTTCATTACCATCTTCTCCTAATTCAGCATTGAGGGAGGGTGTTTCAGGTAATGCTTCCTTGAGTTCATCATTTTACCCAGTATTTTAGAGCATAGTGTTTACTTTTAGTAATCTTTGTATTCAACACCATTCCTATTTTGACTTGATGGTTACAATGACTTGACATCCATGTACTTTGGCAAGATCATTTAGCATCCATAGGGATATTTGACTTCACACTGTATCCTATATTTGTGCATGGGTACCTTATCAAGCCTATTAATTGGGACCCATTTAAGTTTTCTATTCACTCCCCATTATTTGCTTAAGGGAGGGTGTTAGAATAGTCTAGTTAAGCTTGATTAGAGCTTGACTAAGGCTAATTTTATGTGCACATGTTCTTAGTGCTTAGTGGGTCACATTGGCTCCTCTATGGGAGACAATGGCCTCACCACTCAGTCCTTAGTGGGAGATAATGGTCATACCACTCATCTAGTGGGAGGGCCACCTGCTTTTCCTCTAATCACCTCTCACTCCTCATATTTATAGACACTCTTAGAGTGCATTTCATAGCAAGGAGTTGAGGATATTGTAACACTATCATTTCTATTATAGATAGTTTTATTCTTTGTGTGAGCAATACGTTAATGTCATGGCTGTGGTGATGAGTTCTTGGAGAGATCTCGGGTGAGAGTTTTGTTAACTCTGACAAAGCCAAATTGAATATAGATAAAGGTAGAGAGCAAAATTTAATGAAGCGTGTCAAATAGAAAATCATAGACACAGAACTAGAGGGTGCAGAGAGAAGTAGAGTTATTGGTGAAGCAAATGAAGTGTGTCGAATAGAGACATATCTAGACACATAATAGAGGAATAGAGAGGATAAAAGAGAAATAAAGGCACAAAGAGAATGTGTAAAGTATGATCAATTACATATTAGACCTGTAACCAAAAATAGAGATCTGGATTCATGTATGAATCTAATTTATAAATTGGAGTTGTAGCTCTATAGAAAAGTTTGATAGGTTGGTGCCATCAAATAAGCAAAGTGGGTGCTTCCTTAGAGTTGGTGCTCTTAAATCAAGATATTGGTGTCTCTTTAGGATTGGTGTCCTTAAACATTGTAACCAGTGAGGTTTGTCAGTGCGGTTTTGAACTGTGAGGTTGGATTAGAACAATAGATTTTAGCAGTTATTATCACTATAGTTTTTCCCTTTATGTTTTCCACATATAAATTTGGTGTCATGTGTATTTGTGTGTGTATGTGATCTTTGTATTTATCTTTTAATCTACATATGCTTTTGAATTTGCTTTAAAATGATTAAAAGATTGGTTTTAGTTGATCTACTAATTCACCCCCCTCTCATTAGGTAGTTATGTTCCAACAATTGGTATCAAAGCCTAGGGTTCCTTGAAAGAAGCTTAATTAGCTCAGGTAGATCTTAGAACTATGAACATAATGGCCAGTCAAGAAGGATCTTTATCAAACAAAGCACCTCTCTTTGATGGATATAAATATGCATTCTAGAGCATAAGAATGGAATATTATTTATCTTCATTAGGTTTTGATGTATGGATATCTATAGTAAATGGATATACATCCCTTGCTATAACTCTTACTGATCAGGCTACCAAGAAGGCATATGAGAGCAATGCTAAGGAAAAGAATGTTATTCTTTGTGGACTCTCAAACTCAAAGTTTTTCAAAGTCATGCAATGTTAAAATGCTCAAGATATCTGGAACAAACTGAAGAGCATCTATGAAGGAGATGATGAGGTAAAGCAGGCCAAGCTATAAACTTACAAATGCAAGTTTGAGAGTCTTAAGATGAATGAAGAGGAAAATATTCTAGACTACCTCCTTAGGGTAGATGAAATAGTCAATGCAATCAGAGGCCTTGAACAAGAAATGAAAGAGTCAATCATTATCAAAAAGGTTTTAAGACATTTGTCATCAAGATACAATTCTAAAATATCTACAATAGAAAAAGCAAGAGATCTATATAAACTCACTATTGATGAGTGACATGGGACTTTCACAACCTATGAGATGAGAATGGCAGAGATGGACACCTTCAAGAGAAAAGATGCATTCAAAGTAGCCAAGCAAGTAAAGGAAGAAACATCAACATCTAAACTTGAGGAGATTGATGAAGAAGAAGCTAACTTTGTCAGAGGACTAAAGAGAAGATTTGGAAAGTATAGAGGTAAGTTACCCTTCAAATGCTTTAACTATGGTAAAGTAGGACATTTTGTTGATAAATTCCCTCATAATAAAAAGGATAAATCTGAGCAAGTAGAGAGTAGCAAAAAAGCAAAACCCTACTATCCCAAGAAGAACTTCTTCAAAAACAAGAAAGGTCTATGCACAAAAGAAGATAGTGACTCAATGGAAGATAGTGATATTTCAAATGATGATCATGACCATGTTTTTATGGCTAAGGGAAATGAATCCATATTCATGATAGTAGGATCAACTTCTGTAAATCTAGATCGAGATGAAGTTGAAGACTCAGATGAAGAAGAAAAAGGAGAAGTGGATCTAGAATGTGAGCTCATATGTGATCTAGATGATATTGACAAGCTGAGAAAAGAGAACTCAAAATAAAAAAAGCTTGGACAAAAGGAAATTGAGAAAATATCTAAAAGTCTTGAGAAATATGATCAAATGGTAATTAGCCCAAAGACACAAGTTGAATAGGCTAAAAGAATAGCAGATGTATTCAAAATGGAACTACAATCTAAATCTAATGAATGTGTGAAGCTTGAGTTAAAAATAGTGACTTTGAGAAAAGAATTTAAACAAGCCAAAGGTCAACTAAATAAAAGTTTGAAACTGGTAGGAGGATCATACATTCTTGATTAACTGATCAACTCTTATAAGAGAGATTAGGTCTTGGTTATGAGAAGGAAAAAATTTCCTCAACTACTACATATGCTAACCTATATGAAACTTCAAAGTAGAATGAGAATCAAGAGCAAAGAAAGAGAAATCTTGCAAGGATATAAATAGAAACTCAAACATAACTGATATGAATAAATCTGAACCTAAAAAAAATCTTGAAGAGAAAAAGAAGACAAAGGTAGCTAATGCTGATGGATACACCAAGGTGAGAAACTTGAAGAAGCCACAACTTAGAAGAATTCCTCATGCTACACCAAGAAATTTTATGACCAAGTATTCTTTATCTTTTTATGGTTATTATTATATCTATAAGCATTTTTGTCATAAGGCTAGTAATTATAGAGTTGTAACTACGAGGGGAATCAATTTTGTAAGCAAAAATTCATTTGCACCCTTGGTAGATACAAATGTAATGTGATATAATTACAATAACTTTGGTCACATAGCTAAACATTGTGGAACTAGCTTTGTAAGATCAAAAGTATACAACGTAAAGAAAGACATGTCTCCCAGTGTGAATAAAGGTTCAAAAGTTTCTAAAAAGAAGCTAAATAAGAAACCCAAGGATGTGTGGAGAGTGAAAAATCAATCCATGATTGCTCAGACTGTACTCCATACCAAGGAGTATAATTTGTGGCTGATGGATAATGATTTTTCAAAGCATATGAATGGTGACAAGAACAAGTTCACCAAATTGAGAAAATGTAAGGAAGGATCTATCAATTTTGGAGACAACACAATAGTAAATATCAAATGTAAAAGAACATTGAACATAGATCATAAACTACCTACACATGATGTGTTTTATGTTGAAGGATTGAAGCATAATCTGCTAAGTGTCAGCTAAATGTGTGACAATGGCTATAAGGTCATATTTGATTTAGAAGGCTACAAGCTAAAGAGATCTAGGAAAATAGTTGTAGAAGGGAAAAAGACTAAGAGCAATATCTACAATCTTGTTGAAGTGAATGGTAATAACTACTTGATGGGAAAGATTGATGAGAGTTGGTTGTGGCATAGGAGAATGGGTCATGTCAACTTTGATAATATAGTCAAAGTGAGCTCAAATAAGTGTGTAAGACACATGCCTAAGATAACTAAACCTACATATACTACTTGCAAAGAATGTCAACTAGGCAAGCAGACAAGGGCCATATTTCAAACAAAGGAGTATGCAACTACAAAGCCTCTATAATTAGTTCATACTGATCTTTGTGGTCCTACCAAGATAAGAGGATCTAAAGGAGAGTGGTACTTCATGTTATTTGTAGATGACCACTCGAGAATGACATGGGTAACCTTTTTGAAGGACAAATCTCAAGCCTTTGAGAGATTCAAGATCTTTAGAGCCATGGTTAAAAATGAGATTAAAAGAAAAATCAAATGCTTAAGATTTGATAAAGGTGGAGAATTCACCTCAAATGAATTCATAGAGTATTATGAGAAGCATGGGATCAAAAGGCACTAATTTATAGTAAGAACTCCACATCAAAATGGAGTTGTTGAGAGAAAGAACATAAGAGTCAAGGAAATGGCTGGAATAATGCTAAAGGAGGCGAAGTTACCTAATAGATATTGGAGAAAAGTAGTCCAAATAGTAGTATACATCTTGGATAGAGTTCAACTGAGGGTTAATAGTGATAAAACTCCCTATGAACTATGGTATGGAAAGCCTACCTCTATTAAGTACTTCAGAGTGTTTGGAATCAAATGTTACATCAGAAAAAATGAGGACAAACTAAGAAGCTTTAAATCAAGATGTGATGAAGAAATATTTCTTGGTTATTCCACTCAAAGAAAAGTCTATGTATGCTACAATAAGAGGCTAAACAAGATGGTGGAAAGCATAAATGTCAAGGTTAAAGAAGTCATAAAACAGTTAAACTTGACAAGAAAATCAGTAATGAAGAGGCAGATCTTGAAGAAGAAGCAGATAGTGAAGATTCCAAGGAAAAGAATGAAAAATCATGTCTAAGATTTGTTCAAAAGGATCATCCTAAAGAGCAGATAATTGGCAATAAGAATGAAGGAGTTCAGACAAGGAGAAGAGTTATAATGAACAAGGAGCAAGTAAGTTTTGCTCTAATGTCTGAAATTGAGCCTAAGAGCTATGTTAAAGCCAACAAGGATGATAATTAGCTAAAATTCATGGAATAAGAACTAAGCCAAATAGAAAAGAATAAAATTTGGAAATTAGTTCCAAGACCCTACAATAAGAATGTGATAAGAACGAAATGGGTTTATAGAAACAAGCTCAATCAGGATGGAGTTGTTATAAGAAATAAAGTGAGATTGATGTGCAAGGGATATGCATAAGTAGAAGGAATAGAATTTGAGGAAACATTTGCTCCAATTGCTATATTGGAAGCTATAAGAATGTTTCTAGCATTCTCTATTTACAAGAAGTTCAAAGTCTATCAAATGGATGTAAAGTTTGCTTTCTTGAATGGGAACCTAGAAGAGGAAGTCTATATTGAACAAACATAAGGTTTTCAGTTGTCATATGAAGAAGATTATGTGTGCAGAATGACGAAAGCACTCTATAGTCTAAAATAGGCACCTAGAGCATGGTATTCAAGATTGGACCAATACTTGCAACAACAAAGTTTCAACAAAGTACGTGCAAATAGTAATCTATACTTCAAATCAGAAGGTGAGCATATGTTGATTATTATTGTTTATGTAGATGAAATCATCTTTGGTGGTATAAATAAAAAAATGTATAAAGAATTTTCTACACAAATGTAATTTGAAATGTTTATGCTAGGACAACTTTCTTTCTTCCTTGGTCTATAAATAGTACAAATTGATGAAGGGATATTCATATCCCAAACCAAGTATGCAAAGGAGATGCTCAAGAAATTTGGAATGGAAGATAACAAACCAATTAATACTCCCATGATAACTAGATGCAAGTTGAGCAAAGAGGATGATTCACTTGATGCAAATCAGACCATGTATAGATCAATGATAGGTAGATTGTTATACCTAACTGCATAAAGACCAGATATCATGCAAGAAGTATGCATGGTTACTAGATTTCAAGTTGTTCCTAAAGAATCACATGTCAATGTGGGTAAAAGGATCTTTAGATACATTAAGAGCATAATTGACTATGGTCTATGGTATCTTACAAGTGAAGATTTCACTTTGACAACATATATAGATGTTGATTAGGCAAGAAGTGTAGATGACAAAAGAAGCACTAGTGATGGTGAATTTTTCCTTGGAAACATACTTATTTCATGGTTGAGAAAAAATAAAGAGTCAGTTACTTTGTCTACATCAAAAGTAGAGTATGTATCAGTAGTGGCATATTGCACTAAAGTCTTATGGATGAAGCAAACATTCAAAAACATCAAAGTTGAGTTCAATTCACTTATTTCTATTTTTTGTGATAATTCAAGTGCAATAAATATATCAAAGAATCCAGTGATGCATTTTAAAACTAAGCACATATCAATCAAGTATCACTTCTTAAGAGAGAGGGTTACAAAACAAGAGGTCACAATGGAATATGTGTCAACTAAGGACCCGATTATAGACATATTCACCAAACCTCTTCTCAAAGAACAATTTTAATATCTAAGATAAAATTTAGGAGTGGTGGATCCTACACCACATCACTAAATCACTAGTTATAGGGCATGAGTCCTGGGGGAGTCTCATGGAAGCTTAATTAATCTTTGGAAGAAGAGAGAAAAGTCAACTTAGGTACGTATACTTATAGAAATTATAGTTAATGAGTTGAAAATTTTAGATTCTTGGATAATCTCTTTTATCTGATAAAGTAGGAGAAATATTTGGACAAATAGTTATCTAGAGTTCCTTTGCCATTGATGTCAAAGGGGGAGAAAAAGGTGCACATGTTCTTTATAGGAGAAAGAGCAAAATGTTCTCTACAAAAATGCAAATGTCAAAGAAGAATAGCAAGTGTCCAAGTTGAGTATTAGGCAAATGTGCCATTGCCTAAGGGGGAGTAAGTTTGGTATAACAACTTCAATTCATACTTATCAGAAGCCAATGTAAGTAATGCTAGAGAAGGTGTTGAATAGTAGAAGATCAGAGCATTTAGTTTGCCATCAATGACAAAGGGGGAGATTGTTGGAAATATGATTGTCATTGATGTCAAAAGGGAAATTATGAGCATGTCATTAATATTCATAAATTAATATGGTGATCATGGTGATCCTATCAGAGGTCAAGGATGATTGGAATGCTTGTGCGCATAAATAGAATTCAACCAGTTCTTCATAATGATCATCTAAACATTTTGGGTCCAAACAGGAAAATATAAGTAGGCACTTTTATAATGCCATATCTTATACATAAGAAAGCTTCAAGACCAAATGGATATATGGATGTAATCCCCTATGTAAGAGGAATAAATATGTCAATTTTTAGGTCATTTGACTAAGTGCAATAAGAGTTATGCAGGTGCAAAATTAGCCTTTTAGGAAAAATTAAATGGTCTTCATACTTAGATAAAATATACACAAGGTCATGCAAAGTTGTCATGATTTTACAAAGATCATCTATGGACATTGGCAAAAGAAATAGATGGTAGATCTATTATGGGTTTTTCATGAGCATCTTGAATATGTGGTCTGTAGGCTCAAAAGAGAAGCAATGAGCTCATAATTGAATTATCTTTGCTCTCAGACATTATATGGTTTCATAGTAAAATCCTAAGGGTTTAGCCATGGTGTCAACAAGCAAAATTCTATTTTAATGTTGACTTAGTATAGTCGGGAATTGATAACTTAAGTCTATATCATCATTAAGAAATAGACCCCTTGACCTAACAATTATCAACTCCGAACAATGATCAAAGGACTTTATATTTTCTTAAGTCTAAGACTTAATATATGTCCTAGCTTGATCAATGTCCTACGCTTCATCATACACAGATGATTCAATAGAGCACGATGAAGTTAATTTGTCAAAAGGACCTTTGAGTTAATGTACAAGTGATAAGTGTCATAATCACAAAGCTTGAATAAATAATCTATGGTGTGGTTTAAATTCAAAAGGTCAACAGACAATGTGAGGATGCCAAATGTCTCGATAGTGGGAACTAATAACTATGTATAGAAGGCACACATTTATGCCAAGTTTCATATCCTCAAGGGTTGGACATATATAAATATTGAGCTTGTCAAAAGATATGATGGTGAGCAGGTGATCGTGTAAAGGAGATCTAATGGAGTGAATGGACTCAAATTCTATAAAGTGCTTGAGGTTTATCGACATAGTGACGAGTTAAAAATTGAGCAAGTTTGAGAAGATTGATAGAGCGAAAGTGATCTAAAAACACTGGAAGTAGCGAGATGAGTTAAAGAGCTTGACATTTAACAACTAGATAGAAGTAAAGATAATGCATCTTTGAAGATCCAACAACACAGAGAAGCTTGGTTGAGAGAGATCCAACAAAGCGAGTGGACTCATATGGAACAAAGTAATTGATGTTTATTGACACATTGGCAAGTTAAAAACCAAGCATATTCAAGAAGATCGATGGAGTAAAAGTGATCCAAAGATATATGAAGCAATGAGATGAGGTCAAGTGTCAAAGTTTAATGACCAAGTCAAGGTAAAGATTATGTAGGTTTAAAGATCTAATGACATACAAGAAATAGGATCTAAAGATCGACGGATACATTTTAAAGAGTGGAACATTAAAGTTCAGTAATGTATCAAGATTTGATGGATCAAGAAAGCTTGGAGATAGCACAGAGAAAGAGATCAAAGGCCAGTATTGAAAGTGGTTAAATTCCAATGATCAAGTGGAGAAACATGAAATTACATATAAGCTCTATATCTCGACACAGATAATGAGATTTATCAGTCTAACTGATCAAATCTACATTAAAGAGCCTATGCATCAAAACTTGAGTCTAACAAATGATATAGATAGTAAAAAGACCTATAATTATGATGTGATACATGGAATCGAGACACGAGAAACTTACAGTCCAAGTCATAATAAACTAGAGTCTCAAATTGGCATGATATGTTACAGCCCAAGTGTGAACACTTAGAAGATATGGAACCCTAGATCATTTGTTTATATATATGATATCTAGGACAAAGAAAATAAGGCTAAAACCATTATTTTTGAGAAAAATTGAATATAGATAAAGGAAGATAGCAAAAGTTAATGAAGTGTGTCAAATAGAAAATCATAAAGACACAAAACCAGAGGGTGCATAAAGGAGCAAAGTAATTGGTGAAGAAAAAGAAGTGTGTTAAATAGAGACATATCTAGACACAGAATATAGGAGTAGAGAGGAGTAGAGAGGAAGAAAGGTATAAAGAGAATGTGTAGAGTATGATCAGTTATAGATTAGACCTGTAACAAAGAACAAAGATCTAGATTTATGTATGAATCCAATTTATAAATTGGAGTTGTAGCTCCATAGAAATGTCTGATAGGTTGGTGCCATTAGATAAGTTGAGTGGGTGCTTAGATTAGGGAGTGGGTGCTTTCTTAGAGTTGATGCTCTTAAATAGGAGATTGATGTCTCATTAGGATTGGTGTTCTTAAACATTGTAACCAGTGAGGTTTGTCAGTGAGGATTTGAACTATGAGGCTAGATTAGAATAGTAGATTCTGGCAGCTATTCTCACCATAGTTTTTTCCTTTGGGTTTTCCACGTATAAATCTGGTGTCATGTGTATTTGTGTGTGTATGTGATCTCTGCATTTATATTTTAATCTACATATGATTTGAATTTGATTTAAAAAAATTAAAGGACTAGTTTTAGTTGATTTATTGATTCACCCCCCTTCTCAATATATAGTTGTGTTCCAACATAGACTGTCAGCAATATTTGTCAAATTATCACTTCATGCATCATCATATAGTATATTTCACCCTTATGCACACATTTTCCCACACATAAGGAATAAATACATAATTTATAGGACCTCTTTAGAGTATTGGATATGTAGGTGATGCCCTTTGATAAAGGGGTCTCTGGGGCAACTCGACACTATGAGCCCACTAACCCATTTTTGAGCAAACTCATTCCAAGGGTGAAGAAGGGTTAAGAGCTAGAGTTTGATCAATCAGTAAAGAGTCAAAATGTGTCCCAAACCTAAATACATTAGTAGAAAGGTGACATAAAACCCATAATAATTAATTTGGTCACATCCATATCCAATCATTATTTTATACCGATCACTTGCATCATATTGAAGCACTAGCATCAATGATAGTGTCTAGATCGAATAATAGTGTTTGCAGCTATAGAAGTGAAATTTATAGAATCTAATAACTGATCTAAAATACTGATCCTAACACTTAATTTTAGTCTAGATCTACATATGCATAATAAACTAACCAAGTACCATTGTTTCTTATCTATTATAATATTTTTCAATAGTTACACTTTACTATTTTTAGCAATCTCAGTTGTATAAATTTAAAATATTATTTATTTGAGTTTTCTATTAATTGGCCTAATACATATTAGTTTATCACCCATATGCTTAAATTATTTCTCTTTTCTTAACCCTATTCACACTATTTCAAAATATAGGGTTAAACAAACTGATTTGTATTGGTTGTTTTGACTATCTGAGAGTGAAAATTAGAAGAAGAGGTAATTGTGTAAGTTTACGATCAAACATATAATATGGACATGTATGTTATAAGTGGATAGTAATACATTACATTCGAGTATGTTAACTACAAACTTATCCTATTTGACAATTGGCATATAAAAAAAGATAGAGAAAGCAAAATTCTATAAATGACAAATCAAAGGCATAAATAGTAGAGGTCTCTAAACATGACCATTATATGTAGATAAAGATGTAACACACTTGATTCCAATGATTGTGGACTTATCTTGGTTGATTATGCATTTAAACTAATCATTGTTCCCATTGTGATTTTGTCTTCTAAGAATTTTGAGACATCTCACTGAATATTATTGTATAAAAATAATTGTGTTGCTTCTCTTTTCATTAAAACCCTTATGACACTTTGATAACTTGAAAACAAACAAGAAAAAAGGGAGTGTAATGGGATGAGCAGATCTCAATCAACCCCTTGATGATTGATCTTTAACTATATATCAAATACTATAAAGATGGAAATCAAGCCCATGTAGTTCTCCCATGTATGGTGAATATACAATTGTGCTCCTTTCACTATATGTATGTAGTTAGAATATGACTTGTATACTTGACAATGATGGCTCTTGAATTACTTTAGAAGGCTCTTGACTTGGCTTATGGCTGCTCTTCATGAGTGATCTTGAATTTGGAGAGAATAAGACATATTTGTTCAACATGCAGAAGTATGTATGCTTGAACCAAGTGAATAATAATTGGGGGAAATGAATGAAACTTTACATGTATTTATAGTGAATATTTTGATGATTTCCTTTAGCTAACCTTATGAAACATGTGGGAATACCCAAAATTTTGAATTCAAAATTGGAAATTATTCATTATTTTACTTGTGATGTAAATGACCTAAGTGGACAAGAGCACACTGCACTCCCACCTGCTTAGTGAAAACTTGTCCAAAGGGATCAGGTACATTTGCCCTCTTTTGGAGACAATATGAAGGCGATTTTAGACAACTTGAGTATTTGGCATTGATATTTATATGTAGTGATAAATACAAACAAAATGTTGAGCCTACATATAGATAAATGGATTAGAGAAATGACAAATAAGAGTCACGTAACTGTGTGAAAGTTGTGTGCTTTGGAATATGTCAATAATTAACATTGCCAAGTACTTTAACCAAATTTAAGTGTATACACACCTCTGAGATCAAAAACATATAGCGAAACCTTGCATTGACATTATCGATAATAATGTGACCCCTGCAATGACCAATATCATCCTAGCTCAACTAGCAATATCCTTATAAACTATGTAGGTTCAAAACTCCTTAGAATCATATGCCTACACTTGTAGATGCCTCATTTGAGTGCACTCACCTTCAAAATTCATGCCCCAATATTTATTTTCTTTCTCCTTCCTTTTGAAACCCTGGTTGTGCTTTCGACCACAAGATGACCCTTGAAAAAGGGCTTAATACTTTAGGTTAGACAACCCCAACCACTCCATGTTGAGTGACTAAGCATTGTCTACATTATAATACTTTGAAGAGGGATCAGACTACACATAGTTTTCCCACCTATGTGTGTGTGCAACATTATGATCAATCTAGAATACAATGTAATATTTGGATTTTGAGAATTGGCACGATGCAACTTTGAATTTCATGCATATTTAGACTTGGCTCTAGGGTTGCTCTTTTAATGGATTTTTATATTTTTATGCATTTGTGATAATGTCTCAAGAGAAAGTTAATTAATTTCTCAAGTTTGTTAGGACATGCCAAGATAAGCATAATCTTAGTATTTATTTATATTTATTGATAATTATTTGTTATTTCCCGCTATGATCAACCCATGAAACATGTCTAGAAAAACGTAATGGAGACTTTCTAATTTTAGAAAATATCCATTGGATGTTTCTAGGCATTGTTAGTAGAGGCAAACACCCATGGTAATTGCAACTATCCAACCATTACTAGTACTATCATGGGAGTAAAAATTATTGATGTGAGATATGGAGAAGCTTTGTTTTGGATTGTGGAAGGTTTTTTCACATATTGGGTTGATCATGAATAAGTGTGTTTCAAAAATACGATTGGCCAAGATAATGGGTGGATATATGGATATAGGGAAATTATGCACAAGAGCCAAATGTGTACTTAATGTCCAAATATGTCAAAATGTGCCAAAGTTGATGTTTCCAAAGTGTATAATACCCAATTTAAGAGTCTATAGGTATCCCAAAGAAATTTATAAAATTTATAAGAAAATATATCGCACCCATATGCTTTTCCATTGTCCATATTCATGGAAACTTCATGGAGGTTATCTATGGTGAGCAACAAATCACAAGAAAATAACTAAGATTAAGAAAGTAACAAGGGACCACATCTGAGCACTATTAAAGAGCTTGTTCTCACATGGGTGAAGGCTCTTTTGATTTAAAAAAAATGTTATAATGGTATACAAAGGCTTGAACAACATAAATAAATTGAGTGAGTTGTTGGTCAACTTATCTATTAGATTTTATCTATGGATAGGTGTGTTGGGCCTTTATCATATTGGAGATGTCACCAATTATGGATAACATGAATGCAAAGGTCGAGATCACATAAGATGAAGCTTGTGCACACCACAATGTTATTGAATCAAAATGAAATCACTCAAAGATAATATTGTAAGAGATAAAAAGCAAGCGGTGCAAAACCCAATATTTTATTAAGTTGAAAAGCTCTCAAATGAGACGAGTACATATAAAAAAGTAACCAATTAACTGATCTATAAAATGTGGTTAATAGACCACTAAAATAGACAAGTAACATCTCCACAAAAGGTGGTCAATAGGGCCAAGAACAGATGAGTAATTCCCATACTTGGAATATCTAGTTAAGGGAGTTACTTTCTAGTCACGCAATCAACCTACACACATAATTAAGCTTCTCCATGAAATTAGGAAACTTTCAAGTGAGGGGAAAAGCTTGCAATAAATAAATATGGGGAAAATAAAATACCTATTGACCACTTTGGACCTACAGGCCAAAATCGGTCTCCTTCTTCCCCTGTTGTTCTAAGCCAGTTTAAATTTGGTTTGCACAAGTCTTTCGGCAAAAGGATGAACCAATTCAAATAATGCAAGGCTTTTACAAAGCTTCTTTGGACATTTTTTTAGAATAAATTCACAAAGAAAGAGAATAAAACTTGAAGGCACGTTTCCTTAAAGATTCGAAAAGGTGATTCAACTTCGGGGTTCAACGGCATGATCTTTCTAAGAGCTTTAAACTTTGAACTTTGAACCATTGTTGGTTCAATCAGTTGGTTCAATCAGTTTGGTTCAAAGTGTTTGGTTTAATCATTTGGTTCAATCGGTTTGGTTCAAAGTGTTTGGTTCAATCGGTTTGGTTCTGTTTGGTTCAAGCAGTTGGTTCAAATAGTAGGTTCAACGATGCATCAAATTCAAAAGGAGACTTAGTGAAGCCAAATTTGTATTGAACCATTGAACTGCTGAACTCCAAAAAGTGGTTCAATTTCAATCGAAAGGTTCAAAGAGGCTCCAAAAATAGAGTTCCCTTGTGGAGGGCAGGCAGATGACCAATTGGGTTGTTCAAGCAGGTTTTGAAGGACATATTGGGGCCCAAGTGCCCTTGCAAAGAGCCACGAAAAGACAAAAGCTGGGAAGGGACAAAAGCCAAGCCCAGGAAAAGACAAAACAGTCCAGGTGGCAAAAGAAGGTGTCGGCACAAGGAGTTATTCCAGTAGTTGAAACAGTGTCCACCAAGTGGTCATCAAGAAGTGTGAACATTGAATGGCATGGCCTATTTTTTCCCCATTTTGAATTTATGAGTAGAAAAATTGCATGAATGTCTTGAAGGAGCGGTCATGTTTTCAAACAAAGAGGTGTAGCCCATGCTTTCACAATAATGTTTGAATGCCAAAGTTAAGACTGGCAACTAACACAGCATGTTCTTTCAGTGACTTCCTCTTCCCAATATTTTAAATGCAGCATGGGCCACTTGTAAAAAAGGGTGCCATTGCTTCCTCTTTCTCTATATATATTGTAAACTCTCATTTGAGAAAGATATCTTTCAGCTTGTATGGCAAAGCCCTGCAAGATTTTACCTTGAATCAAGACAGCATTTTTTACCTCCATTTTGAGTTTGCACTTTTACAAATGTCTATGATTTTGTCTTGTGTTAAATCATTTTCTTTAAGGCTTTCACAAAATGATTCCAGCATGTCTAGTGTATTGCGAGTTCTTCTTTTGTAGGTCAGTCAAAAGTGTCCACAGTAGAGTATAGGCGCATGTGAACAGGCTGCCACAGTGTGTCTTAAAACACCTCTGGTAGTTCTTCCTCCTTGTATCTCTAGAGGACCCCTAGCTCACTAATGCAGAAGAGTTTCTCATATCAAATAAAGTGTATATCAGCTTGTTTTTGATGTAAAGTGTATGTCAAAGCTAAGTAGATCAACCATTTTTGGTGCATCACCATTTAATTTGGGTTCTATTTTCAATAATCTTTCTCTTTTTTCAACCCCACTTATATATATATATATATGTTATCAATAGTACTAGAATAACTTAGAGATGCATCAAAGGGAGCTAGCCCTTATATAGAGATTCTCCCCTCAGTTTTTCTAGACCCATAGGCAAGAGAGGAGTCTCCATTGTGCCATGTGGAAGACAGAAGCTCAACCTTCTATCAAGGGTGTAATCCACAGTGTCAATAGTTTTTAGCACACCCGGTGGGACCTAGTTTTAATGCTCAAAAAAGTTCCAGGATTGGTGTTGGCCCTGTTATAGTAAAAATGAACCAATAATCCAGCATCTGACTTCTAATCAGGGGAGTGTGGGACCTATTTTATCTAAAGAGTTGAAGAATTTTGGTGCATTCTTCAACTAGCCAACCTTTGGAGGCTTTTTCATCAACACCAATGGTGACTCCAAGTTGAATCAACTAGTTAAGCAGTCTGGTTGCCATCAAGAAATCATAGTTTGGTATGTATAATTCCATTACTCAGAACCATGGACCTTGTTTTTCTTCATATAACTTGGATCAAGCTCATGTTTTTCATGGAATCACCTCAAACAACTCTCCTTGAGAAGTAAGTGATGGAGATAGACAGATTGGATGAGCAATATAGATATCAACAAGAGCTTCTGTATAAAGAGGAGTGTTTGTTGAGGCAAACTCAGGCCTTGTAATCCATGAAGGAGGAGGTAGTAAAATGGAAGAGTCCATTCATTCAGGGCAGTCAACCTTGTGTACCCCCTCTTATTCTAAATAAATCCCCCTCTTGTGCACTAAATCCTTTCTACCAAATAGCACTTGCTCACTCTAGTTCATTTGATGCAATAACCACTTCTGCTCTTAATCCCTTGCACCTAGCTTTCCAACATCAAAGGGCATTAGAGCAACCTCTCATGGAGACTAACCTTCTCAATTCTTTAGATTATGGACCCTCCTTTGAAGGGAATACCATGAACCAACACATCTCTCTTCTAGAAACTCTTTCTGTACATGAACAGTCTCTTCCTAGTCTTCCTCAACTCCTAAAGTCTTTCAACATGATGTCAAGATTCCAAGTTGGAGGAGGGAATACCATGAACTAGCTCAGGGCCTTGAAGAAGATAAAGCTACTCCTACTCATGATGATTCCTATGAACTCCAAGAAAGACTCTTTCAAGAGAATATAGCCAAGCAAATTGTATAATTGGAGTTCAGAATGAGGTTCCTCAACCAAAGTGTGATGGATGGTTCAGGCTGAGCAGAAGATCCTATGTCTGAACACACCCCATCTACACTCCTTCAAGATAGCTATCAGGCCACATCTGATATAGATGAAGTGCTGGATAAATGGAAGGAAGATAATCATTCAATTCTAGCTCAAGGATTGCCTCCTCTTCCACATGAGTTTAACCATCAGCGTCTACTTCATCCCTTCTCAAGGAGGAACCTATTTTGCAGGAGGCAAGTGAAGGAGAGAGGATCCAATTTACAGATGCCCAAGAGGCTATCATGAGCAACAATAAAGATGAAATCATCATGGATGCTCCCTTTGAAGACATCATCAATAATGGAGAAGACACAGGTCATACATGAATGCAGATGTTCTAACAATATGATGAGGAAAGTAAGCATGGTGAGCTCTCTCCTCCCTTGTTTGATGAACTTCCTTGTTGCTTTGATGAATAAAATGACTATGCCAAGGAACTCAAGTCGGAGGAGAATTAGGAGAATGTCTTTGAACAACTAAAGACTCTAGTAATCGAGCAAGAAAAGGAGAGGCCTGTCCATCTTGAGGAAAGCTTTGAAGAAGAGAGCCTAAAGTAAGAAGGTGATGTTCTGTGGGATGAGCAAGCAGTTTGTGATCTCATTTTAGACATCACAATAGTCACCCTTCTTCAATAAATCCATGATGATGTGGAGGATCAGTTTGATAGAGTCTTTAATGAAGCAGAAGGGAATGAGTCAAACTATGATGCATGTCAAAGGGACTATGCATATCAAAGGGCTTATGATGATAAGCTAGTAGCCATTGATTTCTTGGTGAAACACACCAACATGAAGAACTATTAGGAGGCAAGCTTCCAAGAACAAGAAAAATACATATATGTTGGAAGCATATTTGCCCTCAATTCATTTGGATACGAGCCAATTGAGGTGGCAGGCAAGAAGAGTAAGTCACCAAGTCTCCATTCCATTCAGCCACTTGTCTGGCATCATAAGTTTTCTTGCCATGAAAGAGACTTAAAAAAATTTCCATTTGATCCAGGAGGGAGGCAGATATACTTGGTTAGCTGTACATAGTAGTTTGCTTTTATTTTTTCTTTCCCTGTTTTCCCTAAGTGTTGTTTGCACAGGTAGTGTTTTTTAGCCTTTGTTATGTGTGTTCTCCTTTGTGTTTGGGGTAAAAGCTTCATGATTGATCCTTGGATCTCTCAAGGCTATTGCTAACTTTTTCAAGCTACGTTCTGACTCCGTGCCCAATGGACTTTGAGGCTATTAGTTTCTAAGCATAACAGGCATGCTTCCCCTGAGAATCACTAATTTGTTGACCATTTTGGTCCTATAGGCCAAAATCAGTCTCCTTTTTCCCCTGTTGTTTTGAGCTAGTTCAAATTTGGTTTGTACAAGTATTTTGGCAAAAGGATGAACCAGTTCAAAGAATGCAAGGCTTTTACAAAGCTTCTTCAGACATTTTGTCGGAAGAAATTCACAAGGAAAGAGAACAAAACTTGAAGGCATGTTTCCTTAAAGATTGGAAAAGGTAGTTCAACATCAGGGTTCAACGACATGATATTTCCAAGAGCTTTGAACTTTTAACTTTGAACCATTGTTGGTTCAATCAATTTAGTTCAAAGTGTTTGGTTTAATCGGTTTGGTTCAAAGTGTTTGGTTCAATCGGTTTGGTTCAAAGTGTTTGGTTTAATTGGTTTGGTTTAAAGTGTTTGGTTCAATCGGTTGGTTCAAATAGTAGGTTCAATGATGCATCAAATTCAAAAGGAGACTAAGTGAACCCAACTCTGTATTGAACCATTGAACCGCTGAACTCCAAAAAGTAGTTCAAGTTTAATCAGAAGGTTCAAAGAGGATCCAAAGACAAAGTGCCCTTGCAGAGGGTAGGCAGATGACCAATTGGGCTATTCAAGCAGCTTATGAAGGACATCTTGGGGCCCAAGTACCCTTGTGGAGGGTCAGGAAAAGACAAAAGCTAAGAAGGGACAAAATCCAAGCCCAAGAAAAGACAAAATAGTCCAAGTGGCAAAAGAAGGTGTCAACACAAGGAGTTATTCTAGTAGTTGAAATAGTCTCCACCAAGTGGTCATCAAAGAGCATGAACATTGAATGGTGTGCCCTATTTTTTCCCCATTTTGCATTGATGAGTAGACAAACCATGTGAATGTCTTGAAGGAGCGGTCTTGTTTGCAGACAAAGAGGCGCGGCCCATGCTTTCACAATAATGTTTGAATGCCAAAGTCAAGACTGGCAACTAACATAACATGTTCTTTCAGCGACTTCCTCTTCCCAATGTTTTCAATGCAACATGGGCCACTTGTAAAAAAGGGTGCTATTGCTTCCTCTTTCTCTCTATATATTGTAAAATCTCATTTGAGAAAGATATCTCTTAGCTTGTATGGCAAAGCCCTGCAAGATTTTACCTTGAATCAAGACATATCATTTTTTACCTCCATTTTGAATTTGCACTTTTGCATATGTCTATGGTTTTGTCTTGTGTTAAGTCATTTTCTTTAATGCTTTCATAGAATTATTCCATCATGTCTAGTGTATTATGAGTTCTTCTTTTGCAAGTCAGCCATAAGTGTCCACAATAGAGTATAGGCGCATGTGAAAAGGCTACCACAGTGTGTCTTAAAACACCTCTGGTAGTTCTTCCTCCCTGTATCTCTAGAGGACCCCTAGCTCACTAATGCAGAAGAATTTCTCATATCAAATGAAATGTATATTAGCTTGTTTTTGATGTAAAGTGTATGTTAAAGCTAAGTAGATCAACCATTTTTGGTGCATCACCATTTAGTTTAGGTTCTATTTTTAGTAATCTTTCTCTCTTTTCAACCCCCCCTTTATATATATATTAGCAATAGTACTGGAATAACTCAGAGATGCATCAAAGGGAGCTAGCCCTTATCTAGAGATTAACCCCTCAATTTTGCCAGACCCACAGGGAAGAGAGGAGTCTCCATTGTGCCGCATGGAAGACAGAAGCTTAACCTTCTGTTAAGGGTGCAATCCATAGCGTCAACAATCCATATTTTAACACCCTCCCATAATCACAGCTTAGTTGGGAAGTGTGAAAAATAAATGGGTCTCAACAACTAGGCCTGATGAGGTATCCATGGACAAAGCAATTTCTCATAAAGTAGAGAAAAGGAGAAACCTATAGGAAAAAATTGCCCCCCTAAAATAAAGACATAGAAGAAGAGAAGAGGCTAGAATCCCCCTAAAGATGTTGTTGTTATTATTATATATTGCACCCCAAGAAGAGATCATAAATGAATGAACTTAATCTCAGTGAAGGGTTTGGTAAAGATATATTCAACCTACTCTAAAGACTAGTAAAATCTCAAATCAATGACTTAACCATGAATAATCTCTTGGATAAAATGCATGTGAATCACAATGTGTTTGGTTCGTTGGTGCTAAACTTGATTTATGCATATCTATATACTACACTAGTTTTTACAATATATGATGGTGGGTTACCTGAATAAATGTTAAACTCAGATAGAATACCATGAAGCCAAATAGACTTAGTAGTTGCATTAATAGTTCCCTTGTACTTTGCTTTTGTGGATGATATAGTAATAGCATTTTGCTTCTTGCTAGACCATCTGATAAGACCAAAACTAAAAAAAAACTATAACCTAAAGTGGACTTATGATTCTGAGTATCGCATACCTAATCTAAACTTGTAAAACTAACCAAGTCAACCTTTGCATCAAATCTATAATGAATCCCAAATCTATAAGAGCCTTTAATGTAGTACAATGTCCTCTTATCTATTTTCCATTGTAGTTCATGGGGTTCTTGTATGAATCTAGAGATAAGTCCCACTACATATGAAATATTAGGCCTAGTATGAGTCAAAAAAATAAGGCTACCAACAAGTTGTCCATATTGAGTGGTATCGACCAAAGGTGTAGAACAATCAACCTCAATTTTGACTCCTTATATAAAGGAAGTAAGAGATGGCTTACGATTAACCATGTGAAACTGAGCCAAAATATTAAGAGCATATTTGGGCTATGTAAGTGAAATCCTTGAATCAGACTGTGAAATATCGATGCCAAGAAAGTAATGTAAAATGCCCAAGCCTATCATGTCAAATTTATCCTATAGAGCTATCTTCACCATTTTAATAGACGATGAGGAACTCTTGTTGATCAAAAGATCATCAACATAAAGGACTAGTATCAGTAAAGAATCATGCTACCATAAGAAGTATACATTGGGGTCTAAATGACACTTAGTGAAACTTGAAGTAAGGAGGAAGGAATCCATCTTGGTGTACCAAGATCGAGGGGCTTGTTTGAGGTCACAGATGGATTTCTTGAGTCTACAAACTAAGGATGAATCCTGAAAAACCTAGGTGGATACTCCATGTAGATCTCTTCCTCAAGGTCTTTATGAAGAAAGGCACTCTTCACATCCATTTGGTGCACATCCCAATTGTGTGTCATGGATATAGCTAGTGTGAGTCAGATTGAAGTCATATTTTTAACATGTGCAAAGGTCTTTGAGTAGTCAATGCCATCTACTTATGAAAAACCTTCGGTGACCAATCTTGCCTTGTACTTATCAACCAACCCATATGCTACAAACTTAGTCTGATATATCCACCTACATCAAACCATATTCCTTTTGTTAGGAAGTGAAGTCAAATCCCAAGTGTGATTTTGATTAAGGAAGAATCTTGCATAGCCATATCCCACTCAAGTATGCTTGAAGCCCATCTAAATGTCTATGGATCTAAAACGAAAGTGACAAAAGCATGTGGACCACTTGGGTAATCTATATAAGTATGTCTATCATTTGTTGGATCCCCTACCCAAATGCCTGCACTTTAAATTGTTTGTTTTCCCCAAAGGGGCACAAAAGTGGGTGAGTTAGGTGTTAACTCCTCATCCTCTAAAACATGACTAAAGGTGGATGTAGAAGACTCCCCATCATTGCCCTTGTTACCAAAAATAGAAGAAGAAGAAGACCCTGGCTCAGGAACCTACTATGAATGCTTTGAGAAGGAAGGAAAATCATCAAGTCTAAGTGAATCCAATGAAAGAGAAGAAGTATTAAGTGGTGAGCCTTTAGGACTCTCCTAAAAGTGAACACTTATCTCTATGAACAAGTCATGTGCGGTTGGATGTAGAAGGTGATAGGTACCCTTTGAAACCATCTCAATTACCTAAAAATATGCAAGGCTTGGACTAAGGTTCCATAACTTTGCATATCTTCTTCAACATACATGCCATAGTTGGGGATACAAAAACCCTAAAGTGCTCAACTTCAGGTTTCCTTTCATTCCAAGCTTCAAAAGGTGGTATGCCTTTCAAATCTTTGTGAAGAACTCTATTCTAAATATAATAAGCAAAATTAATGGATTTGACCTGAAACTAAGGTGTCAAATACTTAGAGTGAATCATACAACTAGCCATCTCTTTCAAGGATTTATTCTAGTATTCTACAACTTTAGTCTCTGAAATACTATAAGTAACTATCTACTGCAAATCAATCCCCTTTGTGGTGTAAAACTACTCAATTCTATTACTCAAGTATTCATCTCCATTGTCAGTTCGAATAACCTTGATGGATTTCTCAGATTGTTTCTCAATAATTGCCTTTAAGTCTTGAAAATACTCAAACACTTAAGACTTTTGATTAAGAAGTAGACCCATGTATATCTTGAGAAATCATCAATGAAAGTAAGAATTTACTTATCCCTTGTAAAAGATAGACTGGGAAAAAACCCAGATACATCACTGTGTACTAACTCCAATGCTTGTGAAGCCCTCCAAGCTTTGCCTTTGTAAAATTTTACTTCAATATGTTTTCCAAAAGAGCAACCCTCACAAAGTCATTTAGAGAATTGGACTTGATGTAAGCCTATGGTAATGTCAGTTTTACTAAGTTATTCAAGGTAGCGGTAGTTAAGGTGGCCAAACTGCTTATGCCATAATTTGTTAACTCTATCTGAATGAGTCAACAATGCAGTCAAAGAAGAATCATGTGTAAAATGTGAGGTGCATAACCTATCTTGGTGATCTACTCTACCCACTGCCACTATATAATCACTATGCTACTCCTTGATGATAATTGAATTTGGTAAAAACTCAACCCTCATGACTTTGTTGATATGGGTGATTTGATACACTGATAGGAGATTGGTTGAAAGAGAAGGGACACTTAGAACATTATTGAATGTTCCTCATTCCATTTCAATGAACCCTCTCCTTAAAATTGGTCAAAAAGTGTCATCACCTAAACTGATGGAAGACATGCTACAAGGCTCTAAGGAAGAAAAATCAACTAGTAAAGATCCCATGTGGTGAGAAGCACTCGAGTCAATAATCCATGAAGATGTTGAAGCTGCAACTACTACAAGAGCCTTGCCCTTTTCTTTCTCTTTCCCCTTGCCCTTTGCCTTAGTATAATCTTGGGTAGAAGAATTCTACTTGATGGAATCAGGAACACCTATGTTGTTCTTCTCTAGGAGTTGAGTTAGGTGATCTATTTGCTTCTTAATGCACTTGTTTTCATCATGCCCATTTTTTTTATAATAGGCACACTTAACCTTTTCTTTTTTAGGTTTATCATTGGAAGATGAGGCTTCAGTGTTGGTTTTGACAGAGGTTGATTCTTTCTTCTTCTCTTGATCCTTATTATTCTTATTCTTCTCTTTGTTTGAAGTCTTTACTTTCCCATTCCCAACAATTAGTGTTTGAGGTTTTGTGTACTTCAATGTGCCCATCTAGATCAACTTGTCTTGTTATCTGGTTAAATTGATAATGAAAGCATCTAAAGATGACATTTTCCATGCAACACCTAAATAACTTTTAGTGGCATGAAAATTAGAGACAAAGACTGAAAAGTTAGAACTTAGTTTAGAGAGTATATAAAAAATAAGTTAGCTATCTTCTTTCTTTATCCCACATTCTTTCAATTGCAATCTCAAGGATTTGAACTTAATGAAAAAATCCTGAAGAGTGTCAAAGTTTTAAGGACTTAGGCTAATGAGTTCATTCTCAAGCTCGTGACTTATCATCACATCTTGCTCTCCAAATAGTTTACTCATAATGGTCTATACATCATGAGGTGATTTGGTAGGATCTAAGTGAAATTGGAGATCAGGTGATACAAAAAGACATAATATCACATAGGCTTCATCACTATGGTTATACCACTTAACTTTCTCTGTATTTATGTTAGGTTTAGTTTTATCAGGTCCATGGTTATCCTATACAAACCCTTACTCCTTAGAATGATTACCATCTTGATTTTCCATTCATGATAGTTAAGGGGGTTAGTGGGTTAATTTAACTTGAATCCATTTTAATGCTAAGTTGAGTTATAGTAGTGGTGCAAGTTGTTATTTTAGATATGAAAGTGCAAGAATAAAGAAAGAGTAACTCAAAATAAATTACACCCCCTTGAACTATGAAATGGTGAACCCCCTGAATGTTGCAAGCAATGCACACTTAAAATATGTCAGGTACAATCGAGAATGTGTGTAGAGAAACTAGTGCAAATGTTGAAAATACATGATTTGTAAGACTGAACGAGGACGTCGGGCTCAATTGAAAATGTGTCCAAGATGAGTACACAATGTGAACAAGTGAAAATATGAATAACAATTCCTCTTTAAATATTATTCACACTATATTATTTTTATAAAAAATATTAAAAAAATCTATAAACATTGTTAAACTTAACCAATCCTCTTATGCATTACTTATGCATTCAAAGAAAAGTAGTCTATTGACCTTGTTTTAAAGTAGGTTATTTAAAAAAGGTGATTAATATGTTATATTGTTAAAAAATTTTAGGGAAAATTTTGAATAAACTTAGCTTGTTTTGAAATAAACTCATAACTCTTTTGAAACTGTAGGAGTCTTTTGTGTTACTAATTGAATAACTCACGCATGAATCACATGTATCAGGTGCAATCGAAGGCCTAGCCAGGGGGTTGTAAAAAATGGTGGTTTTGACTGGGTGATAATGAGAGTAGACTCAGCATGTGAAAATGTCATAGATAAGGGTCGCCTAGAAGTAACATAGAACCAGGGTCAAATAGTCTCTCAAACACACAAAACCAATCGAGGCTGAGTTGAGGCCAAATACACAGGTTGACACTAAACACATGAGAAAAAACTTGAGTTTGTATGGAAACACATAGGTCTTTTGCAGGAAAATGCACCAAGACACATATAACACATAGTCATAAAGAAACCAAAAAAAATGTGGTAATGAATGCCAATGAACCAGATCTATAAAAATATGACTCCACGAAAGATGAAAACTCCCACAAGTAGATTGTATACCAAGCTTATTTTGTAAATAAAAATCCCATTATTTCAAAAGATAGCTCAATAGCAATAAAAAACCATACATACGATTATCACGGGTGGCTCTGATACCATATCAGAGATGTTGCTAGTTTCAGATAATGTGAATGGAAAGGTCGAGATCACATGAGGCAAAACTTATGCACACCACAATGTTGTTGAAGTAAAATTAAATCACTCAAAGACAAAATTACAATAGATAAAAAGCAAGTGGAGCAAAACCTAATCTTTCATTAAGTTGAAAAGCTCTCAAATGAGATGAGTACATATAGGAAAGCAAGCAACTCCTCCACAAAAGGTGTCAAAATACCCATGGAATAGACAAGTAACTCCTCCACAGAAGGTGGTTAACAGGGCCAAAAATAGATGAGTAACTCCCATACCCAGAATAGCCAGTCAAGGGAGTTACTTCCTAGTCACCTAGTCAACTTACACACATAAGCAAGCTTCTCCATGAAAATAGGAAAACTCCAAGTGAGGGAAAAATCCCATAATAAATAGATATGGGAAAAAAAATTCTTAATTTAACATATGAAAAATAATTTAGAATCCTTTTTTCAACCTTAAGCCAATGTAGCTGGGCTTTGATTTAAGTACCATGAAAGTTAATGTGGTGCCATAACTAAGAAACTTGCACTTGGAGAGGCTCATGAAAGGGCCAAAACTCCACTACAATTGTAGCATAAATTAACTTTATGGTCATGGAAGAGTAAGACTTGCGACAAATTCACACAAGTTGGAGGCCATATGTGACCCAAAAAACAAGCTATATGATTAATGACATCATACCATCATTCAATCCACCCAATTTTCTTTGAGGGATGTGGAAATAAGTTTTAAATTTCCCAAATAATTGTGAGAGTGGAGCTATGATGTAATAAAAAATTAATAAAAATGAATTTTTTATACTTTAGGCCATTTGAAATTCCATTCAATGCGAAACTAGATCATAAATAATAAAAAAGGATAATATTTGACAAGGCTTCCCTTGGAAATGAAAAACAACTAGAAAGGGAAAATTAAGACTAAACACATATCATGGCCCTTCCAAGTCGTTTGAGTAATCTTTCATATGTACAATATAAATTATATCATGTATACCAAATGAAAGAATCATCGTGGTGAGAAAAAAATTGTGTCATAAAAATTATATTTAGTAAACATAAAATGCCATGCCTCTCGCGTACCAATTATCCAATGCATTGAGAGATGGCTTTTCTTGTGAGATGCAGCCTCAACCATGTTAAAGTCACCACAAAGGATCCAATGTGTGTCTAGCAACATGTCAACAAGCAACCACAAAAGTTGTGCTCTTTCTATCGCATCGTTTAAAGCACAAGGGTTAATAATATTTATCAATAATTTTCAATGTCTAAGAAAACCCAAAGAGCTCAATTAATGGGGTCAATTTCATTATCAACACGATATGGCTCCCATTTTATAGAAAAAATAGGTTTACTAATAGTTACGGGCAAAAATCTAGATATGTTAATTTATAGTAAACACATAACATCTTGATCTGGAAATCTTTGTCAAATATTACATATGATACACTTGTAAGGTGGGTTTGTAAGACGATGTACATTATATGAATAAATATTTATTAAACATGATGAATCCATAAATCTTTACTTCAAACACTCATCATCATGAAAACTTACATAATCTCAATAAATATTCATTAAACATGGGGAAATAAGGACATATCCTCTAAGCTTAACCCTTAAAGGGCTCCACAACTATTATACAAGAATTTGTTGTTGGTTGTTATGCATAAAATCACCAAGTTGGAAAGGGTGCTATTTTCAAGCACATACTCTCCTTCCTCTAAGTGTTAAAGTGTGTTCCGAATGTGATACCCAAATGCCTTGCAAGGATAAATGAACTAAAGAGAACGTTGAGAATTTGGAATAGTTTCATGAGAAGTAGAGATAACATTCATCACTAATGGGATGCTAAAAAAACAATGCTTAACAACACCCTCAGAGATTTCAGCTTGTTTATGGGTGGCCTCTCAAGAGGGTCGAGTCACTTCCATGACAAACTTAGAAGTATCTTGGGCACGAACCCCTAAATTAGAGTTTGACACTACATTTTTATTGCTTGAAGCATTTGAATTAGGGTTTGAAATCACAACTTTGGAGGCTATTTTTTGGTTCACCTTTCAACCATCGATATTAGTCCAACCATATTCACCACTCAATAAAGAACTCTCGGTTGGTGGTTTTTAAATTGATTTGGCATGAAAGGCCACCAAAGGGCAATCTATGATTTTCTACACAAAAGATTGGCTATGGAAACAAGTGTTAGGAAATTATAAATACATCATCTGTTGGATATGGCATGTATCCACTATTCGAATGCCAATGGTTTCCTTAAGGTCGTGCGAGAGGTTAACCTTAAAATAAATTTTAGGAAAATTATAATCCTAAATTCCTTTCAAACTGAGTTATACTAATCACTATTTGTGGTTGTTTGTTTGTTGTTGGTAGTTAATCTCGTTATGCAAACTTGGAACATATTGTACTTATTTATAATTTGAGAGAATAATACATAATGCATATGGTATTGCCACACATTCATCTTTGTCCATTTTATTTATTGTCTATTATTATGTAGATAGTTCTAATAGTAGATGAGTTTTGAGGACCGGGTAAATATAATTTATTTGGTTCATGACAAACAAACTAGCCTAAAGAAGGGGCTAGGCAGTAAAGAAAAATCTAATAAGGTAGAGGGATCCCGCCTAGGGAACTAAATTCATACCGACACCTTAAGGGTAGACCGTTTTACAAAAACAAAATCACAATTCCATGAAAAAAAAGCACAAAGAATTCTTGACAAACGAAAGACTATGCTTAAAAAAACACGAGTGTATTATGAGTCAACAAAATCAAATAAAAAAATCCTTGATCATATTTTAGACTACATCCAATTTAATCCCATAAAGAGACCATCTAAAATTCACTCAATGTTTAAGTATATTTTTAAAGGAAATTCTCTTGACAAAATACCCTATCAAAATATACTCCTCTAACCATTACAAGCATTATCAAAATAAAAAATTCACAAAACAACATTAAATGGAGGTTCAGAATTATTACCTTATAAAATATTGCTAAAATGAATTATCGAAATTTTTTTACTATTAACAAGATCTCTAATAACTTCATTCCCAACAATCACAACTTTAGCAACTAAAATATTATTGAATAAACAAAAGACTACCCAAAATTAAGAAGAGAAAAAAAAAATAACAATAAATATGAAAACATTAAGAGAATCCCACAATTTCAATAAAACCATGATACAAAACACAACCCTAAATAGCAATAATAGATACTAAACTCTAGCAAAGCTCATAACCACAATCAAACCTATCAAGATAAGTTCGAATTTTATATTTTTATTTTAATATTTTGTTTGCATTTCATTGGATTAAAATTCACAATTGAAAAAATCCACTGCTAAAATATATATATAATATTTCTTCCTGGTGACAGTTTTCACTGGAGGTACCCCTCTTATGGCATTTATTAAAATCTTTCGTTTCATTTCAAATGGTGGTAAATTCGACCCGCAAGGCTTATATCCACCACACCTTTTTGGCCCTATCAGGGCAGCAGAGCAGGAAAATAAAATTATACTCGCTCCTCATCTCTAGACACGGAACAAAACTGAGCGTCCAAATTGTCCTCGGAATCTAGATCTCTCTGACCCCTTTGTACCAGGTATTTTATTTGTCGACAAATCAGGAGTAGGCTTACAGTCCACTGCTTTCCTGCACAGGTAATCCAAATTCATTTCTAAGCTGAATTTCTTGCAGTCTTTTACTTGGATTTAGTCCTCGTTAAATTTTTTCATTAATTCTGAGCCCGCCCAGATTCTTTGACCCTCTAAGATCACCTCCCATAACTCCTTATCCAATATAGCAAAATACCCATATGCAATTGAAATCCCCTCCAATCATCCACAACCCATTTTCATGTTCAATTTAAATTGCCAGATATCATTCCATACTAAAACGGCCAGTTTTTTTTACCATCTACGATCACATCTTATGGCTCCTTATCCAATATAGCAAAATACCCATATGTAATTGAAACCCCCTCCAATCATCCACAACCCATTTTTGTGGGTCAGTTTAAATTGTCATATATCATTCCATACTAAAACGGCCGGTGTGATCTTTAGGTGCTTAAAACTTTTTTTTGGTTGGATTTGGTAAATTCTCCTTGTGGTAAACCTTCAGCTTAGCTTAGTTGAAGGGTCTCTCTTTTTGCACCTGGCCTCATATGTATGTTGTACCCAACATATTATTCTTTCGATTGAAGGATAAACTTTTTGATCTTTAGGGTCTTTTTTAATATCTTTTAGCATTGCATGCAGAAATAGACCTTTGATTTGGTCCTTTGCAAAAATAGACCTTTGATTTAGTGCCAAGGACCGAGGGATATTCATTCTGCCAAATTCACCTGGGCACCCAATACATTGAATATATATTGTTCAATTTAACTCTTTTATCATGTTTCCTGGGATTGAAACTGGGGCTCAGCTTCCAAAACCTGATGCTCTTTCCACTTGAGCTCCATAAACATTAATTAAAATAAAACCCAGATTTTTAACTTTACTTGATGTACCCAGATGACCATCTAATGTAACAAAGGGCAGTCCATTACAGCAGGATTCCACATTGTTATTAGAGGGAAATTCATGCCTCTAAATTCCGTTAAATGACAAACATTTTTAAATTTTATCTACGCTACTAACTCACATCCACCTTTTCTTCTACTAAAATCTCTCTTTTGTCTGATTTTTATTCTTCTCAAGCCATAGATGGCCCGAGAAGTTCCCTAAACGTTGCATGGGTTTTTTTTGTTTGTTTTTATCTTTTCCTATCATCTTCTATGCTAGGCTGAGCACCTGTTTCCACTAAATTTTGTCCTCGTCTTCTTATTTTTTGACTTCCTGTTTCCTACCTCTTGTTGCCTGGTCTGTGTTTGGCTGCCTCATCCTATTGGTAGTAGTTCTCGGAGTTTTTTTTTTGTCTTTTTAAGCAGCAGTCTCCTGAACTTGAGGTGCTTCACTCATGTGCAGCTCTTTACTGAAGAGAGTATTTACTCATGATTGAGAGGAAGGCCAATTCGGTGATGGTGGGGACACAGCTATCTGAGGTGGAGAGAGCTGCTTCGTCTTCCTCCCAAAACGCTGCACCCTCAGCCTCATTTTTGCTATTATCTTCAAACTTCAAGTTCTTATACCTATTCTGATTAGAAGAGGAAGGGATATCACTTTGTGGGTTTTGATTATGAGGTTCCTTATCTCTAGTCTTGTGGTTTCTCTTGCCTTGTGCTTGCTAGACTCCATCTTTTTCATCATTGTTTTCAATCTCAATTGCCATTGGGAAACCCGTTGTTA
The DNA here is from genome assembly GCA_037957365.1 of Torreya grandis. NCBI lineage: Eukaryota > Viridiplantae > Streptophyta > Pinopsida > Cupressales > Taxaceae > Torreya > Torreya grandis. The sequence goes on from JARHVA010000748.1 coordinate 3,366,561, forward strand.
TTAAATGCCCATGGATATGACACATTTTACATGAATGAGACATTCTCATAGTCTATCTGCTGCTCCATCATGGATCCATTTTATGGTTTAAGCCAAAGTCTCTTCGGTGAGGGTTTGCAACTTTGTTCAAATTCAGCCACACACATATCCTTGCATATGCTATTTGTTTCCTGTTAATAGTGTCTGAGTTCACACAACTAACTTTGCCTGTAAAATTTCTGATACTTAATAGGATGGATTTCCTCCAGAGTTGAATCAAAAGATTGAAGAACCGCAACCAGACCTGAGCCTGTGAAGGTTCCTCTTGCGCAAGGTTAAAACTCGAACCTTGATATGTCATAAACAAACTAGAATTTTCATGAAAACATTTCTCAAATACCATCACTCTATCCTTTTCTGAGATAAAAACTGCCAGGAAAAAGCCCTGAGCTCACATTCTTGTTTCTATTTTCCCCTTGGTTTTCCAAGCCTTGCTACTGAAGCCAAAAGATCTCTTTCCCTAGGTCACCCACCTATTAAATTGCCGACCAGACTTTTTTTGGATAAATCTTGAGTTTCCAGTTCTATTTCCTCTTGGTTGAACTCTGTCATAGGTTCCTCTTCTGAAAGCAGCCCAACTTTATCCACAGATTGTGATTTCTTTCACTATCTGTGTATGTTCTCAATGCGACCATGGTTATATCTCTTCTCTGCTGGGCCAGTCTGGAAAGAACTCATGCCTTAAAGTCATTAACATTTTGATCTTGTTTGGGAGAAGGTGGAACCATTCTATTATCATGCGGACACAGCTGCCTAGGGATGACAGAGCAGTTAGACGAAGCCCTAGGAGACTGAATTTTAATAATTTTTTTCTCTCGCAGTTAAATATTGGGTTTACTCAAACCCTCTTTATTAGTTCCGGGATAAACTTTAATCCTTATCCAATAAATCCAATTAAATGGGCTTTAGCTTGACCATAGGAAATTTCGTACCTACTGTTGTATTCCTTGCAAATCAAAACACAGGCACCTCTACCCAACATATTCTCTCTGTCACATGCTTCCAAATAGGAGGAGGGGATCAAATTTGAAGGCAGCTCTTGCAACTTGGCTTTTGTCTTGGCCTACAAAGCTTGAGATTTGATTTCATTCTGAAAAAAAACCTGCAACAAAGAAACTAAAAGTCAAAAGGAGAATTAGAAATTTGGAAGTCCTGAAAATAGAAAGAATAAATTTAGCTAGAAAAATCCCAAATCAAAATGCAAATAAAATACTGAAGTTTGAATCTTTGAAAGCTTAAGAAAAACTAAATAAAAAACTTTTAAAAAAAATCATTTTTTGAGACAAGATTGGTATTTTAAAAGGAGAATTAGAAATTTGGAAGTCCTGAAAATAGAAAGAATAAATTTAGCTAGAAAAATCCCAAATCAAAATGCAAATAAAATACTGAAGTTTGAATCTTTGAAAGCTTAAGAAAAACTAAATAAAAAACTTAAAAAAAAAATCATTTTTTGAGACAAGATTGGTATTTTTAAAATACCAATCTTGGCTCAAAAAATGATATGATCTCCTTGGCAGCCCCCGTTTACTCCCTATTGTATAATGGAATGATTGAGCAATGAATGAGAGATTGCAACCCTTTCATTTGAAATTTAAATTTGTGACATTCTCCTCGTTTTATTGAAACTGGAATGAATATAAATGAGTGAGGGAGAAGTGATGAGTGCAACTATGAGTGAGGGAGTCGACACTTGTACTTGCAAGGGATTGAAGTTGGAGGCTCTGTATTTGATGGCAGGCTGTAACATGAAGAACGAGTGTATGCTATTTTTCTTTTTGTTAGAGCACAAGGGTTTTGGGGTTGGGTTAGCATGAGGGGAGGGTTTAGGTAGGGGTTAATTTAGGGTTAGGTCTTATTTTTTAAAAACTATACATGGCTTGTCTATGCAGGTCCTTTTTGGAAACAAACTGAAAACCCTAGTTTGTTCCCAGGGACGGCCTAGAAATGCATGTGGCATTTACGGGAACAACGAGGCATATCAGGATTTTCTGAAACTGATGACTTTGGATTTGCTTTAGTTCAAAAAGGTTATGTGCTGAAATGGGGAGGGGGTCCTGTTTCCTGCAACATAGCGCCATCCTAATGTTTTTACTTTTTAGGTTATAGGATATACATATGAGATTCTTATCATTTCATCAACATCATACGGGGTATCAATTTGGTTTTACTCTTATATTAGCATATATTTCATTTTATTTGGTGTAACCTGACCTTAAGGGTATTCTCTTGAGTATATTGAATATATGAGCACGTTGGTACCCTCCATATATCTCACGGGTGTGTACATGTCTGTTGTTATCAGCATATTTACATTACATTTTTATCATAGGCCAATGATGTCATCCTACTTACTAAATGACTTGCAAACTTATAAAAATATTTACTGTCCTCTCAGCATTTTAAAACAGGTATGGTTTAGTGGTAAATGTTAGTAAAGTAAAAATCTTGATTAATTCTTAAAAAAAAACTTACACTATAATTGCCTTCAATAGCCACCCACTAGAGCTTTTTCGTTCCTGCATGTTCTTGATCTTAATCATAATTAGAATTCAAATCTCACTAATGAAAAAAGATTTAATGCCAATTAGAAAGTCTATTACGGTTTACAAAACCACTGCAAAGATGTTGAACTCTGGAATTGGAGTGAAAAGAAAGTATTATTATAGTTTGGTAACACTGATCATCCTCTATGATTGTGTAGGGTGGGGTGGAAGCATATCTAGAGAAAGGTATAACGAAATTGAGCAAATCAGAAAACAAGACATCATCAATAACCATGAAATTAAAAGCAATACATCCTACATGATTCTCCTTATGGAGGTAGGTATGCTTCCCATTGAAAGCAAAGGCTTAAATGTTATATGTTATACAGACATAAGTTGGCTAAGGCAGAGCAAGATAGGCTTCCCAACATTGCCCAACATTTGTGTTTAACCATCTGCAATTAAAAATATGCTGACAAAAAGACTTGGATAAATGGCTGATACATTGGGACATCTATCATGATCTAACATTGATAGATTTGAACAAATTAAAATCATACATCCAAACTAAATTCATTGACAAACTTTGGAGCAACGAAAAATAAAAGACAAGAAAAATCTTTAGCATTATAAGAATATTATCAATTCCAAGCTGAAGTATTCCACCCATTTGCATGAGGTAACTAATCTCAAAAAGAAAATCATAATGCAAAAATAAGAAGCAACTCATACGAAGTACATAATGGAACTTTTAGATTGACCCTCTTGAAGATACCTTGAAAACAAAGAATTTGTAAGGATTATATGTTAAATGAAGTAGAATATGAAACACACCTCTATAATGATATTAGGCACAACTACATAGATATTTGTAATCATAACCACACATCAAATCTTAAATCAAGACAATCAAACAATACTCAGAGAATTTACTTTAAAACTTAACACTTACATACTTGATTTTTAAAACAAGTAAATAAACAAGTCAATCGACCATTTGGCTTAAAGAATTTTGAAAAATATCCCATCTCATTTCTGGTATTCTGATTCATTACAATATAATACACACATTCTTTGTTATCCAAGGGTCTATAATGTTGGAGGGAATGCGTATGCTAAAGTTTGAATGAGATCCTTAATTTTTCTAACCAAACGTTATATATTGAATCCTATTCGAGAATTGTGGTGGGAAATAAAGAGAAGAACGAGTAACATTAATGAATAGAAAATGACGAGGAACTGAAAGTTTACTTGTCTTCCATTAATTATCCATGCACATTTATAGTTACAATTTGTGATACAAGCATAATGATTTTTTATGATCCCAAGGATATTTTATGGTAATCCCTATGCTAACCAAGTGCATGTCAATGTTGACAATCTCTAAGCTAATGCACAAGAAGAAATTTCATTGACAAATCTTTATTCTAATTATATTTATAATTATCCTCATATTTTATGAACGAGGAATATTTCTTCATCATCTCTCCCAACACACAAAGCATGGTGCAGAAATGAAATAAAAGAAATTCAATTTTAAACCTGATGATGTTGGAGTCGACGTTGATGGTGATGTGAAAGACCTTGCATAAATGTTGAAGGAAGCCTTATAGGAAGAATTTCTCTTTAACACTAATTCTGCTTCAAAAGTCTACACAAGATCTTATGAATCTTCGGCTAAAGAGTGGAATAAGTAGCCTAAAGGCATAAATTGTTGTTGTCCCTTTAAAGATCTCATATATATATATATATATATATATATATATATATATATATATATATTTTAAACATGTCATATTTGAGGTAGACAAGAAGCTCTAAAAAAAGATCAGCACCCAAAAACACAAACACAAGGTGTCCACGGAAGCAATCTAGGTGAATAAGCTTTCAAAAGTGGAACTATCTTCAAATGAACTCCTCCAAAGAAGGCATAAAAGATAAAAAAGCCTTCATATCAGATCATAAGGTCACAACATATATAAAAACACATTTATAATTCCACGTGCCCATATGAAAGAAAAAGAGAGAGTGATGCAAGAGCATCCAGGTGTGATTAACTATCTTGCATACACAAAAATTATATAGAGGCACATCATTTTGGACCAGTCGGTATGTTTTCAATTGTGACATTATAGAAGTTGACCCACAGGGATCCATGGAAATCATCAAGAACTCCACTAGACTACAAAGACAAGTCAGGATCTACGAAACAAGGGAAAGTTGATGAGTGGCAAGGTTGTGCATTGTTACTCGTGACAAAGACATTGTTTACTTCATCAAGGTGAAACAAATAGTATATTAAATACTTCATCAAAAGTCAAATGTGATTGCATATATGGATTTCTCTCAACAAGTTATACAGTTCCAAATAAACAGCACCTGATTTCAAGTTTTTATGCAAAAGTTATAGCTTTTGCAAGTTGCCGGAATTTTGTTATGACAAAGCTGCCTGTCTGCATTAAGGGTGGTTTTGCAAAGTTATGCGGCAATTTTGCAACCCTTAGGGACGGTTTCACAACTGCCAGTTTGTGTTAAGAGGCAGTTTTGGCCATGTCAGCTGGAAAATGAAAGTAAATGAATTGACGAATTGGTTTTCTCATCTTGGGCATTTCAGGAACCTTTTGTCTTCGAAGAGACATCTCCATAATGCATAAAAAGGTTTTTTGGATGGGGAAAAGCAGTTCTCAGGTAATTATCTCTTATATAAAGTGAGGGAGAGATTGCAAATGGAAACTCAAGGATTGATCAAGATGGTGAAATTAGAGAGTCCTTATTAGTTGCAAATAATTCTTTGCAAGGGTGAAAGGCCCAGTGAAGGATACAACATTTGAGAGTGCTTATGATAAAACTGAGAGGTGATTCAAAGTGGGTTTTGACCCTGTTTAGGAATTAAGAAAGTTTCAGAGACATTGGAAGCCTAGATCAAGATATCAAGTCTTTAAACTGAAGCTAAGTGTTTCATAGAGTGATTGTATATTGTGTCTGTTATGATACTCAATAAAATTTATAGCAATTTGTTCTAACAAAGTTGTGATTAAATGGAATTAATCTAATAGGACATAACATTTGAATAAATTAGATGAACAATCAAATATGCATTCAAACACACATCTACTTGCAAACAAAATGTATATGAGCAATTAGGGTTCTAATCCAAAGTACAAAGACGAATGAGCAGCTTATCTATTTCCGGTGAATATAGAGTTGTGGATGATTGTGTATGAATTTGAGGTTGACTGAGATACCTTTAGACATAACTGTATGACTGTCGTGACTGTTTGGGCCAAGATCGGTGGATCTGGACTGTGATGCTCTGCTATATTTTCCTTATAGAGCACTGTTTTCCAGGGTGCTTTTGTAGTAAAAGTGTAAATTGATTATCTATGCGAGTCCACCTATAGAAGTGTTTCAGCTTGTCGCGGATGTGTGATCGTAGAATTTAACGTGTTTTGCCTTCCCTTTGTCAAAAACCCTAGCAAAGTCCAGCACAAAAACCAAACGGAGATCAAATGCAAAAAAAGGGGGAAAATGGGGAAGTGGGAATGGTTGAGCGGCCTCAGAACCCCTTTGAACTGAGTGTTGTCTACATAGCCCCAAAATAGGGACCTCGGGGTGATGTAGTTCTCCCTCAAATGAATCTATGTGACTGATCATATGCAGTTTGGATCTGATTGCTCTTTGCCTAGGCCCTCCTCTTGGTCCAAGCATGCATTCTAGATGTATGATGTAAACTTTAGATAACTATGCAAATGCTGAGCTAACTGTAATATGCCTTTTTCCTTTTATGTGCTTTGCTAGGTGGATAAGTGCTAGATGCAAAATGCCTTAGGGAACCATATAAATAGAAGACTTCCAATTTTGAATTTCAAAAACCCATTGACATGCCAAACGATTCAAAGAAGGGTAAAATGGTCATAAAAGGATCCAAATGAAGCGGGCTTTGGAAAAAGTTTCGAAACGTGTGCTAGACAAGATTGCCCCTTTCAAACAAACTTGCAGAGCATGATAGTCCAAATAGGGCGGTCTTGTTTGAAAACAAGAAAACAAAAGGATGGAAGAGAAAGAGGATAAGGGATCCCTATGACTTAGATAAGGAATGACATGGAAGAATAAAACTTCAACAAATACTTTGAAATCAGTGTGAAAGAATGATAGAAGAGATATAGGACTACAAACAACACACACCAATGGGATCTCAATTCAACATTAGGAATTTCTAAATACAAAGTTGCAAAAAGAAATAATATTTGTGTTTGTTTGACCAAATTTGGGTGTATACATTCCCACCCTCCTTTTATTCTAGTAATGCAATAAAATAAAAGTACTAGAGTAAAAGGAAGAAAGTTATACTTACACTTATCTGTGTCGCATGTCCTTGCTTGCAAATGGAGATGCCATGGATTCACGATGTGATCAACCCACGCAGAGCGAAGATGATCTCTAATCTTGTTCTCTTTTTGGCCAAAGAGTTGAATAAGACTGAGTGATACCTATGGAGATGAACTCACGATGTGGAGTCCAAATTCCGAATCTGAGTAAATCACTATGGTATGAGGAGCCAAGCTATGCTTGCCCTTAATCTTTTCTAGGTAGAGATGTGCCTAGAAGTCAAATTTTGTTTAACCTCAATACCGCACAACTCAATATATTGGGTATTGGTGCAATTTTTTTGAATCAACAGCTGTATACAGCTATAAGATTAATTCTAATGCAAATATAATTCTGAATTGAGTTTGGTGTAACTAGCATAAAGAACGACATATATTGTCATTCCATCTGTAGAATCCGGTGCAAAACTAGGAGATTGAGATTGTGTGTCATGCATCATGTCCCAAATCTGATAAATGAGCAAAATGAGTCATATATTCTGAGCTATAAATATGTATTAATATTATTGATTACTGATTATGCATTTATGCAGACATGCACTATGCATATGCCCCCATTACCATATCCCGTGTAAAAACTGAGTAAATTGTATTAAAAATGTGAACATATGTTGTGCACATGTCCCGTTCCAGGGGATATTTGTCAAAACTGAGTAAAATTTCTAGCTATCTGAGAAAATATAGTAACAAACTATAATAATTTGTAGCACCCTGAAACAATTGTTCATGTGAATCTGGACAACAACGCTTTGTTTGGACTCTAGCACCCTGCACTGTAGTCTAAAAGGAGAGGCCTTGTCTGAATATAAAAACCCGTGCCTAAATCTGAAACCAACTGAGCATACCCTGAGTACCATGTTATTCTGACCAATACATTTCATATTGTGCACAAGCTGTAATATATTGTGTCTAATTGGCTATAATGTATTCAGCAAAATATGTGTATTGATTCTTGAAGCATTGTGTGAGCCATAAATGAAATGTACTGAGTAGTCTGAGATGTATTCAGACTCAAAATCCTGACATGTAGTAAGAATGTACCAAGCTAAATGCCTCCTATGCATCTGAACTCGTAGAAATAGTGATTGTGTTTGCCCCCCTTTTGGTGAGGGATGAAACTGGTGTAAAGCGAATGAGCCAAAAGTTAGTTGTGTCTTATGTAATGATCTTAGTTGTGCTTTTATAAAGCTTATTAGTGATTTTTGTTAGTATAGTTACAGTTGACTTGGTCTCTGTAGACATAGCAATGAAATAATTGCTATGGAAAATCAGAGTATTATTGGTCGGGAGGACGAACCCTAGATTTTGATAGGGCTGGCCATACTTTTAGGAGTATGGCATAGGTAGAAATGCATATATAATTTGAAAATCTTCAATTCATTTCAAAATTGCAAATAGTAAATTTATAGCTTTGAGTTGCAAAAATGCCCTGAAAGAGAGCCATTTCCTACAGTCAAATTTAGGATGTGGAGGCACTCATTCAGGGGGATGAGGACGTTGGATTGGTAAGTAATGAAACTAAATCCCCTGCATTTTTGGAAAATTTGATTTTGGGTAATTTTAATTATATTTTATTTCTTGTTTTAGCCATCATAAATTGGTACCCTATGGTTTACAAAATGATGGGGCAAGTTGTGCACCCCAGAGATTAGAAAAATTCGCTGAATTAACTTCATGCAATGCAAATGAGAGGCATTGTGGAGAGTGATGTGATGAAGAGTGATGGAAACAATAGAGCAACAAAAATTTGTCCTTTAGAGGCATGAAGGTGAAGGTGTAGAAGTTAAAGTGAATGCATATAATGAGGCTTTTGAGAGAGATAAGGTGGAGAAGTCTCTTATGAGTCAGATGTTGAAAAATAGTGAGAACATAAAGAGTGCAAAATTATTCGCACACAACAAGCATTTGATGCCAAATAAGATGAAGAGAGGTAGCAATCATCCTGGAGCTATATTAAAAATTACAACATATCCCATGGATCTTTAGCATAGAGACCATCAACATAAAGTATTCAGACGAGAGATTCACTAATAATGATACATTGTATTAACTGTGTAATATACAATGTATGTGTGCAACCAACAATGGTTGCACTATAACATGACTCTCTAGAAAAGATTACATCTCCACTAGCTCAGGAGATGACTCTAAGCTCCATTACATTCCACAAGAACACAAAAGGTCCTTATATAGAAAAAGTAAGAGGTGAGTGAGTGATTTTTTTTGGAGTAAAAGGTGGGATCATTCTTCGAGTTACACCTAACTATTCTCACATATGTGAGGATAACTACCATATTAATTGTGTATTTAATAATTATGTGCACATAATAAATCACACCTTGGTAACACATCTATCTAAGGTGGACTTCACATCAAGTGTGAATATGACACACTCCAACATCCACCCTGAAGATTAGCTTATGTGATATGGTAAAAAAATAATCTCATATTCATAAGTATGGGTCCCAACAACTAGCCCTGATGATGTACCTATGTACAATAAAAACAAAAAAAAACAATGAAGTTGCTGAAGTAAATGTATGCCAAATTTGATGAATTCTCCAATGGAATGAATCAAAAGTAGCTTCAATGGATCTGGTTGTGCGAACAAGAGTGACTATTGGTACGTGCTCCAGCAGAATAGAATGCATGGTTAAATGATTGCAAACGGAGTGCTATGGAGCTCCTTCAGAAAACACCTTGATTGCAAATGGAGTGCTATGGAGCTCCTTCAAGAAACAACCAGCCTTTGCCTTTGCTAGGAACAATCACTAGTGAAGACAACAACTCAATATCTCCAAAAGTTTTAATATGGTAGGTATGTAGAAAAAACACTACAAAATCCTCAAGTGAGAGTGCCCAATATGCCACATGAAAAAATGCAAGGTGAAAAAAATAGCCTCCGGATGGACACGGATCCAACTTGTAGCCAAACATAAGACTAATAGCTCATCGTGATGTACTACAAGAACTCAAAATATGGTCTTGAAAACATTACAGATTAGATCTCGTTGGGTCATTCTTACCCCTGTGAATTCTCCAAATATGTGCGAAATGCAATCTACATGGCTTGACAAATAAGCTCACGGTGTTAGATTCAAGTTAAACGAAAGTTGAAATTATCTTTCTCTGGCACTTTGAACATATTGTAAGTGTCTAATACACACCCAAAACATTAAAACAATAATTGGCTGAAAATCTCTTCCATGGAACTCTTCTGTATGTAAATCTATAACTGGTACATGAATCGAATTGAAGGAATGATCCAGATATGAAAAAAATAGATGGGACTTGTGAAGAAATTTTCATAGAAGCTAATGAAGAGAGTAAATTTTATCCTTGCTGCTTGAAGCTTGCTAAGAATTGAAGCTTTGAAATGCCTAAAGCTCCTCCTCTACTCTTTCTCCTCTTGATCTTCCTAATCACTGAGCGATATGGATCTCCTATCAAAAACTCTTGCCAATCTTCTTAAAAAACCCTGCTCTGATACCTTTTTAAAAATGACAACATGGCCCATGGATCTTTAGCATAAACACCATCAACTAAAGTATTCAGACAAGAGAGAGATTCACCAATAAAGACACATTGTATTAACTATGTAATATACAATCTATGTGCGCAACCAACAATGGTTGCACTATAACGAGACACTTTAAAAGACTACATCTCCACTAGCTTAGGGGATGGCTCTAAGCTCTATTAATTTCCACAAGAACACAAAGGGTCCCTATATAGGAAAAGTGAAAGGCGAGTAAAAGATTATTATTGATGGAGTAAAAGGTGGGATCATTTCCCAAATTACATCTAACTCTTCTCACATATGTGAGGATAACTACCACATTAATTGTATATTTAATAATTGTGTGCACATAATAAATCACACCTTGGTAGTAAACCTACTTAAGGTGGACTTCACATTAATTGTGAATATGACACATTCCAACAAGCTAAGGATAGGAGGATGGAAAAGGAGAAAGATGTACAGAGGCGGATGAGGATGGTTTATGATCCAACAAGTAGTTGATAAAGAAGAAAAATAAATGAAAACTGCCCTATTCAGGGGGAAGGGCACACTGTGGCCTTACTTTTTGGGTCAGAAGAGTGGTTCCACCACTCAGTGGTATTTGTGAGCAGAAAGCGTATAAACCAATTCCCCTAGGCAGCTTGATGCAAGAGCATTTGGGTGTGATCAACAATTTTGCATCAACCAAAAATATGTAGGGGTGTGTCATTGTGAACTAGTCTATGTGTTTTTAGTTGTGACGTTATAGAAGATGAGCCACACAGATCCATGGAAATCATAAAGAATTTCAATAGACTCCCAGGACAAGTCTGGATCAATGAAACAAAGGAAAGTTGATAAGTGGTAGGGTTGTGCATTGTTACTCGTCGCAAAGTCACTATTTACTTCATCAAGGTGATACAAATAGTTTACTTCATCAAAAATAAAATATGATTTGCATACATGGAGTCTTCTCAAAAAGTTATACACTTTCAGAACTACTGCACTTGATTTCTAGTTCCTATGCAAAAGTTATGGCCTCCACAATTTGAAAGACTTCTTTCAATGATGAAACTGTTGGTCTGCATAGGGCGGTTTCCAACCGTAGGCTGTAGTTTTGTAACCGGCGTGTTGGTTTTTTAACTACCAGTTTATGTTAAATTGTGGTTTCGCCCGTGTTGTTTGGACAATGAAAGTAATGGTCCAGAATAATTGGTTTTCTTATCTTGGGCATTTCAGGAAACTTTTGTTTTCGAAGAGACATCTCTAGAATGCATAAGAAGGTTCTTTTGGATGGGAAAGAGCAATTATCAAGCGACTATCTCTCAAAATGAGAGGGAGAGATAGCAAACGGAAACTCGGGGATTGATCAGCAAGGGGCAATTGGAGAGACCGTATCAGTTGCAGAAAATGCTCTAGAAGGGTGAAAGGTCCAGTGAAAGATACATCATTTGAGAGTGCTTCTGATAAAATTGAGAGTTGATTATTCAAAGTGGGGTTTTGATGCAGTCGAGGATAGTGGACCAAATGATTTGCAACCATGTCCTAGTAGCCCAAACTAATGCCTCCCGACTATTTTTCTATCACACAATGCTATTTCAACTCCTTCGGTGGTCAATCGCTTGAAATTCTGAAAATTTGTCATTTAACAGATTTTTTTTAATTATAAACATGCAAATTTCAACAATTTGAAAATTCATTGGAAAGAAGAGGATATATGGGGTATGAGTACTTGAAAATAATCTCACAAAATGTTCTGAAGCCCTACAATTCCTTATGGAACCCAACTAAAACAAGGACTGATTTTTTAATTAAATTTTGGAAAATTTGTCATTTAATGGATTTTTTAAACTATTTTCATGCAAATTGCAACAATTTGAGAAAAGAGGAGATATGGGGTATGAATTCTCGAAATGAGTGTCACAAAGCATTCTAGAAACCCTACAAAACCCAACAGGAACAAGGACTGATTTTTTGATTGAAATGGAGGTTTTAGGCCTTTTCAGAGGCATTCAAGGAGTCTCAATTCACACAAAAACCCCTGGATTGGCTTCTATTCACTTGCAACAAGATTTTCAGAGCAAAACACTTAATTTCAATCCTATAACTGTCTCTGCAACCCCTTCCTCAGATCATGACAGCATCAAATTGATTTCAGGCATTTTGTCAAACAATTGGGCCTTAATTCAACTGTCAAATTCAAACCTACAGCCAAAAGATTTCCGGACTGTATTGAATGCTCTTAGACCTGCTCAAAGAACCCAAATCAAATGTGGAATCAGATTTTGGAGAGGGGTGCACTGGTTTGACCAATTGACCCCTTCAAATTTTGCCAAAAACCACTGAAAACCCCTTCATACAGCAACAGTTTGGTCTATTTTCAGATGTATGAAGGATTGCTCACCATCTAGGGAAAAATCCCATGTCAAATCTGTTTTTGGTTCATGCTGAGAGTTTCCCAATCATTCTATCCTTTGTATGGCTGAAACGTCCCCTTTTCCCCCTCTTTTTGACTGTTGCTTGTTTTCCTTTTCTCCCTCCCAAACTCTGTTCTTTGCCTTTTTCTACTGTCCTGGCTGTCCCTTACTCCCCTAACCATTAAATACGAACAACAATCTTTCCAAGGTGTTTTTGGCTTTCTCTTGGATGTCTTTGGGCTGATTTTCGTTTGTTTGTAACTCCTGACCTGCTCCTCCTTTTGCCAAACATCTCTTGCCACACCATGTATGTGAAAAAACCATAAAATCTGTAGAATTTGTTTTTGTTGAGGTGGTCCCAGGACTTATGACCTTTACTTTCCCATGCCAAGTGTTTGACGAAATGTCAACACATGAAAAATGCAGTTTTATCATAAGATCAACATTTCCTTTGAGACCACTTTGTCACGGACACATAAGGATGAAACTGAGCTATGATGAAGATAATGGGCTATAACTCAAACCACTGACCGCTCATGTGGAGATTTTGCAATGACAAAAGACTCCTAAGGAAACATCCAAGGTAAACCACGGACTAAAGAAGAAAACAACTCAGACACTCAACATGACAAAACCTCCTATGACAAATTTAATTTGCAATACGAGATTGCCATACCCCTAGGATGCTTCACTGGTTATGCCATGGTAGTGTCAATGATGCACTTCCCCCCATGCACTTCAGGCATCCAGTATCACAGCCATGATGCAAAGGGGAAAAATGTTTAGAGAAAAATAAAGATTAACAAAAAGTTAAAGGGAAATTGTAGAGAGAGAGAGAGAGAGCCTTGAAAATATACAATAATGTGTGTCTAAAAGTAAATTGGAAAATCTTATGTTTTCACTGTTCTTGGATGTATTCTTTAGTCTTGGGCAAATGTATGGTTGTCAAAGTAATTTTGAAACTTTTTTTATAGCAAGTGTATGGTTGTCAAATTTTCGTTGTAATTTTTGATTTTATAAGCAATACACAGATCCACCCCTATATTCACATACTCAAGCTCTAGGGGTCCACCCTGCGCTCTCTGCACCCCATACCCTACCCTGAATCCCAAACACCCAACTATGATGCATTCTGACAATGCATGATTTGATGCTGCAATTTATCAGAGAAAATATAGCTTTTCTTTATCTATAGAATAGACATTTCATGTTGAACACCATATAAGGTAATGATAATCTTTGTTTTTTGTTTTCAGGTTTTTTCATTTGATGCATAAAACCTTGAAAATATATAATATCCGATTATCTAAAAGGAAATTGGAAATCTTATGTTTTCATTGTTCTTGGGTGTATTGTATAGCCTTGGGAAAAATTCAAAACTTCTTTTTTAGTAATATTGCATGGTTGTCTATTTTCTTTTTTTCAGTTTTAATTTTTGTTTTTATATGTAATGCACAGATGCACCCCTATATCCACATACTCAAGCTTTGGGGGTCCACATTGTGTACTCTGCACCACATACCCTGCTTACCCTAAAACTTACATACCCAAGTAACTATGATGCATCCTGACAATGCATAAATATTTCTTCTCTCTATCTGTAGGATAGATATGTCAAGATGAACACCATATAAGGTGACAGTGATCTTTTTTATTTGTTTGACGGCTTTCTCTACCTGACCTAGCTGTTTCAGTGGGCTTAGAATCTGGGCAACGATGACAGGAGCACTAGCACAGTTTGCAACTCTTCCTTATAGAATAATCAATACAAATTATGGTCAAAATCAGAGCTCTAAAAGATTGAAACGAGTTCCAAAGATGATGTGCAACATGCAATCACATTCCTTTAGAATTAAAAGTTACATTGGTTTGGGCCAAGTAACAGGCCAAGGTAAGGTTTCAACTCCTGCAACGGACATTCATGCGAAAGTAGCAGTAGCAGTCTCTGCTCCAGCAAGGAAAGCCAGGAAAACCAGGAAAGGGGTGGTTACTTGTATGTTTGAGCGGTTTACGGAGAAGGCCATCAAGGTAATTATGCTTTCTCAAGAGGAAGCACGACGACTTCAGCACAACTATGTAGGTACAGAGCAGATTCTGTTGGGTCTTATTGGTGAAGGGACTGGTATTGCAGCAAAAGTCCTTAAATCCATGGGAATCAATTTAAAGGATGCTCGCATAGAGGTTGAGAAAATCATTGGCAGAGGCAGTGGGTTTGTCGCTGTGGAGATTCCATTCACTCCAAGAGCAAAGCGTGTTTTAGAACTTGCGCTTGAGGAAGCTCGACAACTTGGTTTGTTATTATGGCCTTTAAGAGTCTCAGCTTTGCAGTTACATTTATTGTTGATAATGAGTTTAACAAGGTTTAACTTTTTACCATATAATGCCAAAATGTTTGAAAATGACACTGATTTCTGGATATTGCAGGACATAACTACATAGGATCTGAGCACTTGCTTTTAGGGATGCTGCGTGAAGGTGAAGGTGTTGCAGCTCGTGTGCTTGAGAAACTGGGAGCTGACCCCGGCAATATTCGTACCCAAGTATGTAAAACACATCATTGACTGAGTTGAGTATTGAAACGGCTTTGGTGACACTATAGTGAGATTAACTTTCTGGAGATGATTGAGGTCCGAGTTTATGGTCGTTTAACTAGAAACTGTTCTTACTGCTGGTGTAATTTATTAACAGGTAATTCGAATGGTTGGTGAAAGTTCAGAAGCTGTTGGTGCTGGAGTAGGAGGTGGTAGCAGCAGCAACAAGATGCCAACTCTTGAGGAATATGGAATCAATTTGACAAAACGTGCAGAAGAGGTATGCTTTCGCATAGTTCTTTATTTTGGTATTGTACTAATGTTTTTGAGGCCTCGATAACAATGGACCTATTCCTATGCATTCAGGGCAAGCTTGATCCTGTAATTGGAAGGCAGCCTCAAATTGAGCGAGTTACTCAAATATTGGGACGCCGCACAAAGAACAATCCTTGCCTTATTGGTGAACCTGGTGTAGGAAAGACAGCTATTGCTGAGGGACTTGCACAGAGAATAGCTAATGGAGATGTTCCAGAAACAATTGAGGGTAAAAAGGTATAATTGGTTGCATATGCCATGTAAGGCCTCAGAGTTTTTCTGTAATGCTGAATATGAATTCCATGACTGTATGGATGCATGGTTGAAATCAACTAGAAACCTGTTTTTCAACTGAAGTCCCTACCTAGAGTTAGTGGATGCTGATTAAAAGAAATTGTTTGATGCAGGTTATTAACTTATATATGGGGCTACTTGTTGCAGGTACTAAGAATCGTGAATTGCTTGATGCAGGTTATTGCTTTAGATATGGGGCTACTTGTTGCAGGTACTAAGTATCGTGGAGAGTTTGAGGAAAGGTTAAAGAAGCTAATGGATGAAATCAGACAGAGTGATGAGATTATACTCTTCATAGATGAAGTACATACTTTAATTGGAGCAGGTGCAGCAGAAGGGGCAATTGATGCAGCCAATATCCTAAAACCAGCTCTTTCACGAGGGGAACTACAGGTGTTTGAGCTGGCCTTAATCAAAAATATTGAATTCACAACAATATTTTCTGTTAGCTTCCTAAAATGACATTGGTATCTATTAATGTTTTAATGTGGCTATCCTTTGAAGAACTAATAAATTGGATACTACAGTGCATTGGGGCTACCACCTTGGACGAATATAGGAAACACATTGAAAGGGACCCTGCACTAGAGAGGAGATTCCAGCCTGTACAAGTGCCAGAGCCATCTGTGGATGAGACAATACAGATGTTGCATGGTCTACGTGAACGGTATGAGATTTTTCATAAGCTACGTTATACTGATGAGGCTTTGGTGTCTGCTGCCAAGTTGTCACATCAATACATCAGGTATATACTTCTCGTGATCTGCATAGTTATTAATTACTTGTGCATTTTAAGAGCTTTGAGGAATTGTAAGGTGAGTGACTTTCCACAAGCTCCACCAAGCTGATGGGTTTTGATTTATCTTAACCATTTTCTTGTCAATCTGTTGGAAATTTTGTGGATGTACTTTGATTCTTCTGTTTGAGTATATTAGGAAATGCATAAATTGCAGTTTAATGATGTCCATTCTATGCAGTGATCGTTTCCTCCCCGACAAAGCAATTGATTTAGTTGATGAGGCTGGTTCTCACGTGCACATTCGCCATGGACAGGTTCATTTTCATTTTTATTTTTAGATTGCCAACTAATTGGTGGTGTTCTATTCTTAAAGAAGATTCATGGACCACATTAGCTATTTTGAAATTCATTCTTTTTCATAAAACCCTTTTTTCTGAGGCAGCTTCCTGTAGAAGCAAGAGAGCTCGACAAAGAACTGAGACAGATTACAAAAGAGAAGAATGAAGCTGTTCGAGCCCAAGATTTTGAAAAGGTATCAGATATTTTTAGATTATTTCCACAGCCTCTCATTTTGGAATCACATACACATCTAGAAATATATATTTAGATATTGTTTCAATTACTGCAATCCTTCGTGGTTTTATATACTTTTATAAAATCTGCATGCCTGCATAATTGCAAAATTTATGGTGATTTCTAAGACTATTTTTCCTGGGGATATATCCTCTCTCATAAAAGGCTGGAGAGCTACGTGATCGTGAAATGGAACTGAAGGCACAAATCACAGCTGTAACAGAGAAAGGGAAAGAGAAATCAAAGGCTGAGAGTGAAGCAGGGGATGGAGGTCCAGTCGTAACTGAGGTAGATATTCAGCATGTTGTATCTGAATGGGTAGGCATTCCGGTTGAAAAGGTGTCATCCGATGAGTCTGACAAGCTCATGAAGATGGAGGAAACACTCCATCAACGCATCATTGGGCAAGATGAAGCTGTCAAAGCTATCAGTCGAGCCATTCGCCGTGCAAGAGTTGGCTTGAAGAACCCAAACAGGCCAATTGCAAGCTTCATTTTCTCAGGTCCTACAGGTGTTGGCAAGTCAGAGCTCGCCAAGACATTGGCAGCATACTATTTTGGTTCTGAGGAGGCAATGATAAGGCTGGATATGAGTGAATACATGGAGAGGCACACAGTTTCAAAGCTTATTGGTTCACCCCCAGGATATGTGGGATACACTGAAGGAGGCCAGCTGACTGAAGCTGTTAGGAGACGCCCTTATTCTGTTATCCTCTTTGATGAAATTGAAAAGGCTCACCCTGATGTCTTCAATATGATGCTTCAAATCCTTGAAGATGGAAGACTCACAGATAGCAAAGGTCGGACTGTTGACTTTAAGAATACCCTTTTAATCATGACTTCTAATGTTGGTAGTAGTGTGATTGAGAAGGGAGGTCGTAGATCTGGATTCCTTTTTAACTTTGAAGATGATGAGGAAGATAGCAGCTACACAAGAATCAAAAGCCTTGTCTTGGAAGAGCTGAAGGCATATTTTCGCCCTGAGTTCTTGAATCGACTCGATGAGACAATTGTTTTTAGACAGCTCACCAAGTCAGAGGTAAAAGAAATTGCAGCTATCATGTTGAAAGAAGTCTTTGAACGCCTTGAAATCAAAGGAATTGATCTTCAAGTAACAGACCGCTTCACAGACAGAGTTGTAGATGAAGGCTATAGTCCCACCTATGGTGCAAGATCACTACGCAGGGCAATTGTGAGGTTGTTAGAGGATAGTATGGCTGAAAAGATTCTTAATGGTGAGATCAAAGAGGGCGATTCAGCTATAGTTGATGTAAATGAGGAAGGGAATGTGACTGTCTTGAATGGAAGTAGCAGCACGGTAACTCCAACAGCTCCAGCAGTAGCTGTCTAGGAAAAGGGATCATGCATCTGAGCATCTGGGCCAAAGATAAAGTTGTTGAGTTCATATTAATGTAATTAGTTCTTCCATATTAGAATGTCTGTTTTAGTTTTACTGCAATTTTGTTGGCTACTTGTTAGATTTGCAACTAATGGGCTGACAATTGGAGAGGACCTGTATGGTCTGATTCTCAAGTATAATTCTTTTATGTATAATATTGCTTCCTCTGGGTTCTACTGCTCCTTGTCCCAGTTATACGTGTGACCGATATTTTAGTTTGGTACAGGGTTATATATCCACCATAATAGAAGTAATTTTTAGTATCCTTGGTAGCTTTCTGGAATTAAAACAGTAGCTGCAGCCACATCGCAATTAGCTGTACACTACCATTTGTACCGTGCTAGTACTATGCTTGCAAGATAGAACTTATATAAGAAGTTGCATATTTCAGTGTTTTTCCTTTTAGACAAAGATAAGGAAATCCTTGTAACTTGATCCATATCTAATCTTTTTATCTTACTACTATGGTTGAAATAAACTAAATCAGAGGCTTAAAAACTTAAGAAGTTTTGTTGCTATTTCTGGATGTATTTGTGCACCTGCATGCTCAAGAAACTGTCACCATTGTTGTTTCATTTGAAAGTTGTTGTTCCTCAAGTTTTACTTTTCTTTTTCTTTTTTTATATTGGAGGATCATTAGCAAAAGTCAATACACCCGAGGGTGCACAAAACAAGAATCCGCCACAAGGGCAGTCAAATGTCACAAAGGAGAACCCAGATCCAACAGTAATGATACATCAATATAAAAAAAGCCTCACGCAGGAGGGAGCAGCAAAAAGGAAAGAAAAGCAGGAAATCAAAACCACAGGAGCCACAGGCCATGAAACGCCCCAGAAAACTAGAAGCAGGAGTCAACTAAACAGGAGAATCCGGTGCCCTCCTAGTAGCAGCACCCTTAGAAGAACCATCAGAGCCATCCGTCACCAAAATACGTGGTCCCTTCTGAACAATGTCAACAGGTCCCAACTGAGCAGTAATATAAGAGCCCACTTTCTGGGGGAAGTATCGGGAGACTTTATCGAGCAGAGGAGCAATTCTGTTCTCTTTTGAAAATTGGAGGACATCTTCAACTTCTTTCTGGCCACCAACTTCAACCAATTTCTCAAGTCTGCTAGAAAGATCACTAATTTCTTTATGAATATTCTTCTAAGTTTCCGTTTGCTGTTCCTCATTAAACTGAGAAGAAGAGTTCCAATCCAGTATCATCACTTGTAGCAGCATGTTCAAGATCCAAACTCATGAGACCAATACTGGAGGAATCAAGGTCGTCACCAGCCACCTGGGAGCCTGGAGTAGGAGTATTGTTTTACTTTTCTTTCAAATATTTGAATGTCTGTTAATGCACAGCTAGTGTTCTATATCCCTTATGAAAAATTTGCTTAAATTAGTTCCTTGCTGTCAAGAATGACAAATGATGTATATGGGAAAAGGCAAGACCGAAATTTTCCTAGTGTACTCTTTTAAGTAAATGATTTCTAGTATGTCTCTCTATATAAATTTTGAATTTAGAGTCTTTTTTGTGTCATATAGATGGTAATAAGGCTCAAGTTTCTGAAAACTGTGAAGTGATTCTAGAATTTGCTTAGACTGCAAATATTAGTAGGCATAAGCGATCGATAGTTTCAAGCCTAATTGAAATGATGAAAACATAGAGAATCCGCAAAAATAATTAGTAGAGATGTTAAGGTTGATTTTAGACTGGTCCCAGTTATTGGTTAGAAAGAAGTTATGCTGTGTGTGTTGTGGAGGAAACAATTAATTTTTGTCGTAAAGTAGTTTTATCATATCGTGATTTATAATGCAGATCAGATTTAGAGGAATCCATTCAATGTTTTTTGTTTTACAAACAGGTTTTTAAATCTCGCTAGCAATTTTTTTCCTTATCATGATATGCAAAATTTTCTACCTGATTGGGCTGTTGAGATCTTTGACTAATATCTTTGATTGTTGCATCTTTTTGCATTGCTTTTGGAATTAATTGATTTTGAAGGAATATAGTAATCCATCGCAACACATGCAATGAGATGAAAAAGCTGCTAAAATGGACACTTCTGCCCATGTCGGTAACATGATGCACATCAGTATGTATCTCAAGAGGTGTAATGATAACTGAATAGAGCAACCAAAGAATCAAAATGAGTCACCTATATTATAAGGGCGAAAATTTTCTCAAAATCACGATATAATTTAATCCCAACCATTATGTTTCACCAAGAATAACACTAAAGCATATAGAGGCACATTATCATCCTTCGCAAAGCTCAAATGCAAGAGTGAACCAACGATGCAACAAGGTAAACAATATTGTGGTGAATTTTCAACAGCTCATTGCATGTAGGTTAAACATTTGACATTGTAAATAAAACAAGCAGGGCCCTGATCCAATGAAAAAAATTGTTGATAATGCGAGCGTAGGGATAACAGGGATCCCCTTTGTAGCCAATGCTATCACAAAGATGAGTATGCTGATTGCCACTATTGAAGACATTATGATGAGTAACTCTGAGGGAGTGGTGGCTATGGTACTCATCCGAGGGGTAGACATTGCCTCGCTATCAACCAAACCTATGAGGATTTCTGTAGGAACCCCTCACCTCCCAAATTTAGAGCCATCTATCTTCCAAATTCCCATCTTGAGCTTCCAAATTAGTTCCATGTCACACTTGATGAGTGCCCTTCAAAGCATGCAAATTCCTTAATGGTGGCATTACATGGATTGAGAACATGATGACAAACTCTTTAAGATTTATACCTGAATTTTGTATGGTGAAGCTCTTGTTTGGTTCCAAAATATTCCACCCAAATCTCTTTCTAAGTGCCAATACCTTATTTCATTCCTTTCTTCAATGTTGCCAGTGTTGTCAACTTAGTCATCAAATTCCTCGCTAACATGAAACATGATAAAGGCGAGTTCAAATTTGTTTTTTAGTTTGGCATTGGCACATGGCTATTCATTTGTGTGGGACAAGATTCTACGATGCCCAACTCTTTTATATGTTCACTTGAGCCTTAAGATGTGAAGTCTACCTTGAGGTCCTCAAACGTGAATCAACTTCTCATGAAGAAGCTTTGAGTAAATGTCTAAGATGAAGTGTTTGAAATCCATGCTGGTATTTGATCCTTCCACTTCAAGGATCCTCCTCTCATGATCACAATCGGATTTAAACTGGTGATGGCATATTTGATTTTCCTAAGAAGAAGAAAGAGTAGATATATTATGAGTTTATGTTGATTTTCACAAAGACAGGTTAGAGTGGTGTTTTTTTGGATTCATTGTGTACCAGGAAACACATGCTAATGTTTTGAGTACATCTAGTGCACCCATCACCAAAGAGAGAAATATGAGACACAAACTTACAAAGCTCTGAAGTCGGTGCCATTGGTAAGAAATAAGCTAAGAAAGATAAATATTGAAAGACCTTGAAAAAAGTTATGATCCTTCCAATTAAATTGCAACTTCCATTAAGTTAAGGGCCATTCCATCAAGGATTGCATGGTCTAAAAGCATGAAGAAGCTAAGCGGGGGAAGCTTTTTGAAGACTCACTTCTTTCTAAACTTAACTGCAATATGAATGTCCCCCTCCTTGACCATAACAAGAAAAAAAACAAGGTAAAAGTAGGAGGAGAAGCTTCCATTCCCTGTCTTTCGTTTTTTTGATTGTGATTACTTTTTTTTTACTCTTTCAAGGAAGAGTCCACACACAAGGATTCAAAACTTATTGCGACTATTGAGATAAAAGAAAGCCCTAGTTATGAGTATTTGTTGCTACCCTTCAGGGCATACTATTGACTCGATGCTAGCAAAGTTGGTCCTTCTAGTCAAACCTCAGGGGCAACGAACCCAAAGTGAGTTGAATTTTGGTGGAACATCCTGTCACATGCTTAGTTTCAAGCATATTTTGTTGTTGAAGAACTTTAATCTCTCTCCCTTGGAATCTCCCTTTGAGCCCTATTGCATCTTTCTCTGAATCAAGGAACCCCTGTTCTAAATGAACTTGCTCTCTCCAATTACACTCTTATGCAAGGCACTCTTGAGATTTTGCATATGTCCCATGTTCCTAGTGATGGCCCACTCATGAGATTCAATCTGTCAATGCCCCTAACTCTGACATCATCTAGGCTTAGGGTCAATTCCCTATCTACATCAAAACTTAAATCGCGTAACTTAGAATCAAACATTGTATCATGGATGAGGGATCAACTTTGAACATCTTTTCCGTGCATGTGTCTGGGGCTCTCACAATTAGCCACAAGAAGCTTTACAAATTTGCTCATAAATGTGTTGGTTTCAACAACATGGTCCAAAATTCTCAAGGTTGTATTCATTATTCTTGATCTTGATCTATCATACAACTTGATCCTTGTAATGAAATTACTTCAACAATAAAGTAGAATGACAACAATAGATCACAATATGATTGAATATAACATAATATATGAATAAAAGACAAGCCACTTCGAGGGGGAAACCTCCACAAGATTCAATAAGAGCATAATTCTCAATATGATGACAAACAACTACCCACTACCTCCTATTTATAATCTACTTAGGCCATGGTTACTCTATAGGCCGACCTACTAACCAAACGAATGCATAGAGAAATGTGATATAACATCAAAGAGGGATAAGTAAGCCACAAGTCGGCTATTCCTATCCCAATACATGTGATAGATTAGGGGCGTAACATGTCCTTCGCCTTTAAACCAACATTGTTTTCAACATAGAACAACTCTATATGTTGTTGCAAAAAATCTTCATCCTCTCAAGTTGCATCCTCACAGCTCAGGGTCTTCCACTTGATCAGATATTCCTTAATCTCTCTAGTTCTCAACCTATTAGTATGTGTTTTTAGAATCTTCTCTAATTCTAAAATGACTTGCCCTTCTTCATCTAGTTTTGGTAGCTCTGTCTGGGCTAAAACTTTCTGTCCAATGACCTTCTTCAAGAAAGAAACATGAAATACTTGGTGTAAGCGAGATGAATGAGGCAACTCCAGCGTGTAAGCCACACTTCTGATTTTCTGCAGAACTTGATAAGGGCTGTAATACTTAAGCGCAAGTTTGTTGTCCTTTTTCTTTTGCTTCAAGGACATCTACTTGTAAGGCTGCAACTATACAAAGACTAAATGTCAAAATGTCACTCACTACGGTGTTGATTTGCTTGTTGCTTCATCTTGTTTTGTGCCAAGACTAAATTCTCTCTCAAACCAACCAAAACCTCTTGTTGATGCTGAATGTGCTCCTCCACATCTCGAACCTTAGTTTGCCCCTTTAAGGAAGAAGTGATGGAAGGCGGATGGTAACCATATAGTGCTAGAAATGGGGACATTTTAGAAGAGGTATGGAAAGATGTGTTATACCACCATTCTGCAAGTGGTAGCCATTTAACCCAATGCCCTTGTTTATCTGAAACAAAACAACTGAGATACCCTTCTAAACATTTGTTGACCACTTCTGTTTGTCCATCAAATTGGGGGTGGTAAGATAAGCTATGAGCTAGTTGAGTACCCAAATAAGAAAATAGTTGAGTCCAAAAATTACTAGTGAAAATAAGATCATGATCACTCACAATTATTTTTGGGGTTCCATGTAATTTAAGAACTGCCTCCAGAAAAATAGTCGCAACTATACTTGCTATAAATGGGTGTGAGGGCACAAAAATGGGCATATTTTGTAATCCTGTCCACAATTGCCAAGATAACATTCTTACCTTTAGAACAAGCGACCCTGTGATCAAATCTATGGAAACCTCCTCCCACCTTTGACTAGGAATTGCTAAAGGTTGTAACATATCGGGGTCTGAATTGTCTCACCTTTGTTCTATTGGAATATCAAGCATTCTGCCACAAAGTTTTTGTACATCTCCCGTGAGTCCTTCCCAAACTACTTCTCACTTGATTCTGTGATAAGTTTTCAAGAAACTTGAGTGTCCCCCAATTGGAGATGCAAGAATATTATGTTTTAGTTCTGAATCTTTTCATAAGTATAACTTATCCTTATACCATAGGGCATTACCTTTCCATTCAAATTTATCAAAGGTTATAGAACCTTGTTGGATATTCTGAATCAGAACCTATGTATCCTTGTCTTCCTCCCACTCTAACTTGGGTTCATCCACCCAATCTGCTTGCAACATGGACATTGCAAAAAATAATGTTTATGTGGATTTATTCCGTTTGGATAGTGCATTTGCTACTACAATATCTTTACCCTTCTTGTAAATGATTTCAAAATCATAACCCAACATTTTTTTTACCCACTTTTGTTGTTCCTTAGATGATAATCTTTGCTTCGACAAGTATTTGAGACTATCATGATCCGTTTTCACCTTAAAGTGTCTACCCATCAGATAGGGCCTCTATTGTTTAATTCCATGAGGAATAACCATAATTTATTTCTCATAGATAGGTTTTTATAGATTCTTACCTTTGAATCGATGACTCTCAAATGCAAGGCGCCTTCCTCCTTGCATTAGTGTGCTCCCAACCCTGATATGAAAGCATCATATTCAACAATGAACATCTTTGAGAAGTATGGAGTAGCCAAAACTAGGGTGGTGCACATGGTTGCTTTCAGTTGCTCAAATGCTTTAGTGGTTGCATCATTCCAATAGAAGGCATCCTTCTTTAGTAATGTAGTGAGTGGAGCTGTTATGCTGCCATAACCTTTCACAAATCTTTGGTAGTAACCTTTTAGTCTTAGGAACCCTTGAAGGTTTTTTAGAGTTTAATGTGTTGGCCATTCCACCATAGCTTTGATCTTCTAAGGATCAACTTTGACATCGTCATGGGATACAATGTGACCTAGGAATTCTACCTCATGTACTCCAAAAGCACATTTGGATGGCTTCACATAAAGCTAATGTTGCTCCAAAACTATCAACACCTATTTCACATGTTGCAAGTGTGCTTCCCATGTCTTACTGTAAATCAATATGCCGTCAAAGAAAACTAGCACAAACTGTCTTAAAAAAGGCCTAAAAACAATGTTCATCAAGCTCTGAAAAGTATATGTTGCATTTGTGAGACCAAAGGGCAATACCAAAAACTCATAATGGCCCTCATGAGTTCTAAAGTGGTTTTATGAACATATTCATCTCTGATTCTAATTTGATGGTACCCCAAACAAAGATCCAATTTTGTGAAATAAACAACAACATGCAACTCATCAAGTAAATCACCAATTACTAGAATAGGAAACTTATCTTTGATGGTGTACTTGTTGAGTTCTTTGTAATTTGGGCACATCCTCCATGTGTCATCCTTCTTACGCACCATGACCACTAGTGATGAATATGCACTCTGGGTATGCCTAATGATCCTTGACTCCAGCTTCTCATGGACCATCTGTTTTATTTCACTCTTCTTCCCATATGGATATCTACATGATTTGATATTTGGTGGTCGACTCCCTGGAAATAATTGGATGGCATGATCATGTTCTCTTTTTGGTGGTAGTCCTTTTGGCATGGCCCCAAAAATAGATGGGTGGTCATCAAGAATAATTTGTAGATTAGGATGTGTAGATGCCTCGTGGATTGAAATTCTGTGGAACATAATTGTGCTATAAATCCTTCTGCCCCACTTTTTTAGCATTTTTGTCATCTAATGTGAACTAACAAATTATGGGGATTTTGTCTGTAATCCACGTAGTTTAATTTGCCTACCTTCAGAATGAAAGCGCATGAATAGATCCTATAAGTTCATCTTAATTTTACCCAAGATTGTGAGCCATTGGTCTCCCAAAACAATGTTTGTACCACCCATGGGAATAACAAACATAGGAGAATCAAGTTTGTACTCACCCATAACAAGCTTAATACTTTGGGATTTCCTTGAACAATTGACTATGCCACCCTTTGTAAACATGACCTAAAATTCTGGTGTTGGATAAACAAAAGAGTTCAATCTAGTGGCCAACTTATGGTTGATGAAGTTATGTGTGCTCCCTAAGTCAATCAACACTATCACCTTCTATTTCTTAAGGAAACCCACCACCTTAAGTGTTTGAGGAATGCTAATACATAAAAGTACATGACAAGAGATTATCGGTTGAGAATTATTGACCAAATTTTGGCTTCAAGTCAAGATTGGTCACCCCCTCTAGGTTGAAACTTCATAGGGTTGTCAAAAACGTGTATAGGGTCTGGTCATGGTCTTAAATGGCCCTAAAGAGTTTCATATATTCATATTTGTCATTGCCTAGCATTGTCCAAAGTTTTGGTCTTATGTACTCTTGTCTAGTCCTAGGGGTCAATTATGAGGACTTGATATTGTCAAACATGGTCAAAGGTTTGGTATGGTTTAAAGTCATTATAAAAGGTTATTTATGTGTAATTGAGGTCATAATATCATGCATTAACCTTTTATTATGTTCTATTGTGCTAAAATGACAGTTTGGCCAGTTTTTGGCCTATTCGGAGGAGTTGCATGTACCGTATTCAAATCCAAATATTTCAAGAAGAATCTTAATGTACATGATGTCAAAAATTGGTTAGAGAATGTCTAGGCATGGTCAAATACTGATAACATATGTAGTTCAACACCTAAACTAAGCAAAATGACACTTTACAAGCACTTTTAGGTACTTGTACGACCTTGCAAGATCATATTTTAATTGGAAATAATTTTAGAGTGTCCCTTGGGATTATTTAAATCATTTTTCAAGCTTTGGACCAAGTTTTAGGTTGAAAATATGCTTCAAACATTCTCTCTCCTCCATCGTTGCCTTCACAAGCTCAGAAAGGAAAATTCAAGAAGATGGTACGACTAGGAGAGAGAGAGAGAGAGAGAGAGAGAGAGAGAGAGAGAGAGAGAGAGAGAGAGAGAGAGAGAGAGAGAGAGAGAGAGAGAAGAGTTGAAACTTTGGCCATTTTTAAGGGTCCTAACAAGATTGAAATTAGTGGCATTGATTTGCAAATTCAGGGCCCCTCCTTTATGAATAATCGTTAAGAGTGAGAATAGGTCACTATGACTTGTCCATCCAAGTAGGGTCTCATTTTTGCATCTGTTTCTCCACTTCAAAATTCAATGAATAATAATGGTTTTGAGGGTTTTTTTCATAGGTCAAATATCCCCTTTTCATGGTGGTGTCATCAGCTAACTCATCTCCATGAAGTGTCTTTAGTAGGAGGAAAAGTGTCCCAATGTACAAGGTATTTTTAGTCACTCCTACTACAAGTTTTGGTTGTTTGAGATGTTGGTCACTTTTAGAGGTTTCTACAACTCCATTGCTCATGAAAAGTCTCCTCACTCTCCCATAATTCATGTATCCTTTCTTGAGAAGCACCTCCTTGCAAATAGTCATTCAATAAACATCTTGTTTGCACCCCTTGAAAGTATGGTCTATGTTCATGAGCAACCTTCTCTAGATATGAATGTAAATGTGAGTCTGAATGGTAATGAGAAATCATTTGTGTACATGAGAGATCACTTTGAATAATAGAGGTGAAAGGAAGTGAGAGTGGAGGTTCGGATTTGTACTATCAAGCAAAAATCATAAATGTTTTAGTCACTCACATGAACAGACTTGTGAGTGAACATTAATAAATTTAGGTTTATGTTCAAGAGGTCAAGACAATGGGAAAGGCACCATAAAGTCATAGACCTTCATTTCACCATGATAGGCTCCTGACTACTATCACCAAAAGCATGGTGAAGAGACCAAACCTCTATACACAGTCAACAGTACCATACACAACCCTGTACGGACTATAGGATAAATGGAGGATGATATGATGCATTCTCAGAAGGCCTATAAGCTATTAAGAGGTGTTGGACAAGTGTACAAAAGTTGATAGAACACAAAAGTGTCCAAGGCTCAAGAATTGGCTCTCTAAGCAGCATGTGCAAGCATACGAGACCTACAAGCCCTAGGCCTATAGGTCCTCTTTGTGAACTAAAAGTCAATTTCTCTCCAATAAGAACAAGGCAAAATAGGAAAACTGACCTCAATGTATATGAGGGAGAATTCACAAACCCTAGTGAAGATTTAAGTGCTTGAGAGCCAATTAGAGTCAGATGGGACTGACTTCATAATCCTAAGAGACTACCTATAGGTTTGTGCATGAAAGAAGTTAAGAAGGGGTTTGAAAATGTCATAAAAAGGGTTGAAAAACTTTGTGTTACAATGAAATAAACTCTTTTGAAGTTTTAACCCTCTCAAAGTATCATGACAGAGTGCAAGACTAACTTTCCAAAGTTCATGTCAAAATTTTCTCATAATCAACACTTACAACCAGGCTTGAAGAGAAGATCTAATACATAGTGATTGATTTGGAGCCTTGAGAACTAGATGAACAAAGGACATAAGTCTTTTATAAGTCAAATTATTAGAGATAAGGTTTAGAGGAGATGATCAGATCAACATCTCAAAACCCCATATAAACAACCGACTAGCACCTACATGCCAATTTGGGCATCACAAGCTATCTGCAAGATATGAGAAGAAATGTCATCTATAGTAATTGATGGGAAAGTTTGAGTGAGGTTATGGATAGTAAATGGAACCATTTAGATCAAGGGACTTAAATAAACTTCAATGGATCTAATTATCTCATAACTCTAACCCTGCAGTTCATAGACACCCACAAGTTGCTAGTAAGAAGGAGACTGGTTCTAAGCCTGAGTAAGGAGAAAAACATGATGAAAAAATTTGAGGTATATATAAGGTATACAAATAGGTCATAGGGTCATTTGGAGATAGAATGAACCATGAGGAAAATGGCCAAACAAAGCTCTGCCCCTGCCTGCACGATCAAAGAGGCGTCTGCATGCCTGCCTGTAGTACTACGAGAGAATTGTTTGTTTTGAATAGATAAAGGAGGTCATAATAAGGGTGAACCATATTAAAAAGGTTTCACAATTATTAAATAACCTCACAAATCCCCAAGTTCACCCAAAAGTGAAACAAATGCTAGAAACCCTGTTTAGGCCTATAGAGCCTAATTCTCATACACAAGCATATCTAGGAGCAATCATGATAAAATAAGGTTGGTGAGGGTGGTATGAAGGTTTTAATTGGTTTGATAGGTTTATATAAAAATCACAAACCCTTGGCGATCATCCATGGATAGAGAAAATAAGAAAAGTTTAGTTTAACCTCTTAAGATCTTCTTGAGTTCCTCCCATGCAAGGCTACATTTCAAGGTAGGTTTTCTCCCTCTTGTTGTAACATTTACCGTATTCATAGAATATATTATTTTTATGATGATATAATAGGGTATATAAAATCCATTCTAGTGGCATCAATTGATGGTTTAGGTCCATCACCTTCATGAACAAGCTCAAGAGCTCAAACCCCTCTCAAATGGCTTGCTTGTAACCCGATGAACACCTTCTCACACTCAGAACTTTCATGAAATTTTGCATGGGACCTAGTGGTGTTTGAATGTTATTGAGGGGTCCCATAAAAAAAATATTTTGTAATTATGAGAGAGAAAGAAGATCTATTTTTTATGAACAATCCTTAAGACTAAAACATGCCTAAAACCCTCCTAAAACCCTGATAGTGACAAGTCAAGAGAAATGGGATTATAAAGCACATGTAATGATATATTTTGATCCTAAAACCTATTGTATGTTATTGATTATTCCAATTAGGTTTTCCACATGTACTTTATTCATACTTGCAATTGTATGGACTACACTAAATGTACTATTTTGCATGATTTTTAGTGTTTTGCAGGGGTTTTGAGCAACTGGAAACTTGCCAATTATTATATGAGGACATTTTGGATGTTTTATAACTATCCAAGCCCAAAAATATACATATGATATTTTAGAAGTTTTCAAACAAAGCCTATTTTTCAAGGCAGTCTCAAACAGGCCTAAAATGAGACTAGGTGGCAAGGTCATTCCATGGTTCTCGCACTTCCATAGGAAAATAGGGCATAAAAATTGACATGGATGTTGGTGATAAGTTAGTTAAAGTTAATCACACACTTTTGGATGATTTCACATGTATGGTAGAGGTCTGGTGAAGAAAAATAGGATTCTAGGCAAGGAGGCCTAATTGAGGCCTAATTGAGGAGAAAGGAAGAAAAAATGGACTTCCACTCAAAATTTAAACATTAAATTTGACATGATTATGTAAGGACATATTGAGTCCTATAATATGCCCTTGTTTTGTCATTACCCACTGTACATTCTTATAGACAAGGAGGTTTACAAGTTTTTAGGGCTACAAGGAAAATAACCTAGTGAGGGCTTGAGGAGGAAAATGGAGTCTTGGGAGTTGTTCCATGAACCAAAATATATTTTTGTAGGTATGATAAGATATTTTAAGGCCATCCATGGAGGAAGAGTGACTTGGATAATATGAACTCAAGTTTTCGGCCACTTGGACCAAGCTAGGCATGGGAATTGAGGAGTTTCAAGACACCTAGGCATATGAATGATGAAATGTCAATCAGAGGAGTTTATTAATGCATGATAGATATCCAATGAGGAGGTATAAATTTATTCATGGATAATTTATGTTTGATAATCCCATCTGTCACTCTTGTTATGCAATGAAGAACAATTTTCAAGAGGATGATCAAGGTGTCAAGCCAAGTTCTAACTCCTACGCCACTTGGAGGATTGGAACATCTTCAAAAGTGTAACACATGGATTTGGAAGACTATTTAGACTATTCATAACTCCTTATTTTAAACACTCACATAGATACTTTTCAGTATTTTCCTTCTATGTCCCCCTCTCTCTCTTCACGATTCTCTATATAATCAGCCACTTTTGGCTTTGTAAACAATCCACATTTGGTATGGCGAAGCCTTGCTAGTTTTAGAACTGATTTTAACTTTGAATAAAATATTTGAAGATGGTTTTGAGTTATCAACTTCTTGTCTAAGTGTGTTAATTAGTTCATTATTGAATGGCAAGTTTTAGTCATCTCTCCTTGTATTCATGTTACTCTCTCATGCTTTACATAAGTAGTCTGCCCTCTAACAGGTCACATGAAGTGTAGTTAATTATTTTTGTATGTATTTAAGTGTAAGGAAGAGTAATAGTGTCTAAAATCAAACCTTTTATTTATCTACTTTGAGAAATACATTGCATCTTACCTCCATGTTGAAACCCTTTTGTTAGAGAAACCTTGTGTGTTGATATCAATTTTGTGAATCACCTTTCATAGTGAAAGTTCATGGTAATATTGTGGACTTAAACTTGGTGCATCACCTCTATTAGATTAGTGTTAATCTGTTCTATCCATTTTTTTTCAAAGCAAATAGATTAGTGGTTAGTTGTAGGTGTGGTGCAAGGGAGCTAGCCCTTCAATCTAGAGACTCATCTCTCCCATAGGTCACCCATAGCTTGAGAGATGTTTCAATGTTTAATAAAATTGAATAAGGCTGGAATATACCTACTTTAGGGTGAAAATTCTATGCATAACAGTTTTGGCATGCCCAGTGAGACTCATAGTCCAATAATTTGTCAAAGGTAGATGCTGACCTTGGTAAATTTGAAGTTTTAAGGCTTCTTTTATACAACATCTGGTAACTCCAACACTCATTGGCTCCTGGTTGCAGATGAGTGCCTCATTTTCATGGCTACGGTAAATTCAAGATCATATACTAAAGTCATTCCATTTTAGCTTTTAGAACTACCTTACTATTCTCTTAGAGCAAAGAGGTTTGCTAACACCCATCCATATTCCAAAAAGTCTTTGGCTGCTCACTTACCCATTAGAAGACTTTTTTTGGGTCCAAATTGTAAGATGGTAACCCCAAGTAACCTACCCTTTGTTTATTTTAATGGACATAGTCATTTAGCTCTTTCTCACTATAATGGCATCCCTATGTCATCCCTCAAAAGTGTGCCTTCATACATAGGATAAGTCTCCACTACTCCTATTGAACACATGAGCAACATTGCCAATTTTTGTAATATTCATAACATCACTGAAGAGGATTTTGCCATCAGGTTATTGTTTGTCTCTTCAAGGGAAAGACACTTGATTGGTATATCACTTTGGCTCCCAACTCCATCACCACACGAGACGAATTAGGTGAGGCTTTAAGAAGGAGATTTGAAGACAAATCTGACCACTTGTCTTTGACCGAGCAACTGACCACAATATAAAGAGCACCTCATGAGGCTATTCAAGATTTCAACACAATATTACAAAAGACTTGAGATAGTATCCTAATGCCCACCATGATTTCCTTTATTATCTCAAGGCTTTCAATTGTGATATCTCTATGATGATTCAATCTATGGGAGGAAATACTTTACCTAATGCTTATGAGACTGCTATAAGTGTTGAGCTACCTTATTTAAGCTAGGAAGATATCCCCTGGACCTACCATGCCTTTGTTTCCTGACGTGCAATATCCTATGCTTACCATTGCTTCTATTCCCACACCCAACCACAAGTAAACTTCCCCTAATCAGCAAAAGGAAGAAGATTTGATTAAGGCTCTTGGAGAAGAGGTTCAAGATCTTAAAAGGAAACAACAACAACAAAAACAACAATAACAACAACAATGGAGGTCTTTTCAAGGCCCTTTCCACCCCTATCATTCTTACTAAGCTCCTAAACAACCTTTTCAAAGTTAATATCAAGGACAAGGGTAGCTAACTCAAGTGAGACAACACAATAGACAAAATTACAATGTTCTTTCTACTTCTAAAGCACTTGTGCCTGTCCAAAACAATCTTGTACAAGACAATGGAGATCAACCTTCATGGGACCAAACTCATGACTCTTCCACTTACACAAATGATGCATTCAATCAAGCCTATATGGCTCAATGGGGAACAATGCCTTTCATGACTCAAGAGGAGATGCCAAGTGGAGGAGAGAATAATGGAGGAGATGCTCAATCAGGTGATGCATTAATGAATTACTATCAAGAGGACTCATGTGTAGTTAACTACCAAGGAAATATCAACATTGGTTCAAGCTCCATAGCTAAGAGAGGTTGAAGAAGTCCAAGGAGCAAGTAGTGGTCCAAATGTGAACTCTCAAATACCTCAAGGATCAGGTATTCCAAATGCAGCTCCCATGGCACATGTAAATAAGAAAACTTATAATCTTAGAGCTCCTTCTATGCCTTCTCTTACACATCAAGTTTCAAAAATTAGTGGTAGTGCTATGGTTTCTAAAGTGCATGAGAAAGCTGGAAGTTCTCCAATGAATATTAAGGAGTAGATGAATAAGGTTCATGTAAGCATCAAAATGTGAGAAACACTATCCATACCTAGTCAAAGAGACCTGTTCCAAAATGAGCTCTCCAAGCTCAATGCATCACCCAGACATCCTAGTGAAATATGGGTAGTTTTGACAAATGAAGTAAAGACTAAGGATAAACAACCAATCAGATATGAAAGAAAGGATAAACCTCCTCCATTCTACCTCTCCATCATCATTGGAGATTCATCGATACATAATTGCTTGATTGAACTGGAACAAGTACATCAGTCATGCCTAAACAAGTGGTAGATAAGCTAAAGTGGAAGTATGAGTCAAATTTCAAGGGAGTGTTATAGTTGGATGAATCATTTGCCAAGATGGTTGGCATTATCAAAGGTTTGCAGCTCACCCTCCATGCTTGTCCTACATTCTCCATCTCCCAAGATGTGGTGGTTGTAGATGTGACACCTCACTTTGCCCTTTACTTGTCAAGGGACTTTACCACCAATATTGGAGGGTACTTCACTTAATATTGGTCCTACATGGCATTAAGAACTAGGTATTGTGCTAAGGTTTCTATTAAGGCTGAGCCCTTAGCTGATGGGGAATCAAGAACAATAAATAGCTCTGATCCCACTTGTCAGGATCTTGCTCATCAGAAAAGAGCACAATATGATTACCTTGTATAAGCAACTAAATATGTGGAATTAACCAGAAGCAATAAGTAACTAGAATTCACAAATGACACAGAATATGAGAGACAACACAAACTGTATTAATACTCATCCAAAAAAGAATACAATGAAGAGACGCCACACTCTTCCACACCTTTCAGGCTTCCCACACCAAGTGTACAGTAATTCTCCTCAAGAGTTCACTCTCTTACCAAAAACGGTCCCAACACACAACTCAAACACAGAATTGGTGTTCACCTCCAACCAGTCAGTAATAACCCTACCAGTACACAAGTACTCAAAGTAATTCAAGTAGATCTCCCATAAGCTTGCAACAACCTACAACTCAAATGATCATACTTACACATGTAGATCTGCCCTTGATCTTGCACAACCTGCAAATCAATGATCTTACAATTGCAAGGATCTTCCTTGCCTTCCTCTATTGCTCTCTGTGGAACTAAGAGGAACACACACTTTTTCTCTTCACTAGCACACTTTACAATACATGCCAATGGGTCTATAAATAGATCCCACACTTAAAAATAACTTAGACTTCTAATTTACAATAATTAGACACGCAACTCAAGACTCAAAAATAGCCTTTACATGCAAACACTCGGTTCAACGAACTAACTGTCCGTGCAATGAACAGTTCTAAAATCGCCACAGGTGACCGACGTCGGTCCCTGTCTGCCTGGAGGTGACCGACGTCGGCCGACCTCCTGTCGATGCCAGTTTCCCTTTTGTTCACCCCTGACCGACGTCGGTCATACTACCAATGCCGGTATCCCTAGAACTCAACAACCTCCATGTCTGCAACAGTTGAAGCTTTTAGCTCCACAACCTAACAATCTCCCAATTGGAAATAAATAGCTGCAACTGTACCTGTACCTGTACATCATCTAGTTTGTTCCCTTGGCTTTGTATCCCTCTTCAAAATCACTCGTGAAGACCAACCACCACAAATCCTATGGTGCAACTCCTGTCATCCAAATCATCTGCCACATCCGCATCTACAAACCCATGTAGAAAATAACTTGATCCTGCATAGCATGTGCACCTGTTGCTGGTCCCTCTAAGAATCCACTGAACTGCCCTCCAGTGCTTCTTTCCCGGATTGGCTCCAAACTTGTGACAACTCCCACTGCTTGGAAAAACTCAGGTTTAGTACATACCAT
This sequence comes from Torreya grandis, assembly GCA_037957365.1. NCBI lineage: Eukaryota > Viridiplantae > Streptophyta > Pinopsida > Cupressales > Taxaceae > Torreya > Torreya grandis. Next base: position 3,402,230 of record JARHVA010000748.1, read on the forward strand.
GCACTTAACCTCATTATGTGAATCAAGACACTATTCATAGAACTGTCCAACCATCGACGTGTTAACCGATTTCACACAATCATCCGGAGACAAAATCAACCTGTGATCTTTCATGTCCCTAGAACACACTCATGCCAAAGAATCTTGCTGCTCCCAGATTCCTCATGACACACCTCTGAACTAGCTTTACCTTTAGTTTAGCAACTCTTTGTATATGTAACCCTGCAACAAGCACATCATACAGTAACAGGATAATGTAGCTAATATTCTCCAACTTGGTAAAGAGAAACACAATGATCAAACCTCCATTATTCTACAGCAGACCATATACCCTAGCCTTCTGTCTCACGTGTCCATTCCCACTCTTCTTTATCCTAAACATCCATTCGTCTCTCAGTGCTTTTTTCCAGCTGGCAACTCCACCAAAAAAATCCCGTTTAGTTCTCCTCCAAGGAATCACATCCTTCATCCATGCCAAGCTCTCACTATTTTCTGGATCTACCTGCTCTGCTTCTTTAATAACTCCCTAGTTTTTGACCATCAGTGAGTAACAAGTAGTGTAAAGAAGGGAAATAACGAATTTGAGGCTTACATACCCTTTAAGTCCTCCATATGGGCGCTTGAGACTACCTGACAGCGTACTGTCTGCCCAAAATCCGTCTCAGTGACCGATGCCAGTCACATCTCAGTCTGCACCCAACCGACGTCGGTTCTATGCGACTGCCTCATCACTGACGTCGATTCCCCCTAACCAACGCCGGTGTTTATCTGTCCCTAAGTCACCGACATCAGGCTGCACATAGCCAACATCGGTCTCTGTGTTTTACTTGTGAGCGATGACCTTTACCTGCGAGCTCCTTTTGGATCAAATCCTTGTCCATATCAACCTTGCTCTACTCAAAATTCTTCAACCCCTTTGACTAATCTCTGTCTATCATCTTCTCCTTGAAAACCAAGGCTTTCCTATTCTTGTCACGAACATCGAAAATGTTACCTTCTTCTTTTGCATACAAAAATCTCGATCCATGCTCTTCAAATCCGAAAGCATACCCTTTGACTCAAGAACATGCATCCCCTTCTTATTCATGTGACCAAGCCTATTAAGCCACAACTTCAAATCTACAACTGAATTAGATAAACCAGAAGGAGAATAAGTAATACAAGTAGATAGATAAAGCGTACCTATTTTCTTACCTCTTGTTAAAACAAGTGCACCCTTGGTAACCTTCCAAGAGTCCGCTGTGAGAGTTACTATGCAACCCTCATCACCCAACTTTTCAACAAAAATCAAGTTCCGCTTCAGGTTTGGGATATGCATGACTTCCTTCAACACCCATGTGTTATCTGTCTGCAATTTCAGCTTCACTTTCCCTTTGCCAACCATCTAACAAGGCTTACCATCTCCTAAATAAATTTCTCCAAAGTCTCCCTGGACATATTCATGAAAACATTCCTTATTTGGGGATGCATGAAAAGAGGCACCATAATCTAAAACCCAAGATTCTACTTTATCTAAGGAACATCCCAGAGCATCATGTGCAACAAAATCCGCAACATCTGCTTCTTCTTCATGTCCTTCATGCTGATCTTCACCCAACAAACAATATCTCTTTAAGTGCCCTTGCTTTCCACATTTCCAGTAGGTTATTCTGCAATACCTGGACTTGGATCTCTTGCCTATCTTGGACCTTGATCTCCTATGCTCTATCTTCTCTTTTTGCATTCCCTTGCTTTCCACACTCAAAGCATTTCCTGATGATTCACCTATGCTTTTTTTGCAAATTTATTCATTCAAGATTACACTCACAACATCATCCACTTTTAAGATTTTTGAAGCAGACGCAGTATTACTAACTGCCTTTACCAAACTCTCCCAACTTTCAGGTAATGAGCATAAGATTAAAAGAGCCTTAATTTCATCATCAAAAAAAATATTAACTGAATTTAACTGGTTTACCAAACCATGGAAATCACTAAGATGACTATGAACAGATCCACCTTCCAACATTTGCAAATTAAATAATTGCTTCATAAGAAATACCTTATTCAAAGTTGAGGGTTTTTCATATAAATCTGCCAAAGATTCCATCAACTCCACCATTGTCTTAGCCTGAGATAAGTTGGAAATCACAGACGATGCACGGCTCAACCTTATAGATCCCAGAGCCTTTCGATCAAGAACCTCCCATTATTCATCCTTCATATCCCAGGGCTTGCAATCAACCCCACCCAACGGTAAGTACAAATCTTTTTGATACAGATAATCTTCAATCTGTATCTTCCATAATTGATAGTTCTTGCCATTAAACTTCTCCATTCATAGCTTACTTTCTTCTACCATTGCTATACTCCCACTCAAACATAAACCCCTGTGAGTAACATGTAATCAACACACACTAACCAGATCTGATACAACCTGTTAGTAACCCAACCAAAAGCTCTGATACCAGTTGATGGGAAATCAAGAACAACAAATAGCTCTGATCCCACTTGTCAGGATATTGCTCCTCAGAAAAGAACATAATAGGATTACCTTGTATAAGCAACTAAATATATGGAATTAACCAGAAGCAATAAGTAACTAAAATTTGCAAATGACACATAATATGAGAGATAACACAAACTGTATTAATACTCATCTAAAAAAGAATATAATGAAGAGACGCCACACTCTTCCACACCTTTCAGGCTTCCCACACCAAGTGTACAGTAATTCTCCTCAAGAGTTCACTCTCCTACCAAAAATGGTCCCAACACACAACTCAAACACAGAATTGGTGTTCACCTCCAACCAGTCAGTAATAACCTTGCCAGTACACAAGTACTCAAAGTACTTCAAGTAGATCTCCCATAAGCTTGCAACAACCTGCAACTCAAATGATCATACTTACACATGTAGATCTGCCCTTGATCTTGCACAACCTGCAAATCAATGATCTTACAATTGGAAGGATCTTCCTTGCCTTCCTCTATTGCTCTCTATGGAACTAGGAGGAACACACTTTTTCTCTTCACTAGCACACTTTACAATACATGCCAATGGGTCTATAAATAGATCTCACACTTAAACAATAACTTAGACTTTTAATTTACAATAGTTAGACACACAACTCAAGACTCAAAAATAGCCTTTACATGCAAACACTCGGTTCAACAAACTAACTGTCTATGCAACGAACAATTCTGAAACCGCCATAGGCGACCGACGTCGGTCCCTGTCTGCCTGGAGGTGACCAACGTCGGCCAACCTCCTGTCGATGCCATTTTCCCTTCTGTTCACCCCTAACTGATGTTGGTCATACTGCCGACGTCGGTATCCCTAGAACTCAGCAACTTTCTTGTCTGCAACAGTTGAAGCTTTTAGCTCCACAACCTAACAATCTCCCACTTGGAGATAAATAGCTGCAACTGTACCTGTACTTATACATCATCTAGTTTGTTCCCTTGGCTTTGTATCCCTCTTCAAAATCAATCTTGAAGACCAACCACTACAAATCCTGTGGTGTAACTTCTATCATCCAAATCACCTGCCACATCCGCATCTACAAACCCGTGTAGAAAATAACTTGACCCTGCATAGCATGTGCACCTGTTGCTGGTCCCTCTAAGAATCCACTGAACTGCCCTCCAGTGCTTCTTTCCCCGATTAGCTCCAAACTTGTGACAACTCCCACTGCTTGAGAAAACTCAGGTTTAGTACATACCATGCACTTAACCTCATTATGTGAATCAAGACACTGTTCATAGAACTGTCCAACCATCGACGTGCTAATCGGTTTCACACAATCATCCAGAGACAAAATCAACCTGTGATCTTTCATGTCCCTAGAACACACTCATGCCAAAGAATCTTGATGCTCCCAGATTCCTCATGACACACCTCTGAACTAGCTTTACTTTTAGTTCAACAACTCCCTATAAATGTAACCCTGCAACAAGCACATCATACAGTAACACGATAATGTAGCTAATATTATCTAACTTGGTAAAGAGAAACACAATGATCAAACCTCCATTGTCCTACAGCAGACCATATACCTTGGCCTTCTATCTCACATGTCCATTCCCACTCTTCTTTATCCTGAACATCCATTCGTCTCTCAGTGCTTTCTTCCAGCTAGCAACTCCACCAAAAAACTCCTGTTTGGTTCTCCTCCAAGGAATCACATCCTTCATCCATGCCAAGCTCCCACTATTTCCTGGATCTACCTGCTCTGCTTCTTTAATAACTCCCTGGTTCTTGACCATCAGTGAACAACAAGTAGTGTAAAGAAAGGAAATGATGAATTTGAGGCTTACATACCCTTTAAGTCCTCCATATGGGCGCTTGAGACTACCTGACAGCTTGATGTCTGCCCAAAATCTATCTCAGCGACCGAAGCCGGTCACTTCTCAATCTGCGCCCGACCGACGTCGGTTCCATGTGACTACCTCATCGTCGACGTCGGTTCCCCTGACCGATGCCGGTGTTTATCTATCCCTGAGTCACCGATGTTGGGCTGCACATAGCCGACGTCGGTCCCTGTATGGACTTCGATGTCAGTTTTCTAACTGACGTCGATCTCTATGTTTTACTTGTGAGTGATGACCTTTACCCGCAAGCTCATTTTGGATCAAACCCTTGTCCATATAAACCTTGATTTGCTCAAAATTCTTCAGCCCCTTTGACTGATCTCTGTCCGTCATCTTCTCCTTGATAACCAAGGCTTTCCTATTCTTGTCACAAACATCAGATTTCTCAAGAAACATTACCTTCTTCTTCTGCATACAGAAATCTCGATCCATGCTCTTCAAATCTGAAAGCATACCCTTTGACTCAAGAACATGCATCCCCTTCTTATTCATGTGACCAAGCCTATTAAGCCACATCTTCGAATCTACAACTGAAGTAGATAAACCAGAAAGAGAATCAGTAATACAAGTAGATAGATAAAACGTACCTACTTTCTTACCTCTTGCTAAAATAAGTGCACCCTTGGTAACCTTCCAAGAGTCCACTGTGAGAGTTACTGTGCAACCCTCATCACCCAACTTTCTAAAAAAAATCAAGTTTCGCTTCAGGATTGGGATATGCATGACTTCCTTCAACACCCATGTGGTACCTGTCTGCAATTTCAACTTCACTTTCCCTTTGCCAACTATCTGACAAGGCTTACCATCTCCTAAATAAATTTCTCCAAAGTCTCCCTAGACATATTCATGAAAAAAATCCCTATTTTGGGATGCATGAAAAGAGGCACCATAATCTAAAACCCAAGATTCTACTTTATCTAAGGAACATACCAGAGCATCTTGTACAACAAAATCCGCAACATCTGCTTCTTCTTCATGTCCTTCATGCTGATCTTCACCCAACCAACAATCTCTCTTTAAGTGCCCTTGCTTTCCATATTTCCAGCAGGTTATTCTGCCATACCTGGACTTGGATCTCTTGCCTATCTTGGACCTTGATCTCCCATGCTCTATCTTCTCTCTTTGCCTTCCCTTGATTTCCACACTCAAAGCATTTCCTGATGATTCACCTGTGATTTTTTTTTGAATTTCTTCATTCAAGATTACACTCACAACATCATCCACTTTTAATTTTTTTGAAGCAGACGCAGTATTACTAACTGTCATTACCAAACTCTCCCAACTTTCAGGTAATGAGCATAAGATTAAGAGAGCCTTAATTTCATCATCAAAAACAATATTGACTGAATTTAACTGGTTTACCAAACCATGGAAATCACTAAGATGACTATGAACAGATCCACCTTCTTACATTTACAAATTAAATGATTGCTTCATAAGAAGTACCTTATTCGAAGCTGAGGGTTTTTCATATAAATTTGCCAAAGATTCCATCAACTCCACCATTGTCTTAGCCTGAGATAAGTTGGAAATCACAGACGATGCAAGACTCAACCTTATAGATTCCAGAGCCTTCTGATCAAGAACCTCCCATTCTTCATCCTTCATATCCCGGGGCTTGCAATCAACCCCACCCAACGGTAAGTAAAAATCTTTTTGATACAGATAATCTTCAATCTGCATCCTCCATAATTGATAGTTCTTGCCATTAAACTTCTCCATTCATAGCTTACTTTCTTCTACCATTGCTATACTCCCACTCAAATAGAAACCCCTGTGAGTAACCTGTAATCAACACACACTAACCAGATCTAATACAACTTGTTAGTAACCCAACCAAAAGCTCTAATACCAATTGATGGAGAATCAAGAACAACAAATAGCTCTGATCCCACTTGTCAGGATCTTGCTCCTCAGAAAAGAGCACAATATGATTACCTTGTATAAGCAACTAAATATGCGAAATTAACCAGAAGCAATAAGTAACTAGAATTCACAAATGACACAGAATATGAGAGACAACACAAATTGTATTAATACTCATCCAAAAAAAATACAATGAAGAGACACCACACTCTTCCACACCTTTCAAGCTTCCCACACCAAGTGTACAGTAATTCTCCTCAAGAGTTCACTCTCCTACCAAAAACAGTCTCAACACACAACTCAAACACAAAATTGGTGTTCACCTCCAACCAGTCAGTAATAACCCTGCCAGTACACAAGTACTCAAAGTACTTCAAGTAGATCTCCCATAAGCTTGCAACAACCTACAACTCAAATGATCATACTTACACATGTAGATCTATCCCTGATCTTGCACAACCTGCAAATCAATAATCTTACAATTGGAAGGATCTTCCTTGCCTTCCTCTATTGCTCTCTGTGGAACTAAGAGGAACACACACTTTTTCTCTTCACTAACACACTTTACAATACATGGCAATGGGTTTATAAATAGATCCCATACTTAAAAAATAACTTAGACTTCTAATTTGACACGTAACTCAAGACTCAAAAATAGCCTTTACATGCAAACACTCGGTTCAACGAACTAACTGTCTGTGCAACGAATAGTTTTGGAACCACCACAGGCAACCGATGTCGGTCCCTGTCTACCTGGAGGTGACCGACGTCGGCTGACCTCCTACCGATGCCGGTTTCTCTTCTGTTCACCCCTGACCGACGTCGGTCATACTGTCGACGCCGGTATCCCTGGAACTCAGCAACCTCCATGTCTGCAACAGTTGAAGCTTTTAGCTCCACAACCTAACATTAGCTAATTTTAATGTGGAGGCATATGTGCCTAATACTTCAAACATGAACTTCAAAATCAATGATGAAGGAGAATATCCTAGTGATCAAGAACCTCTAACACCTCTTGATGGTATAACTCATTTATACCTTGATGAATGGGGAGATGATCGACATGGATTTGATTCATATAGGCATATTAAAGAGATAGGTCTTGGCACATATATCATTCATGAAGAGGATGATGAGTATCCTGAGGTAAGTCTTAATGATCCCCTTCAACAAGTTGTATGGGGTAACTACTTTCTTCATATAGATGATGATGATGATGAGTTTCTAAGTGTGTTAGAGCATGGTGATGAAGAGGATGATGCAATTTGTCCTGCCCAAGAGAAATAATTTCATGAGTGTGATAGTCAAGAAGAGTGTGATGATCTATGGTATAATTACCATGCCATAGTGCAAGAGTTTGAAAAAGTAAGTGGCCCAACTCTCTTTCAAATGGATTATGAGCTTGATGATAATGTCATTGGTGGACCTAATGAACATAAAAATGAGTGTCAAGTCATTATCAAATAGGCTCAAGTCTTGGAGGAATGAAATCAAGCCAAGATAGAAGTTTGTGTGATTGAGGACCAACAGAGGTTTCAATTTGATATTGAGTCACTTACAAATATGTTTGACTAGAAAAAAGACAAGTTTGATGCCTCTAAACATCAAACACATGATAGCCCAAATGAATGTGAAGTCGAGAGGAGTTTCATGACTTCCAAAAAGCAGATTGACAAGCATCAAATGAGCATGAAAGAAAACAAGCAAGTTACATTGTCAAGTAGACCTCAATAAGAGATAAAAAGACCCTTCAAAGGGGTTTCAAGTGATACACTTGCAACTAGCAGAGGTCCCATGAGTGGTAAGTCCTTTGATCACCTTTACAAATTTTTTTTTTGACAAACATCCATCATATGGTGAGTTATTCTTATGGAGAAGCTATGACTCAAGAAACATTATTTTTGACTCGGGTTGAAGCAAGAGGAACTATTTCATTACCTCAAACTTGTTTTGAGGTCTATACATAATAGGTTAGGTGTGTTGTTTTGATTCTTTTGTGTGTAGTTTTCCCTAAATGCCTTAAGCATAGTGTGTTTTCTTCTTGTTGTGCAATTTAGTGTGAGTTTTAGGTATTTATAAGGCATGCCAATTTCATATTGTAGCATAAGAGTGACTCCATTACTCAATGGGAGGATAAGGCCACTTATCCATTAGCACTGCATACATGTTACCCCTGTGAATTGCCAAATTGTTGACCAAATTTTGACATCAAGTCAAAATTGGTCACCCCATTTAGGTTGAAAGTTTATAGGATTGTCAAAAAAATTTATATGGTCTTGTCATGGTCCTAAAGAGTTTCATATAGTCATATTTGCCCTTGTCTAGCATTGTCCAAAGTTTTGGTCTTATGTACACTTGTCTAGTCTTAGGGTCAATTATGAGGACTTGATGTTTTAAAACATGGTAAAATGTTTGGTATGGCTTAAATTCATTATAAAAAGTTATTTAGGTGTCATTGAGGTCATAGTATCATACATTAACCTTTTATTATGTTTTATTGTGCTAAAATGACAATTTGGTCACCTTTTAGCTTATTTGGAGGAGTTGCATGTACCGTATTAAAATACAAATGTTTAAAAAATAATCCTAACATACTTGAAGTCAAAAAAAATTTAGATAATGTTTAGGGATGGTCAAATATTGACAACATCTATAGTTTAATACCTAAACTAAGCAAAATGATATTTTACAAGCACTTTTGGACACTTGTACGACCTTGAAAGATCATATTTTAATTAAAAATGGTTTTAGAGTGTCCCTTGGGTTTACTTAGATTATTTTTAGGCTTTGGATCAAGTTTTAGGTTGAACAAATGCTTTAGACATTCTCTCTCCTCCATCATTGCCTTCACAAGCTCAGAAAGGCAAAATTTAGGTGGATGGTATAGCTAGGAGAAACAAAGAGTTAGGAGCTGAAACTTTGGACATTATTATGGGTCATAGTAATATTGAAATTAATTTCATTGGTTTATAGATTCATGGCCCCTCATTTATGAACAATCTCTAAGAGTGACAGCTAAGAGGAATAAGTTCATGAGTGTGATAGTTAAGAAGAGTGTGATGATCTATGACAACAATACCATTCCATAGTGCAAGAGTTTGAACAAGTGGCATAAATCTCTTTCATATGGAACATGAGCTTGATGATAAGGTCATTGGTGGACCTAATGAGCATAAATAAGAGTGTTAAGTCACTATCAAGCAGGCTGCAATCTTGGGGGAATGTAATCAGGCCAAGATAAAATTTTGTGTGATTGAGTAGCATTAGAGGTTTCAATCTAATATTGAGTCACTTGCATATATGTTTGACCAGAAAAAAGACAAGTTTGATGCCTCTAAAGATCAAACACATGATAGTCCAAATGAAGGTGAAGTTGAGAGGAGTTTCATGACTTCCAAGAAGTAAATTGACAAGCATCAAATGAGCATGAAAGAAAACAAGCAAGTTACAATGTCAAGTATACCTCAAGAAGAGATAAAAATACCCTTCAAAGGAGTTTCAAGTGATACATTTGCAACTAGCATAGGTCCCATGAGTGGTAAGTCCTTTGATCACCTTTATAAAAAAAATTCTTTGACAAACATTCATCATATGGTGAATTGTTCTCATGGAGAAGCTATGACTCAAGAAACATTAATTTTGACTCAGGTTGAAGCAAGAGGAACTATTTCATTAGCTCAAACTTTTTTTTAGGTCTATACATAATAGGTTAGGTGTGTTGTTTTGAGTCTTTTGTGTGTAATTTTCCCTAAATGCCTTGAGCATAGTGTGTTTGCTTCTTGTTGTGTGGTTTAGTGTGAGTTTGAGGTCTGTATAAGGCATGTCAATTTTAGATTGTATCATAAGAGTGACTCCATTACTCAGTGGGAAGATAAGGCCATTGATCCATTAGTACTGCATACATGCTACCCCTGTGAATCGCCAAATTGTTGACCGAATTTTAACATCAAGTCAAAATTGGTCACCCCTTTAGGTTGAAACTTTATAGGGTTGTCAAAAACTTGTATATGGTCTTGTCATGGTTTTAAATGGTCCTAAAGAGTTTCATATAGTCATATTTATCCTTGTCTAGCATTGTCCAAAGTTTTGGTCTTATGTACACTTGTCTAGTCCTAGGGGTCAATTATGAGGACTTGATGTTTTCAAACATGGTAAAAGGTTTGGTATGGCTTAAATTTATTATAAAAATTTATTTAGGTGTCATTGAGGTCATAGTATCATACATTAACCTTTTATTATGTTTTATTGTGCTAAAATGACAATTTGGTCACCTTTTAGCCTATGTGGAGGAGTTGCACATACTGTATTAAAATCCAAATGTTTCAAAAAGACTCCTAACATACTTGAAGTCATATTTTTTATAGATAATCTTCAGGGATGGTCAAATACTAACAAAATCTATAGTTTAATACCTAAACTAAGATAAATGATATTTTACAAGCATTTTCAGACATTTGTACGACCTTGAAAGATCATATTTCAATTGTAAATGGTTTAAGAGTGTCCCTTGGGTTTACTTAGATTATTTTAAAGATTTATATCAAGTTTTAGGCTAAATAGATGCTTCAAACATTCTCTCTCTTCCATCATTGCCCTCACAAGCTCAAAAAGGCAAAATTCAGGAGGATGGTATAGTTAGGAGAGACAAAGAGTTAGGAGCTGAAACTTTGGACATTGTTATGGGTCTCAGTAATATTGAAATTAGTTTCATTGGTGTCATGGCCCCTCATTTATGAACAATCTCTAAGAGTGATAACCAAGAGGAATAAGTTTATGACCGTGACAATCAAGAAGAGTGTGATGATCTATGGCAACAGTACCATGCCATAGTGCAAGAGTTTGAACAAGTGGCCCAAATCTCTTTCAAATGTAATATGAGCTTGATGATAAGGTCATTGGTGGACCTAATGAGTATAAATAGGAGTGTCAAGTCACTATTAATCAGGATGCAGTGTTGGAGGAATGCAATCAGGGCAAGACAAAAGTTTGTGTGATTGAGGAGCAATAGAAGTTTTAATCTGATATTGAGTCACTTGCATATATGTTTGACCAGAAAAAAGACAAGTTTGATGCCTCTAAACATCAAACACATCATAATCCAAATGAAGGTGAAGTTGAGAGGAGTTTCATGACTTCCAAGAAGCAGATTGACAAGCATCAAATGAGCTTGAAAGAAAACAAGCAAGTTACACTATCAAGTAGACCTCAAGAAAAGATAAAAAGACCCTTTAAAGGAGTTTCAAGTGATACACTTGTAACTAGTAGAGGTCCCATGAGTTGTAAGTCCTTTATCACCTTTATAAAAATAAATTCTTTGACAAACATCCATCCTATGGTGAATTTTTCTCATGGAGAAGCTATGACTCAAGAAACATTCTTTTTGACCCTAGTTGAAGCAAGAGGAACTATTTCATTACCTCAAATTTTTTTTGAGGTCTATACATAATAGGTTAGGTGTGTTGTTTTGAGTCTTTTGTGTGTAGTTTTCCCTAAATGCCTTGAGCATAGTGTGTTTGCTTCTTTTTGTGTGGTTTAATGTGAGTTTGAGGTCTTCAAAAGGCATGTCAGTTTCAGATTGTAGCATAAGAGTGACTCCATTACCCAATGGGAGGATAAGGCCACTGATTCATTAGCACTGCATACATGCTACCCCTATGAATCACCAAATTATTGACCAAATTTTGACCTCAAGTCAAAATTGGTCACCCCATTTAGGTTGAAACTTTATAGGGTTGTCAAAAACTTGTATATGGTCTTGTCATGATCTTAAATGGTCCTAAATAGTTTCATATAGTCATATTTGTTCTTGTCTAGCATTGTCCAAAGTTTTGGTCTTATGTACACTTGTCTAGTCCTAGGGGTCAATTATGAGGATTTGATGTTTTCAAACATGGTAAAAGGTTTGGTATGGCTTAAATTCATTATAAAAAGTTATTTAGGTGTCATTGAGGTCATAGTATCATGCATTAACCTTTTATTATGCTAAAATGACAATTTGGTCACCTTTTAGCCTATTTGGAGGAGTTACATGTACCATATTAAATCCAAATGTTTCAAGAAGACTCCTAAAATAATTGATGTCAAAAATTTGTCAGAGAATGTTCAAGGATGGCCAAATACTAACAACATCTATATAGTTTAATGCATGAACTAAGCAAAATGATATTTTACAAGCATTTTTGGACACTTGAACAACCTTGAAAGATCATATTTCAGTTGGAAATGGTTTTAGAGTGTCCTTTGGTTTTAATTAGATCATTTTTAAGATTTGGACCAAGTTTTAGGTCAAACAAATATTTCAAACATTCTCTATCCTCTATCATTGCCTTCACAAGCTTAGAAAGGGAAAATTCAAGAGGAAGGTACATCTAGGAGCGAGAGAGAGTTAGGAGCTAAAAATTCAAATATTTTTATGGGTCCTATCAATATTGAAATTAATTTCATTGGTTTATAGATTCATGGCCCTTCATTTATGAACAATCGCTAAGAGTGACAGCCAAGAGGAATAAGTTCATGAGTGTGATAGTCAAGAAGAATGTGATGATCTATGGCAGCAGTACCATGCCATATTGCAAGAGTTTGAACAAGTAAGTGGCCCAACTCTATTTCAAATGGAACATGAGTTTGATGATAAGGTCATTGGTGGACCTAATGAGCATAAATAGGAGTGTCAAGTCACTATCAAGTAAGCTGCAGTCTTGGAGGAATGTAATCAGGGCAAGACAAAAGTTTGTGTGATTGAGGAGCAACAAAGGTTTCAATATGATATTGAGTCATTTGAAGATTTTGACCAAAAAAAAAAAGACAAGTTTGATGCCTTTAAACATCAAACACATCATAGTCCAAATGAAGTTGAAGTCAAGAGGAGTTTCATGACTTCCAAGAAGCAGATTGACAAGCATTAAATGAGCCTGAAAGAAAACAAATAGGTTACACTATCAAGTAGACCTCATGAAGAGATAAAAAGACCCTTCAACGGAGTTTCAAGTGATACACTTGAAACTAGCAGAGGTCCCATGAGTGGTAAGTCCTTTGATTACCTTTATAAAAAAAATTCTTTGAAAAACATCCATCATATGGTGAATTGTTCTCATGGAGAAGCTATGACTCAAAAAACATTCTTTTTGACCTGGGTTGAAGGAAGAGGAACTATTTCATTACCTCAAACTTTTTTTGAGGTCGATACATAATAGGTTAGGTGTGTTTTTTTGAGTCTTTTGTGTGTAATTTTCTCTAAATGCCTTGAGCATAGTGTGTTTGCTTCTTGTTGTGTGGTTTACTATGAGATTAAGGTCTTTATAAGGCATGCCAGTTTCATATTGTAGGATAAGAGTGACTCCATTACCCAATGGGAGGATAAGGCCACTGATTCATTAGCACTACATACATGCTACCCCTGTGAATCATCAAATTATTGACAAAATTTGGACATCAAGTCAAAATTGGTCACCCCCTTTAGGTTGAAACTTTATAGGGTTGTCAAAAACTTGATAAAAGGTTTGGTATGGATTAAATTCATTATAAAAATTTATTTAGGTGTCATTGAGGTCATATTATCATGCATTAACCTTTTATTATGTTTTATTGTGCTAAAATGACAATTTGGTCACCTTTTAGCCTATTTAGATGAGTTGCATGTATCATATTAAAATACAAATATTTAAAGAAGAATCCTAACATACTTGATATCATAAATTTGTTAAAGAATCTTTAAGGATGGTCAGATACTGACAACATCTATAGTTTAATGCCTAAACTAAGTAAAATGATATTTTACAAGCACTTTTGGACACTTGTACAACCTTGAAAGATTATATTTCAGTTAGAAATGGTTTTAGAGTGTCCCTTGGGTTTACTTAGATCATTTTCAGGATTTGGACCAAGTTTTAGGTTGAACAGATGCTTCAGACATTCTCTCTCCTCCATTGTTGCCTTCACAAGCTCAGAAAGGCAAAATTCAAGAGGATGGTACAACTAGGAGAGAGAGAGAGAGAGTTAGGAGCTAAAAAATTTGGACATTTTTATGGGTCATAGTAATATTGAAATTAGTTTCATTGGTTTATATAATCATGTCCCCTCATTTATGAACAATCTCTAAGAGTGAAAGCCAAGAGGAATAAATTCATGAGTGTGACAGTCAAGAAGAGTGTGATGATCTATGATAATAGTACCATGCCATAGTGCAAGAGTTTGAACAAGTAAGTGGCCCAAATCTCTTTCAAATGGAACATGAGATTGATGATAAGGTCATTATTGGACCTAATGAGCATAAATAGGAGTGTCAATTCACTATGAAGCAGGCTATAGTCTTAGAGGAATGCAATCAGGCCAAGACAGAAGTTTATGTGATTGAGGAGCAACAAAAGTTTCAATCTGATGTTGAGTCACTTGTAGATATGTTTGACCAGTAAAAAGACAATTTTGCTGCCTATAAAAATCAAACACATCATAACCCAAATGAAGGTGAAGTCAAGAGGAGTTTCATGACTTCTAAAAAGAAGATTGACAAGCATCAAATGAGAACGAAATAAAACAAGCAGGTTACACTGTCAAGTAAACCTCAAGAAGAGATAAAAAGACCCTTCAAAGGAGTTTCAAGTGATACACTTACAACTAACAGAGGTCCCATGAGTTTTTAGTCCTTTGATCACCTTTATAAACAAACATTCATATTATGGTGACTTTTTCTCATGGAGAAGCTATGACTCAATTAACATTCTTTTTGACCCTAGTTGAAGCAAGAGGAACTATTTCATCACCTCAAACTTGTATTGAGGTCTTTACATAATAGGTTAGGTGTGTTGTTTTGAGACTTTTGTGTGTAGTGCTCTTTAAATGACTTGGGCATGGTGTGTTTAATTTTTTTTGTGTGGTTTAGTGTGAGTTTGAGGTCTTTAGAAGGCATGTCAGTTTTAGATTGTAGTATAAGAGTGACTCCATTACCCAATGGGAGGATAAGGCCACTGATCCATTAGCACTGCATATACGCTACCCCTGTGAATCACCAAATTGTTGACTAAATTTTGACCTCAAGTCAAAATTGGTCACCCCCTTTAGGTTGAAAGTTTATAGGGTTGTAAAAAACTTGTATATGATCTTGTCATGGTCTTAAATGGTCCTAAAGAGTTTGATATAGTCAAATTTGTCCTTATCTAGCATTGTCCAAAGTTTTGGTCTTATGTACACTTGTCTAGTCCTAGGGGTAAATTATGAGTACTTGATGTTTTCAAACATGGTAAAAGGTTTGGTATGGATTAAAGTCAATATAAAAAGTTATTTAGGTGTCATTGAGGTCATAATATCATGCATTAACCTTTAATTATGTTTTATTTGCTAAAATGACAATTTGGTCACCTTTTAACCTATTTGGAGGAGTTGCACATATCATATTAAAATAAATATGTTTAAATAATAATCCTAACATAATTTATGTCATAAATTTTTCAAATAATGTTTAGGGATGGTCAGATACTGACAACATCTATAGTCTAATGCCTAAACTAAGCAAAATGATATTTTACAAGCAATTTTGGACACTTGTACGACCTTGCAAGATCATATTTCAGTTGTAAATGGTTTTAGAGTGTCCTTTGGGTTTAATTATATAATTTTAAGGCTTTGGACCAAGTTTTAAGTCAAAAAAATTCTTCAAATTTTGTCTCTCCTCCATCGTTACCTTCACAAGCTTAGCAAGGCAAAATTTAAGAGGATGGTAAAACTAGGAGAGAGAAAGAGTTAGGAGTTGAAAATTTGGAAATTGTTATGGTTCATAGTAATATTTAAATTATTTTTATTAGTTTATATATTCATGGCCCATCATTTATGTTCAATCGCTAAGAGTGACAATAGGTCACTATGTCTTATCCATCCAAATAGGGTCTGATTTTGCATCTGTTTCTCCACTTCAAAATTCAATGGAGAAGAATGGTTTTGAGGCTTATTTTTAGAGGTAAAATATAAAATTTTAATGGTATTTTAATAATTTAACTCATCTCCATGAATTACCTTCAATAGGAGGAAAAATGTGCCAATGTACAAGGTGTTTCAATGACTCGTGCTGCAAGTTTTGGTTGTCTAAGATGTTGGTCACTTTCAGAGGTTTCCAGAACTCCATTTCTCATGAAAATTATCCTCACTCTCCCATAATTCATTTTTCCTTTATTTATAATCACCTTATTGAAAATGTTCCTTCAATAAACATCTTGTTTGTACTCCTTAAAATCATGGTCTGTGTTTATGAGCAACCTTCTCTAGGTTTGGATGCAAATGTGAGTCTGAATGGCAATGAAAAATCATTTGTGTACATGATAGATCACTTTGAATACTAGATATGAAAATAAGTGAGAGTGGATGTTGATATTTGTACTCTCAAGCAAAATTTATAAGTGTTTCAGTCACTCACATGAAAAAAGATGTGAGTGAACATTCATAAATTTAGGTTTATGTTCAAGAGGTCAAGACAATGTGAGAAGCAACATAAATTCATAGACCTTCATTTCACCATGATAGGATCTTCACTACTATCACCCAAATCATGGTGAAGGGACCAAACCTCTAACACAATAAATGGTACCATACACGAGCCTATACAGACTATAAGACATGCGGAGGATGATATGATGCCTTCGCAGAATGCCTATAAGCTATTAAGAGGTGGTGGATAAGAGTAAAAAATTTGATAGAACACAAGAGTGTCCAAGGCTCAATAATTGGCATGGGTCCTAGAAATCTTGTAATTAGTGGCATTGATTTTTAGATTCATTGCCCCTTCTTTATGAATAATTGCTAAGAGTGATAGTAGGTCACTATGACTTGTCCATCCAAACAGGGTCTCATTTTGCATCTATTTCTCCAATTCAAAATTTGATGAATAATAATGGTTTTGATGGTGTTTTTTATAGGTCAAAGAGCCCCTTTTCATGGTGGTTTCATTAGCTAACTCATCTCCATGAAGTGTCTTTAATATGAGGAAAAGTGTTCCAATGTACAAGGTATTTTAGTCACTCCTACTGCAAGTTTTGGTTATCTGAGATGTTGGTCACTTTTATACGTTTATACAACTCCATTGCTCATAAAAAGTCTCCTCACTCTCCCATAATTCATGTGTCTTTTCTTGAGAAGCACCTCCTGGAAAATAGTCCTTTAATAAACATCTTGTTTGCACCCCTTGAAATTATGGTATGTGTTCATGAGCAACCTTCTCTAGATCTAAATGCAAATGTGAGTCTGAATGGTAATGAGAAATCATTTGTGTACATGAGAGAACACTTTTAATACTAGAGGTGAAAGGAAGTTAGAGTGGAGGTTCATATTTTCACTCTCTATCAAAATTCATATGTGTTTCAGTCACTTACATGAATGGACTTGTGAGTGAACATTCATAAATTTAGGTTTATGTTTAAGAGGTCAAGACAATGGGAGAGGCACCATAAATTCAAAGACCTTCATTTCACCATGATAGGCTCCTCACTGCTATCACCAAAAGCATAGTGAAGAGACCAAACCTCTATACACAGTCAACAGTACCATACACAGGCCTGTACAGACTGTAGGACAAATAGAGGATGATATGATGCATTCTCAAAAGGCCTATAAGCTATTAAGAGGTGTTGGACAAGATTAAAAAATTTGATACAACACAAGAGTGTCCAAGGCTCAATAATTGGCTCTCTAAGCAACATGTGTAAGCATAAGAGACCTAGAAGCGCTAGGCCTATAGGTCCTTTTTGTGAACTAAAAGTTAGTTTCTCTCCAATAAGAACAAGGCAAAATAAGAAAACTGACCTCAATGTAGATGAGGGAGAATTCACAAACCCTAGTGAACATCTAAGTGCTAAAGAGCCAATGACAGTCAGATGGGACTGACTTCACAATCCTAAGAGACTACCTATAGGTCTATGCATGAAGTAAGTTAAGACGGGGTTTGAAAATGCCATAAAAAGGGTTGAAAAACTTTTTATTACAATTAAATAAACTCTTTTTAGGTTTTAACCTTCTCAAAGTATCATGATAGAGTGCAAGACTAACTTTCCAAAGTTCATGTCAAACTTTTCTCATAATCAACACCTATAACCAAGATTGAAGAGAAGATATAATACATAGTGATTTATTTGGAGCCTTGAGAACTATATGAACAAAGGCCAATAGTATTTTTTAAGTCAAATGAGTATAGAGATAAGGTTTAGAGGAGATGATAAGATCAACATCTCAAACCCCATATACACAACCCACTAGCACCTACATGCCAATTTGGGCATCACAAGATATGTGCAAGATATGAGAAGAAATTTCATATATAGTCAATGAGGGGAAATTTTTAGTGAGGTTATGGAAAATATATGGAACCACTCAGATCAAGGGACTTAAATAAACTTCAATGGAGCTGATTACCTTAGAACTCCAACCCTGCAGTTCATAAACACCTACAGGTTGCTAGTAAGAAGGAGACTGGTTCTAAGTTTGAGTAAGGAGAAAAACATGATGAAAATATTTGAGGTATATCTTAGGTAGAAAAATAGGTCATAGGGTCATTTGGAGATAGAAGGAAACATGAGGAAAATGGCTAAACAAAGCTCTGCCCCTGCCTACACAATCAAAGAGGCATCTGCATGCCTTCATGTAGTACTAAGAGAGAATTGTTTATTTTGAATAGATAAAGGAGGTTATAATAAGGTTTAAACATATTATAAAGGTTTAAAAAGGATTAAATAACCTCAAAAATCCCCAAGTTCACCCAAAATTGAAACAAATGCTAGAAACCCTATTTAGGCCTGTAGAGCCTAATTCTCACACACAAGCATATCTAGGAGCAGTCATGATAAAATAAGGTTGGTGAGGCTGGTATGAAGGTTTGAATGGGGTTGATAGGCTTATATAAAAATAAAAACCCTTGAGGATTATCCATGGACATAGAAAGTAAGAAAAGTTCAGTTTGACCTCTTAAGACCTTCTTCAGTTCCTCCCATGCAAGGCTACATTTCAAGCCAGGTTTTCTCCCTATTATTGTAAAATTGAACCCATGAATAGAGAAGAGTGGGTTTTTTAGGAGATTTAAGGCTATATAAAATCCATTATATTTGAATCATTTTATGGTTTAGTTCCATCACTTTCATGAACAAGCTCAAGAGTTCAAACCCCTCTCAAATAGCCTTCTTGCAACTCAAAGAGCACCTTCTCACACTAATAAATTTCATGAAGTTTTGAATGGGACCCAGTGTTGTTTGTATGGATGGAGGGGTCCCCTAAAAACATTTTTTTGTCATTAGGAGATATAAAGAGGATACTTTCTTTATGAACTAACCTTAAGAATGAAACATGACTAAAACCCTCCTAAAACCTTGATAGTGACCAGTTGATAAAAATGGGCTTATAAAGCACATGTAATGACCTAGTTTGATCCTAAAACATCTTGGATGTTTTTTAGGACTCAAATTTGTTTATGTACATGTAATTTTTACATATTTATAGTTGTATGGACGATAATAAATGTACTATTTTGCGTGATTTTTAGTGTTTTATAGGGTTTTGAGCAAAGGTAAACTTACCAATAACTAGAGGAGGAAATTTGGGATGTGTTATACCTATCCAAGAAAACAAATATGAATATGATATTTTGGAAGTGGTAAAAAAAATCCCATTTTCCAAGGCAGTCTCAAACAGGGCTAAAATGAAACTAGGTGGCAAGGTCATTTCATGGTTTTCACACTTCCACAAGGTCTTAGGGTCTCATAATTGATATGGAAGTTGGTGATGTCCTATTTAAATTGAATCACATGATTTTGGGTTATTTTAGATGTGTGGGAGAGTTATAAACTAGAAAAATAGGGTTCTAGGCAAGGAAGCCTGATTGAGGAGAGAGAAAGGTAGAAAAAATGGACTTCCACTCAGAATATGAACATGAAATTTGACATGAAGCTATAAATACATACTGGGTCCTAGAATATTTACTTGGTTTATCATTAATATCTATACATTCTTATACACAAGGAGTTTTACATTTTTTTAGGTCTACAAGGAAAATAGGCCTAATGAGGGCTTGAGGAGCAAATTATTGTAGAAAAGTCAGTTGTTAAGTCATTTACTTTGTCAGGCACTTATCTGGTTATCCAAGTCAGTTCTAGACTTGTTAAAACTAGGCACAAACCTAGACTAATCATGTAGTGATCAACATTTATCACTTGGTTGCACTAGCATCAATTCACATAAGGTGCAAGCCTTATGTGCTCACCCAAAATATAACAAAGAAAAAATCAAGGCCCACATTGGGATATTCATGTCATGGCACAACTCATTCTTCAAAGGGCTTGGTTGTTACAATGAAAACATTGGATCAGGTTCATTGGTGGAATTCATTCTAGGTGGGGTTTGTCTATAGGCGTAAAGCCTATTCAAGGAACTTATTTTGGTCATAGGAGTGAAAACCTATATTAGGTTGGTTCTTGGATCTCAAGGGCACAAGATTTTATCTTACTGGGCTTAGTGCCATTCAGTGCTGAGATGGACCAAGGGAATTACTTTATGTCAAGTGTTCATGCTTAAGCTAGTGCTTTAGGCATGAATATCATCACTTGGCACGGGGTCCTTCCTACACTTAGAGTATTTCTATATAATGTGCTAATGTCAACATTTACATAGGGATGTCATTAATGATCTAGACCAAAAGCTTGTTGTAACTTAGTATTCATATATTAAATCTAAGCATTACCACTATTACAAACATTACACAATCAATGACCACTCTCATAACCATATACACTAGATCAATACTCATTTAAGTGTAATGTCATTCTTCATTAAACATTGTTCAAATAAATAGAGTACACAATAAATATAATATAACAAATGCTCATTTAGAGTTACTAAAGCCCCAGAGGCTCATAGATAAGCTTGGGCACTGCAATATGGAGCCTCTAAGACATCCATTCTAGTCCTAAGTTTTAATGGTGGTTGTTTTGCTATGTTTGGAACCAATTCTATAGAGCTTTGTTATCTCAAATTCATATCTTTTGCATACTAGTTCAAGCTTGGATTTATATAACTTAGAAGTATCTTCATGCCAGGGTGGAGGGTGCACACTAGGTGCTAAGTTGGAGCCTTGGTTGATTATTTCATTTGCTCCATCACCTCGTGCCCTTTATGCTCTAGTCGCCACATACAACTACTTATGAAGATGCCCTAAAAAACCTAGGTGCCAAGTAACTACGTACTAGCTGGTGCAAGATCTGCAAAGATTCCTTCAGTTGGAGCAAAAGGTGCTAAAATAATAATCATTCTAAATGATCACCTCAAGCTAAGATATCTGTTGATTTGGTGTAGATCCATACTTAGCCAAAAAGGGGCCCAATATTTACCCCATACAAAATTGTTAGTCCACCCTCAGACTAGTCTTTCAATGCTTTTAACATGCATAACTCTGATGCACTTTCTTTTATTTTAGTATTAAATTCCTCAAAGCCCTTTATGGTGAGCTTGATGTCTTTAATGGTGTTTTCTATCTCTATTGAGGTAGCACTAAGTGTGATCACATCCATCTTCTCTAATTCCTTCCAAAAGGCCTTAAGGTTTACCTTAGCTTTTGCAACTCCTTCATCCAAGATTTCTCTTTATTTACAGGCCTTGGTTTAAAAGGCACAAAAGAGTGCTTCTAAGCTTTGCTCTTGGTCTTTGATTTGAGTGCTCAAGGCATTGATGTTTTCCATTATTTAGATACAATCTATTCTGCTCATAGTCTATACCTATGCCATTAACTCCTCCTTCTCCCCCTTTGCCTTTTTGAGGTGCACATCTATGACTGATGTGTAGTTGGAGAAGCTACAAAAGATGGCATCGACAATAGATACACCCTCTTGAAGTTATGTGAAGAGGACTTCCACCTCTTTGATCTTTATAAACAACTCCTATTTTATCATGGCGCATGGGACCTCCTCTTCTTTTGGCACTAGCTCTACCTTCAACCTTGGGAGAATTTGTTCCACTAGCGCACACACCTTGTCAACCTCTGAGAAGTTTGAAGTGTCAACATCATCTAAGAGG
Source organism: Torreya grandis (assembly GCA_037957365.1). NCBI lineage: Eukaryota > Viridiplantae > Streptophyta > Pinopsida > Cupressales > Taxaceae > Torreya > Torreya grandis. The sequence continues at coordinate 3,424,481 of JARHVA010000748.1, forward strand.
GATGGATCAGCTTCTTCTATGTGCTCAACCAATTTTTGCAATTTGAAATTCATGGCCTTTACTTCCTCTTTTGTTTCCAGTATGATCTTCTTCCATCTTGAAAATCTAACATCATTAATGATGTTCTTTTACATGACTTCAGAGGCCATCTAGATGAGTGCATTGACTGACCTGATTAGGGTCATTGCATGGGTGTTTATAAGAAGGGAATCATGACCTTATTTTTTTTCCTTTGTGCCTAACATGGCCTTTTACAACAACTCAAAATGAGGCTCATCCATATAACTATCAAAATTAAATTACAATTGTTGGCACGTTCTTGTTGTGGCAACTTTGGGGGGTATGTACTCAAACATATAGTAATATTCATTGGTCCACCCCTTCTATGACTTTTATCTTAGGCTTAGTTCTACACCCTCTTCCTTAGTGATGGTCAACTCCATCTGTTCTCCTTCCTCTTCATCTACACTAGCACTTCCCTCTGAGGTTCCTTCCTTTTGTTCTAACAAGGGATCTTCCTCGAACTCATCCCCTTGTTCCATTTCTTCTTCTACTTCAGCACCAAATTCACCCTCTTGTTCCTATTAGGTTTCTTTAACACTCTATGTTTGTTCCTTCAAGGTGTTAGTATTGCCTTCATTGTCTTCAGGTGCCCCTTTACTACTTGGGCATGCCTATGGTGCAATTTCTTCTATTGTGCTGGTGGTGGGGTGTTAAGCACCTTTATCACTCTTTCCTTCATTGGTTCCGTTCTTGTGGTAACCTTATTCTCTTCCTTTTCTTTCCTGCCCCTTTCCTCCTGGGCCTTATTTTTCTCTACCTTCCTTTTCTTTATTAGTGCCAAGGTCTTTTCTTCCTCAACCTTTATTTCCTTGTCCTCAACCTTCTCAATCTCTTCCTGGGTCATGTTGGCTGCCTTCATGGCCACTCTTTTTTTTCTAGCACCAATGCCATCTCTATTTATTCCTCATTAAGGCCCATTTTCTTCCACAAGCTTCTCTTTTCCTCTGTAGTTCATGGAGTTTGTGTGGAGGTCTCTTTTGATGAGGCATTGGGCAACTTTTCTACCTCTCTAAATACAATGGTAGTGCCACCTTGGACGTCCTTCTGAGCTTCTTTGGTGTTGGGCTCTTCTTCTCCTACTTCTTCCTGGATGATGTAAACTTTTTTCCTTACTTCTTCCTCCTTTATCTCTTCATGTGCATCTTGTACTTCTAACTCTTCACATACCTCTTGTACCTCCATCTCTACCAAGGTTATTATTGGCATTACAAATGGCCCCTTGGACTTATTTTTCTTCTCCCTTTGCTTAGGTGAATCAATCCATGGAATGAAAGTCACGTACTTCTTATTTGGTGTAGAGGGAGTGGATTCATCACTGGAGGTGATCTTTAATTTGATATGCTCCTACATCTCCTCAAGTCTCTCCCCATTTTCTTTTAGGGATACTTCTTATACACTATCAATGCCTGCTTCTCTTCATCACTAATTTGAAAGGGGAGGTCATCATCCTTCTCGATGCTTGTGCCCTTGTTTCTACTATTCATCTCATCATATAGCATGTGGATGTACTCGAGTATGACTTCCTTTTGGAAGGGATGGATGTTGATGTGATTTGAGTCATCCTCCTCATCCTTGGTCACTTTTCTTCTTGGGCACATGTATTGGTGTCATAACCCAATTCATTCTAAATCCATGGTTTTCACTGGAATGTCCAACTATTGTGCGTTAGGGATTCTATTGAGAACATCCCTAAAGTATTTGGTTGATAATGCATTGTGGAGTTTTAACTAGCCTGATCGATTTCCATCTATGAGCACCAAACATACCACACAAAAGTGTTTTCTAATAGTGAAGGTTACCATTCTAAACATGTCCTGAAGGAGTTCCCAAGGATGCACCATTCTTCCTTGAATGCTTCAATATATTGGGTGTACCATCCCCTTACTCTGGTCTCATACTTCTAAGAGAGGGCGGGGGGGGAGGTGAAGTTTTGGTACTTTAGCATCGAGGATTCCTTGTGATCTGGGAAGACCCAAAGGTTATCTTCATCACCATTGGGCATGCTAATCTTCTCTATTATAATTAGAATTAATAGTGACCCCCACTGAAATGTCTCTTATGTTGTATGACACTCTAGCATGTTCTTCACCATTTCCTCTACAATGAACTTTGTTATATTAAAAATTACTCTTTACACCATGTAGTGGGTGATATATAGGTAGGCCTTGGTGATATATATCCACCGACTATTGGGACATAATTTTAAATTATGAGGTGTGTAGCTGCCCTCATTTTGGGGTCCTTGATGTTTTTAATTGGGAATGTGAGACTTCCCTTGTAATACCCTAGGATTTTCTTGACCCTTTCAACTTCAGCATCATCCACCATCATCCAGTGGATGTCTATGCTGGAGTCTAGGATCTTGGTGATTCTACCAATGAAGTTAGCTGACAATCACACATACATCCCTGTAAATTAGAAACAATCTCCATGGATGCAAGAGAGGAATAACTACATGAGTTCCTTTGGCTTCTTGAAACATGACAATTCATAGAGTTGAGTTGCGTTGATGGTTGCAATTTTGTCTCAGATGGAGACATCAAATAATGCTACACTTGCTTTTGTCTTGGCCCCTATATTAACCACCCAGTATTGCACTAGATCTTATGCATTGCTTAAGGTGTGGTAGTTGTATTATTTAAGTTGTCAGGTGTGAGTAAAAGATGCCCAACTCTCTCCTACCAATACCTCCTTAAGAAATTGCATCTCCCAGTAGGACATTTTTGCAAGCACCTCTAGATCAACCTCAACAACGTTAACTCCCTCTACTAGTTGTGCTTTCTTCTTTACCATGGTCACTTATTCTATCATCCATGCCCTTTTGGCATCCTTTTATGCCTGTGGTATGTTGTAACTCATGCATTTCTTCCCCATCTTGAACTGGCTAGTGTTGAAATGTGGTCTATTTACTTTATCAAAGCTTATAATTTTTGGTGGTGCTTCTTACAATCATGAGATCTATGACTACAACTTTAGATCTCAAGATTTACTTATCATTAATGGTGGCCTTGATGTTGTTTTGGTTTTTTGACTACCTAGTTCTTACATAATTCATGCCCCACACCTCTCTACGCCAATCTCAAAGGGAGAATAATTCCTCTCTCTATACAATCATTCAATTTTGGTGTCTATGAGTAATTAAGGTCTCACTGTAGTAGAATTTTATTACTGTAGCTCTGGTTTGTTGGTTTGGCTCTAGTTCACTGCTCTACATTTTTGGGTGCAAATTATATTAACATTTGTAACCTAAACTAGTCAACCTTTTGTTGTTTTATGCCCTTAATTCAGCTACCTTCTTAATTGTAGGTGATTAATGGTGTGGTGGTGCCTAGAGTTCTTGAAAATTACAAAATCTTGTAAAATCTGTAAAAATTTATTGCCACCTACACATTCAATTCGGATCTTTGTGCCTCCATTGTCACCTTAATAAATCTTCCTAATGATATTTTTGGTGAAGTGATGTGTAGTTCAAATAGTCACTTCCTGTCTCACTTTGGGTGGATGCCATTGTGTCCTAATGATATTTATCCTATGCTTTTTTCACCCAACATGACCTTTTTCCATCCTTATGGTAACTTGGGTGCAACACCTCATATGCACGTGATTCAACCTCCATGCTTCCATCTTTTTTTCCTACTATGCTTTATTTTTAAGCATGCTGTCCTAACTAGATTGATTTTTTTGTGTTTTCATCTTTTACCTGTCATACCCCATATAAATCCCTTGCATTGGTCCTCTAGTGCTTTAATATCTTCTTAGATCTCTTTCACATGATCATCTTGTGCGCTTGCTTTCTATCCGTTGTACACTAGCATTCTGTGTATCTCTCTTTATTACTTAATACAATTCTGGCTAACTCCATGCACCCAAAAACTTAGGTGTCTGGCCTCAGGTGCTTATAAGCAACCATGCTCAACTCACCCAATTGGAGTTATGCATGTAAGCATCAGATTATTTCTTTTATGGGCTTGAGAGTGTTGCTTATTCATTCTACAAGAACAATAATCACAAAATACAAGGAAATGTTTGGCTTGTGCCAAATGTCATTCAGGTCAACATAATACCAATGAATTTTAATTAAGAAATTGATGTCTGATGGTGCAAGTACCATCTTATTGTCTATTCAGCTTCAATTTGTTGTCATTGAAATACCTAGTGAACATTTCACTTGATAATGTGTGTAGCTTGCATGTACCAGTTTCCAATATACTATGGATGGCATATGGTCCCATCCACCTAATTTATAGCTTTCCCATCTACTTAGGGTACTTAAAATCATAGAGTAAGACCAATTCTCCTTCAATTATTACCTTGTATTTAATATGATTGTCATGCCATAACTTCTATCATGCCTTCTCAATTTACTGGCTCCATATTACTTGGGTGTGCACCTCATCTAATTATTCCAAGTCTTCTAGCCTCATACTCGATGATTCTTCATTATCTAATCGACCAATTCATGCAATACATAATGATGGCACCAAGAACTCCATTGATAGAATTGCCTCTATGCCAAACACTAGTTGAAATGGTGTAGCCTTGTTTAGGTGCTTGTAGGTTGTGTGGTATGCCCATAAAACTGTTGAAACTCAATCATACCAATCTTTGTGACTAACATCACATATTTTTTTAAGGCACATTCCCAATATCTTATTGAATGTTTTGGCTGTGCCATTTTCTTGGGGATGATATGGGGTGGTCTTGTGGTGCGCCACCATGTACTCAACTAACAAGATTTTCATAATTTCATTTAGGAAGTGTGTTCCTTTATCACTAGTTAAATTGAGTGGGCACCCATAGTGACTTATGATGTTATCCCATATAAATCATGTAACAGTGGTGGTGGTGTGATTTTTAGTAGGTACTGCCTTAGCCCTCTTTGTGAAAAAATCGATGGCTACAAAATATATATATTGTACCTATGCATGTTGTTACGAGAGTGATCAGCCCAATAAAATCAATGGCTCATTTTTCAAATGGTGCTTGGGAAAGAATGGGGATGAGGGTCATCTCATTCCATTAGTTTGTCTTCCATGTTTTCTAGCATATGTCACATGCTTTAGTGTAATATTTTGATTCTTAGAAAAGGCTTGGCTACCACAAGCCTGATTAAAACACTTTGCATGTCATTACGTCTCTAGCATAATGGCCTCCTACTATCCCCTCATGCACCTTGTATAAAATGGAGTCTCTTTCATGTTCAAAAACACATCACAAAATTCATCTCGACTTAATTTATACAGCTCCCCACTAATGATCTAAAAGGGGGTAGTGTGAATGGCGAGCTACTTTTTCTCTTTGGTTATCATTATCTGGGGCATAAAGCCAGATGTTATAAATACAACTATCTCCACCAAGTATTCAGGAATGTGCTAGACTCTGTAGAGTTACATGTTTATCATGTCATCTTCAATGGGTGTTAGTGCATCACCAAATTTGATGCAAGATAAATGGTATAGTCCTGAGTTCTACTTCTCAAGTTTTACCACAACTGAGAATTGGAATTATTGAAATAGAAATATCCATCTAAAAATGCATCCATGGAGAATGGGCTTATTCACAAGGTAATTAAGTGCCTCATGATCAGTGAAAAATATGAATGAGATTGTCAAAAAATATTTCTTAAATTTTTAGATGGTGTAGACCATGACCAACACCTCATGCTTGGTAGTTATGTAATTTTTCTCTATCGAGGTCAATTTATGACTTACAATAGAGATAAGATGATCCATCTTACCTTCACTAGGTTGCACCAGAATGGTGCCAATTGTATAGCTATATGCATCGATATGGATGTGGAATGGAGTCATCTAATCGAGAAACTGAAGGATAGGCATGCTAGCCAACTTGAGCTTCAGAGTTTCAAAGGCATCCTCTTATGTTATGCCTTAGTAGAATAGGCCATCCTAGCATAACAACTCCTCTAGAAGCATTGTGATCCTTGCATATCTCCCTATAAACTTTATATAATAGACACAATGGACAAAAAAGGTGCGAACATTTTTGTATGGAAGAGGTCTAAAGATGTAGAATAATAGCAATCTTCACGGGGTCGATGAGTAGACCATCTTTGTAGATGATGTGCTTGAGTAAGGTTCCAAATGGTGTCACAAAGACATACTTCTTAAGGTTCAAGGATATATGTATTTGTCATCACCTCTCAAACATGAGGTGAAAGTTGTCATAATGGTCTTTCATGAGCCCATACATAGTCCAATCATCAAATTACACCTGGAAGAACTTATGAATAAAATCCTTGAATGTGGTGATGAACACTCTACAAAATATAGCTAGTGCATTCTTGAGCCTAAAGGGCATCACATTATAGGCAGAACAACCCCATTCTATCGTGAAGGTTGTTTTAGTTTTGTTCTCTTCTTCAATTTGGACTTGATGGTATCTAGAGAAACCATTAGTAAAAGTATAGATTTTGTAACCTGCGACTCCATCCAAGACTTCATTAGTGTATGGAGTCAAGAAGGGGTCGGTGACACAAGTAACATTCAATAGTCGGTAATCTATATAAATGTGGATGTGCCCATCTTTATTAATGCTAATAACCATGAGGCTCACCTACTTAAAATCTTACATTAGGTAGATCACTCTTGCAACCAGCATACTATCAATCTTTGTTTTAACCCTAACGTGGAGATTGGGGTTCATTATGGGGCACTTCTTGATAGGTTGCATGTCATTCACCAAATTTATGCTCATTTTCCCAAGGGATGGGTTGGTGCCCTTCATGTCTTGATAATTACACAAAAACAAATATTTAAACTCTTTTAGGATTTCCACAATTCACTCTAGCTCTACGTCAAACCAATATGCACCCAAAGTAGCCACCTTTGGTTCCCCTTCCATGCTGATATCAACTTGGGTGGTCTTGAATGATGTGTAGTAGGGCTAATTTCTCTCCTAATGTATGTTCTCAACTTGCATACTCCCCTCAATTATTTTTATGTGGAGATGAGTAGGGCCTTCCTCGTCAAGGGTGCTATCATCCACTTGGTGCACGATATTCCTTTTTCTTGTCAAGGATGTCTAATTTCATGATTTTTAGACATCTATACCTTAATCACTTGAGTCACTATTGAGTGCCTACTCCTCAAAGAAATTTGGGAGCACTAATCCTTTCTCCCTGAACACATCTTGTAGGTGCTCCTCCTAAATTGCAGTGTACTCAAACACTACCCTTTAAATGACTTTTAATGGCTCAATCAATTCTAGGTTATGTGAGGAAAAGGAGAAGGTGTACACAAACTTCTCCTTTAGGACATCTTAACTAGATGTCTCATGACATGTTTTGTTGACCACATTCCAAGCTCATGATCATGTCTTCAAGGTTTTGTATAAGGCATGTACCCACATGTTCCTCGGGGCATTTGCACCATAGTCAATCCATATATCTTTTCATAAGTGTATGTGTGCTATTGGGTTTGAATCACCATAGTATGTAGAAATGTCCAGGTCCTCATTACTTTTTTTGAATCTGGCATAGATGGATGCTTTTACATCTTGCCAATTTGGCAAGCTATACCTTTGTGTTGCCCACTAATGATCAGTAGTGCTTCTAAAAATATACACCAATGTGCCCATCCTATCTACTTCCTTTGGGATGCATAACTCTAGGTCACATACATATTATTCTACCTAATTGCTCCTCTCGTATCATGGGAACACTAAAATTTTACCTTTTCTCAAGTGAAACACTCTATTTCCCTTCTTCCTATTGTAAGGGACCCATCTTCACGAAGTGCAATAAATTTGGACCCAATGAATTTTTGTAGGTTTTTTTGCCTTGGTGCTCACTACACAGCAACTCCAACCAATGGTTTCATAATTTTCTTCAACCCATCAATTGTAAACTACATCGATAGTGTTTTAAGTTGACTGTTTATCATCCTAATAAAGCACTCTTTGGTCATTGGGGTTGATACTCTCGATGCCTTATGCCATGATGATATAGATATGGTTGATCTCATCCTCAAGATCAACACTTTGTACATAAGGGGGTCCTTGGTCACTTGAGAGGGGGATCACGACCCTCTCCTTATTGTTTTCAAAAGTCATATAACACTTCATGAAGTGCATGTCAATATTATTCATGTAGAAACATGGCCAACTCAGGAGTGTTGGATAATTATCTTGCTCAACCAACTTGATTACTTCGAAGTCAAAACGAAACTCTGTGCCCATAATATCTAAAATGATGCCTTTCTGAATTCTAATTAGTTGCACCCTAGATTTGTTGGCCATGAAAAACACATGATGAGAAGGCCTTAAGGCTGGCCTACCTATCTTCTCCCATACATTCCTTGTTAATATATTGACCTCAGTACTTATGTCCATGAGGACATTACATTTAGACCATAGATCGATGATGGCATTCACTAGGAGTTCTTGATCATACTATATGTTCTATGTATGTTTGACCTCTTGTGCCCTTTCTATGTATAGTGTAGCAATTTCAACTAGCTTCTACCTAACATGCTCTAAAAACAAATTCTTCAATAGGGGAAACATCCCTTCTATCTATAGGAGGAACAATATATCTATTAGCTCTTGTACCTCAACCTCCTAGTTATTTTGCTTCTTTTAGAAATTAGTAGCTTGTGCCTCTAGATCTTGAACTACACTTGTAACATGATCATAGTGGGAATATTCCTCCACCGCATCCTCTACCCCTCCCTTTGGTGCCTCCTTACATCCCATAGCCTACATTCTATTGGCCATAGTTTAAATTTTTTTGACCATAGCCCTCATTTCCTTGGATTGCCTACCTTCCAGCTGCTATATTTGCTTGACACGTGTCTATCTCCATATTTTTGCACATCTCATCGATTATACGACAATCAACTATGGTATAAGTGTAGGCATCACACAATTGATAATATATGGTTGTGTTAACCTAACTTACAATAAATGGTAGTTATGAACATCATGAACCTCATGACAAACCTCATAGCTTTTAAGTAGTGTGAACACATTCTTTTTAGGGTAGTTATTCTTATTATGGCCTTCTATCTCGTAGTTAGTGCACCATAATCTGCTTTGAGCATCGTGAAATGAACTAACAGTTAGTTTTTGGAGTTGGTTGGACCTTAATGTAATCTACACTTCCATGAATGGGTTGATCCTAGTGTTGGTACTTCTAACTACCTCAAATCTAAGCACAACTTCAAGCACTTCTTGAGGATCTATGAATGTCTTCATAGAGAGTGTTCTTCTAAATGGTACTAGAAATCCTCTAACAAACCATTATGCATGATGGGAGGGTCAATGTCATAAAGAAGCTTGTAAAAAAGAGTATTAAACCTGGCATCATATAGGTACACACTTTCTAATAACCCTTGGTTAATTTCCTTGAGCACGGTGATGCTCTATTGTTCAAACTTGGGTATGTCGAATTCTTTCAAAAATGATTCCTTCAAGGTATCATAATTAATCATAGCCTGGTTAGGATCAAATTTATTATACCAGGTATGAGCATGACTAAGAAATTTTTATATGAACTATGTTGCCTTGTGCTCTGACTAGGTTATACCCTGAGCGTGCCATTGAAGCTCACATTTTAACACATGCTTTATGACATTTTCCATGTCATGATATTCTGGCAAGTGTATTTCCATTTCATAATATATTTATTTTTGGGGGGGCACTGGCATCTAAAGCACTTTCCCCCTTGGTACTTGTCTTGGCAATGGTTGTCCAATGCCTTCGATCATTAGGTTAAGTGTCAACCCCATTATTTTGATTGGTACTATTGAAATCGATAGCACATTGCTAGTCACTTGTGGCATCAAGCCACTTCCTATGGGTTATTGCCCAGTCTATAAAACTAACATTTTTTGAACTAGAATGCTTGTGATCATGTTTTGTGTTATCAAACTATTGCCCAAAGGTCTAGAGGTACCTTCACTTAGCTCCTCGTAAGGGATAACTTGTTCAATCACAAAATTATACTCTAAATCTACAAATTAGTCAAAGTTAATGTGGATAAAAGGGTTAGTTATCACTCTTCTTTATTCTTGTGGGAGATCTAGATCATGAGCTAACACCATAGGTTCAAAGGGGGTAGGCACTTATGATGCATCTTCAATGGTCAAATTATATAGGGACCCAACACATTATTCACCTATCAATCAATCTATGGCTTCATTATTCCTCTCCTCATGCTATTATAATTCAAGAGATGCTTCCCCATGCCCTTCCTACTCACCACATATTCTCTCGACACTTCTAAGTTATAGATCTTCCATCCACTTGCACCTTCTTTTGTTATAAGTCTATCACCTGAGTTCTCATGTGTCAATCTGTTCATCCCCTTCTTTGCACTTCACCTACATATCACCTTCTTCCTTGTGTTGCTCCTACGTGAAAGGACTTTAGCCTTCCATTCTTATAGTTTTAAATCCATAATCCACCTTAAGTTTTTTAAGCTCAGTGCTGAATTCTATCATAAATGTGCCTCTAGGCTTGTGAAAGAATTGATACTCTACTTCTTCAGGGTAAGAGTATGTTGATACTATAAACTCAAGCATGTAACTGTTCAATGTTCTTTGTCACCATTTGTCTACACCTTTGGTCCAAGTGGCATCAAGGTTCTCAAGGTTTTATAGACACTCTTTCATCCACTCAAGACACTGTCCATAGCTCCATCTTTTATGGGTTACATAAGCAGCCACCCATCAGTACACATGCTCAGGTAATTCAAAAAAGAAGACCTCATACAAACAATCATATAGGTTATTCTAGACCCACTTCCTTAGCTTCTATTCTGTATAAGATGGATGCTTCAGCATAAATTTACCTTTCACGTGTTCCATCCAATGCTCAATGTTCTCAAGGGAGAGTCAGAGCATTTTTATTTTGCATCATTATAGTAACAAAATTCAACATGAGCCCTGGCAATGGAACCAAAATGTTGTATAACAGTTGGTTTTTAAGTCATTTATTTTGTCAAGTGCTTATCTAGCTATCCAAGTCAATTCTAGACATTTTACAACTAGGCACAAACCTAGAATAATCTTGTATCACTCAACATTTGTCACTTGATTACACTGATATCAAGTCACATAAGGTAGAAGCACAACAGAGAAAGAACGAAGGCCCACATTAGGCTAGTCATGCCATGGAATAACTCATTCTTTAAGGGGATTATTCATTACAATTATGACATTGACAATTTAATTGGTGCAATTTGTTTTTTGTTGGGACTGACTGTCTATAAGTGCAAATCCTATTCGAGGAACTTGTTATGGTCATAAGAGCACAAACCTATATTAGGCTCGTTATAGGATCTCAAGGGTGTAACCTTTATTCTTACTTGGCTTAGCACCATTTAGAGCTAAGATGGGTCAAGGTAATTAATTTATGTCAAGGGTTCATGCTTAGGCTAGCGCTTTAGGCACGGATATCATCATTTGGTGCAGGGTCCTTCCTACACTTAGAGTATTTCTATATAATGTGTTGAAATCATCACTTACATAGGGATGCCATTAATGGGCTAGACCAAAATCTTGATGGAAATTAGTATTCATATATTAAATCTAAGCATTACCACTATTACAAACATTGTTAAATCAATGACCACTACCATAATCATATACACTAGATCAATACTCATTTAAGCGTAACACCATTCTTCATTAAACATTGTTAAGATAAATTGAGTACATAGAAATTGGAACAAATAAAATGCTCATTTAAAGCTACTAAAGGCCCAAAGGCTCACAAGTGAGCTTGGGCACTACAATATGGAACCTCAAAGACATACATGCTAGTCTTAAGTTTTAATGGTGATTACTTCGCTATTTTTGGAACTATTTTTGTAGAGCTTCACTATCTCAAAGTCACATCTTTTGTATACTAGTCGAACTTGGATTTATAAAACCTAAAAGCATCTTCATGCTAGCGTGGAGGGTACATGTTGGGTGTTAAGCTAGAGCTATGGTTGATCATTTCATTGGCTCCATCACCTTGTGCCGTTTGCACTCCAATCACCACGTACAACCACGTATGAAGATACCCTAAAAAACTTGGGCACCAAGTAACCAACTACCAGTTGGCACAAGATCTATGAAGATTCTTCCATCTAGAGCAAAAAAATTTAAAATAGCAATCATTCCAAATGATCTCCTCACACTGAGATATTTGTTGAGTTGGTATAGATCCATACTTAGCCAAGAAGGGGAACAACAAAAATGGAGTCTTGGGAGTTATTCCAAGAACCAAAATGGATTTTTACATGTTTAATAATATATTTTAAGGAAATACATGTAGAAATAATGACTTGTATAAGATGAACTTGAGTTTTGGGCCACTTGGACCAAGCTAGGCATGGGAATTGAGGAGTTTCAAGACACCTAGGCATATGAATGATGAAATTTCAGATCAAAGTAATTTATTAATACATGATAGATGTACAATGAGGAGTTTTAAAGTAATTCATGGAGAATTGATTCTTGAGAAGCCCATTTGTCACTCTTCTTATACAATTAAGGGCATTTTTCAAGAGGATGATTAAGGTGTCAAGCGAAGTTCTGACTTCTATGCCACTTGGAGGATTGGAACATCTTCAAAAGTGTGTCACATGGATTTGGAAGACTATTTATTTCATAACTCCTTGTTTTTAACTCTCACATTGACACTTATCAATCTTCTCCTTATATTCCCCTCTCTCTCTTTATGATTCTCTATATAAGCAGCCACCTTGAGTTTTGTAAATAATCCACATCTGGTATGATGAAGCCTTCCTAGTTTGAGTACTGATTTTGCCTTTGAATAAAAGATTTCAATCTAGTTTTGAGTTTTCAAATTTTTGTCTAAGTGTGTGAAGTAGGTCATGGTTTAATGGAAAGTGATAGTCATCTCTCCTTGTATTCATCTTACTCTCTCATGCTTTACGCAATTAGTCTTCCCAATAATAGGTCACATGAAGTATAGTTAGTTGTTTTTTTATGTCTTTAATTGTAAGGATGAGTACTAGTGTCTAGAATCAAAGCTATTATTCATCTACTTTGATAAATGCATTGCATCTTACCTCCATCCATAAACACTTTTTTTATAGAAACCTTGGGTATTAAGTTTGGTTTTATGAATCACCTTTCATAGTGCAAGTTCATTGTAGTATTGTGGATTTAAATTTGGTGCATCACCTCTATTAGGCTAGTGTTAATCCCTTCTATCTCTTTTCTTTCAAAGAAAATAGATTAGTGGTCAGTTATAGGTGTGGTATAAGGGAGATATCCCTTCAAACTAGAGACTCGTCTCTCCCATAGGTCACCCAGAGCTTGAGAGATGTTTCCATGTTACATCAAATTATAAGAGGATAGAATAGACCTTCTTTAGGGTGAAAATTTGATGTATAACAATAAATTTAGGTACCCCATCTATCTCTTCCTCAACATCATTGGAGGCAACATCCTCTTCATCATCTTAATTAGATCCCTCAATGTAGAATAGTTTCTTCTCAGCACATCTATGTCTTTATCTCCACTTGTTGTCATAGATAAAACATAATCCTTTTGCATATTTTTCTTTGATTTGTTGATGGGCTAATTTGGTAGGTGGAGGAAATGATGGTGTCGATATGCTATGATCTCTGAAGTGAGTGAATGGTTGCTTCTTATTGGCTATGATTTTTTTCTCTATGTTATGTGCCATGATAATAGAATTAGAAACCTTAAGTGGATTAAATATGCATACCTCATGTTGAATGTGGTCCTTGAGGCCACCCAAAAATAGGTCATTTAAGTTCTCATCAAAAATTGTCTCCACATGCAAATATAGGTTCTAAAAATGATGAATATAATCCTTGACTGAGCTAGTCTATCATAATTTTGTGAGTTAGATGAATTAATTATCTATAACACTATTGCTATAGTGTAATTGCAACTCCTCTATAAAAAATAACCAAGTGACACTGACAATTATCTTTTTATTTTGAGCATGCAACCATCAATACCACATGAATTATTCATGTTATAGATATAAGGATGCCATGGTAACCTTATGTTCACATAGGATCTGATGCAAATAAAAAAAAAATTCATTTGGTTGATCTAATTGAGTGGATCCTTTCCATCAAATTTGTGCATATCTACCTTTGGTAATAGGTTCCTCTGTGACAAGTTACTTAGATTTGGATTAGGTTGGTTGGGAGATCCACCATGGTGGGGTTGTGTAATAGTGATAGCTAGATGATTTGACTAATTATTTTATAAATCCATCATGATATTTGACATACTAGATTGTATGGATTTTATATCAGATTGTATGCCTTGCATTTCACTTTGAATCCCTTGTACATTGTAGTTAAGTTGGCTCACTTTGTGATCTATCTCAGAGAATTCTGGTAAAAATGATCTAATAACTCCCTTTTATGACTCCATATCTTCCTTATGAGAATTTTTACCTAGAGTTTCAACATTCTTTCCTTATCCATGAGTTTATGGTCCTGCCATAAAAGGGTTGGACAATGTCGAACCTGATTGGCAATTTTCACCCCACTTTGACCAAGCATTTGTATACTTATGTCGGCCTCAAATAAAAAAATACAAAGAACATACCCTATTTATATTTTTCTAATATTTCCAAAAATTTAAATAACTCAAAAAAATCCTTGAATTTTTTACTATAGAGAAACTTTATAAAAAACACTAAAATCAAAATAACTCACACAAAACTGACCTCCAAATGCTAATTTTTGTTTTTTGATGTCCTTGATTAGTTACCCAACTTTAGTAAAGAAATTGTAGAAAAATTATTAGTAGATTGAAAGATATAATCAAATGTTTAAAATTAGGGTTTCTCCCACAAGATTGCTCAAATCAGAGCTCTGATACCACTTGTAATGAAATTAATTCAAAAATAAAGTAGAATGACAATAATAAATCTAGGAAGTTTTTAGTAGCCTATATTAAAAAAAACTTGGAGGTCACTAGGTGAATCAGATTCATAATGATGGTGAATCAGGTTGGAAAGCGTATAATAGTGTAGGTGAATCAGGAGGTGGCATGTGGTGAATGCATAATGCATTATGTAGTTGAGTGACTATTTTATCTAGTCTCCTGACTGCATGGTATAGTTGCTCAAATGCATTGTGCAGTTAAATGACAGCATAATATCATCACCTAATTGTATCATGCAATCACCTAGTTGTATTATGTAGTCATCTAATTACAACCTACAGTTATCTATCTACATACCATTACGGTCTGTCTGTATTTAACTACCATTCATCTACGCACGAATGTTATATGCTCACCTACATATAGTTGTCATATGTTTGCATGTGGATCTCATCTGATTGCATGGTGCAATTGTCGAATTGCATATGACAATGATCCATCTTTACCTTGTTATTTCCAAGTTATCCCCTTCCAATCATCAATATAAGGCATCCATGTATCCCATTTTTCACTTTTTGATTTCTTGTTCCATTTATTTGTACTCTTCATCCTCACCCAATTTTCCAAAGCATTATCTTTAGCATCTATGGCTTCCCAAACCTCTTCTATCACAAGTTTTGATATTGAATCCTCCAAACAACAATTCAAAAATCTTAAAACTTTTTTAGTTTGAGGATACATACATGGATTGGATCGACCAGTGTAACTTTAGAGGGATTATTTACATTCCCCAATATAAAAGAGAGACTCGTCTCCTAAATTATCTATTGTTAAACTTTGATGGTTCCACATCAAAATTTACTATTCACTTGAGCTCACGTATTATTTCTTTTGGAATCGCTCTAGAGGACATCCATAGATTAACAGGCCTATCATACAAAAATGTGAAGGAGGTCACAATAAAGGCAATGTTAATTGGTAATGATAAGAAATATTTGGATTTCATTTATGTGTTACATCTATATGGTATTATGTTTTTAATTTTATAATTCATCCATTTTTTAGACTTGTTTTACATCTATTAGACTGTTAGTCATAATTTATTAATGGGCTAATGTGTTTTTTCATTACAACTCTCTAAGGTCATGGTGAAAGAGGACTTAAAGTTGAAAGTGTGAAAAATCCCATTCTGGTTGGAATGATTGAATTATTCCAAGCCATAATTATATTGCAGGGAAGGCTTTCAGACATTCCTTACTGGGTAGTTGTTTATATTCTTCATACTCTCAGTGGTTAGCAATTTGATTTGTGTTCATTCCTTTCAAACAAAATTAGGGTTGATGTTAATTATGCCATTTAAAATGAAAATTCCACATGTTCTTCTACAATTTATTATTGCATTATACAATGAGTCATTTTATGATTTTCAACCACACCTATTCCAATAGCTCTTCATCACCAAATGTTTGTCAACTAATTCTCCCTGGAGGCCCAGGAGGTTAGGTTGCATTACACTATTATTATTTTCAAATAGTTAAATAACTAATGATTTTTTTAATCTAAAAATATTTTTGTTATTGCTTTCAAAAAATATTATCTCAAGTTATTTCAATAATAAATGTAACAATAAAGGGTCATCAACCCCCTGAGGCAATCATGGATACAGACATGGAAGGTGACATAAAATCATCTCTAGTGATGGCATTGAAAGGAATAAAATGCATGCAGAGTTCAATTGCAACTCTAGTTTTTAATCAACCTTCCTCTCATGTTGTTGGTATAACTTAATACACAATTTTAGGCTTCAACATTTATTTAATTAACAAAAAAAAAATATCATTGTCATTCTTAAAATGCCTTTTATTTTTATAGTGGTACCCACACAGTTTGTAATGTAACCAACATTGGTTGTAACTTTCTGAGTTCATTTTCAACTGGCACGACAAGGTGCATGAATTAATTCAAAGTTTTTATTTTTAGATAAATAAATTGCATTTGGAACATATGAAATTATTATTGTTAATAAAGGATTGATATATTTTTATCCAATTTATATGGCCTTCCACAATTAATATTGCTAATAAAGGATTGACATTTTTTTATTTTTATAAAATTTACATGGCCTTCCACCTCTCCTCAAAGATGAATTTCTAATTCTAACCACCACTTCCACCACCCTACCCTCTAAATATAGGAAGAGGGAAACATTTAATGTTTCCTATAAAGAGTGGCAGTGCAGTGCAATTTACAGCATCATAGATTCTAAAAATTTTGATCGGTGGTCTCCCTTGTATATCGGGAACCACTACATTACTGAAAAATATTGATCTTAACGAGGAGTTCTTAGGGATTGATAGTGGTAGATCCATTCCATTTTTTATCCTCATGACATAATTTAGGGAGCCTAGCTAGCAGAGCAATCGCAGCCTCGGCTCCTAGTCACACCTTACAGTCCACCTAGCAGAGACACCCCTGAGGAGACTCCATAAAATGATGACCAACGCACTTTTTTACAATTTTTAATTTATTGATAGATAGTACTGAGGCATTTGTTAATGATTGTATTACCACCAACCTAGATGAATTAACAACATGGGATTATAGGCAAAAGTATTGATATAAGAAATAAATGCACATTTTCACAACCACAACCAATGCAATTAGTTGTATGTAATGGTTGAACATCAGCCTACAAAAAATGATGTTTTATTCAACCAGGCAGTTTCTAACACTATTGTAGTGAGTAACAACTTTAATGATAATTTTCTTGATATAATGTTAAATATTCTTGAGAATTTGAATGTAGAATGCCAAGCATACTACAACAAATGAAGCAAAAACAAAAGCCTTGTTGATATCATGAATGTAAAAAAATAAAAAGGCATGGTAAGTATCTTTTTATCATTTTAAAATAAAATATGTTTTATAATTTTTAACTAATAAATATTTTTTGCTCATTTACAATGAAAATATAATAATTTGAAGAACCAAGTTGTCTTGCTTGTCATGCATTTGAAGAGTGCACACAAAAGTATATGTGAAACCATTTATTTCAAAGGAAATCTTGTTTTATTGATCAAACTAACTAATACATTAAAGAAAATCATTAAAGAACATGGCTTGGACCCTGAAATCTTGTTTAAAGAGAGAGATGAAAGGGACACGTCTTTGTTATCACCTGGATATGCTGTTGTAGATGAAATGGAAAATCTTGTGAATATTAATACCACAACAAAATATCATATGGAGTCAAGGATCCTTTCAGAGACCACTACTTCTATCTAGGTGGATGCTTAGATTGGTCCAATAATAGAGGCGGACACTCAAGTGTCTTAAAAACAATGAAATTTTAATTGGCATTGTATTTTTGTTTTGTGATATTAGTGTTATTTGGAATTGTATTTTGTTTTTGTTTTTAAAAATAATGAAAATTCTATTGAGGTTAATCCTAAAGAATATATTCTTTAATTTTGGCTTCCATACTCGTATTGTTTATTTCTATGAATGTACATGTTTTTTTTCAATCCATAAAATGTTTTAAGACTTTGGAATTTCAGTGGGCGGTTATGCATAATGTCGAATAAATCAATGAAATCTTCTATTATTTTATTGTTATCGTTTCAAGATGTAAAAATAGAAAAGATCTTGTTATTTGATGAATCAATATTTTTTTATTAAAATTAAAGGGGGTATTTTTTTGATGAATCAATACTATTTATTTTTAGAACTTACTATTTTAGAATGCTATAGATTAAAATTAAAAAGTACTTGCAAAATTAAAAATTTCACAAATGGAAAACACTGTGAAATAAATCAATAATAACCCGAAATATTGTTAAAGAAATCAATTATAAACAAATAATACTATTCAATAAAAAAAGATCTTTATCACATGACTGCACTTAAATAGATTCCAAATACATACAAATTAAAATTTAGATAGCTAAAATAACTCTTTCACAACTTGTGTTTCATTGCACATATTTATATGTACTATTTTAGAAGCATTTTCAATGACTTATTTCATAGATGTATTAGTGAATCCTCTTCTTTTAGCTATAGAATTTCAAATTGAGATCACTCTTTCATATGAAAATGCATCCAAGGCATAACGTGAAACATACAACCTCAAACATGTGTCAAGATTTCTATCCAATATGTTCTTGAGTTTTGATTGAATATAAGATAATGCACTAAATAACCTTTCATCTTCCATGAACCCAAAAATCATCATTTAGCACAATTCATACAATCAAAAATATTCACTAATAGATTCTTGTAGAACACTTTTTGGATACAATTTCTTCCACATTGTTGTAATAGCCCTTATTTCTATTGGTTCATTTAATAACCAATATTTTTCAATCATTGTAAATTCAAAATGATGAGACTATTTTGTTAGTAAATCCTTTCACATAATACCCTCAACTTCACCTCCATTAATTTATTCAGGCTTACTGAAATGATTGATGAGAGAACCCATGTATTTGATAAATAAAGTACATGTTATTTCTTCACCCTCCACGTTATTCCAAAATATAAGATTCACCACTCCCATAGCTTCAAGCAACTCATCCTTTTGAAATTGATCTTAAATTTTTATAGATAAACTTTTTGAAATATCTCTCAATTTCAATCGTGTCTCATATATTACATTATCATATAGAACATGTGTTATTGGTACTTCTTCAATTTTTGCTCCTGCCACATTAGTTGGTCTTCAGAAAGTGTGAAGTGGTATCTCTTTTCCATTCATGAGGATACAAAGATAATCACTAATGTTGAATTTTAAATAGTTTTTAGGGTCTTTAATATTTTTAAAATTTTCCCAACTATAAAATATTGGCCCCTTAAAATTATCTTTTGAGTAATATAACATATAAAAATATTAACAGACCCATTTCCTCAAGTGCATGAAATCGATAATATATATAACGATCTCTCTTGTACATGTTTTGTCAAGCAATGCATTTATTTCAACATGGGTAGAATAAAACACAATGTCAATATATTTTTGAAGTCTATCAAATGGTACAATAAATATTTTGTCTTGTTTGCTTTCATCTGGTATTTAAACATAAAACTTGCTAACGATGGATATTATTCAAATATTCTACATGCAGGTTCATAAAAAGAAATCCATCTGGTATCAATATTTTTTAAAAGTTTTTTCCCATCACTCACTGTAATTTTAAATTTATGAAACTCTATAAACCTTTTTGGACTGCTTGACATGTACGCATGTAAGTCACGGATAAGCTCCTCCACTTTTTCTATGCTTTTAAAGGTGACCATAATTTTGTAAACAAGATTCATTATGTGTGTCATGCAATGGATTGGAATCATATATGGGGCAATTGATGGTTGTAGTCAAATACAAAGAATAGTTTTATTCTCATGAATTATAGATTCACCATCTACACCAACACACACTAGCTTTGTGTCTATATCATAATAATCCATCCCAGTAGTATCCATCAAGTTAGAAATAACCAATTTGTAGAGGTTTTCAACATTGCAATTTTCTATCATTTTTTTTTAAAGATAATAGGTGAGGTTGTCTTGAGTGGTTATCAAATGTATAAACATGCATACGAACCCATGATGTGTTTCAACTATTGTTATCTTGTCAATTTATAATGAGATAAACTATGTTGTTTTTAATTTATATTTCAAAACCTCCTTTTCAATCATTGCAAGGCATTTTTCCATCTCTCAAGCACTACTATCTAACCAATGTGATTCAGGAATGTTATGCAATCCGATATGTTGAAATAAATTCTTGTAATCTAAAAAATCTGAGATTGGTCTACCTCTTTTCAAAATGTGATATAAAGTGGAAAACTGTATATTTTTGGTAATTAGATTCACCTGAATAACTTTTTAAAACTGAGCTATGATTGTTTCTCCTTTTTGAATTAGGTGTTGTTGATATTTTTGCTGATTTTTATAATCTTCTGCATAACATTTATGCATGCATTGTTTTCTATTTTTCCATCTCACAGCTTCTTTAATTTGTCCATCTTTGTCTTTTACCAATTCATATATTTTGCCACAATGTTTCTCAATTATGTCCAACTTGAATTGCATTTTATGGTTCTTTCTAAGTTTCCAAATGCATATTATAAATTTTCTTTATATTGGTGTTTCAGTATTGTTTTCAGGCTATACAAGTTCAATGAATAGTTATTTAGCTAGCTAGTAAACTTAAACAACCTTCCAATTGTCCACGTACTCTTTTTTTGCACAGATTTTTAGTGGCTTTTTAAACTAAAGATTGTGTTGGTTGAGTAGAAATATCTTGTATAGGGTTCTCATTATTGACACCCATTATGATTTCCTCTAGTGTCCTTTTCCTTGAATTCTGTGATGGCATTCCATACCCAGGGATGTTTTCTAGTGGAGGCATATCTTCAAAAGGGTTCTACTTGCAAAATGGGTATAGATCTTGTGATTATTGTTAAAAATTGATCCTTAAAATTAAAGTGTAAATAATTGACAATACACTAAATCATATAATATTAAGCACCTCTATTTGGAATTTTGTACCCAAGGACGTCTTCTAATGGAGGCATATCTTCAAAACTATTATCATAGGGTTCTGCATGAAAAATGGTTATAGAATAATTATTAATAAAGATTGTAATCAAAGTGAAAATATATAACAAAATATTAAATGAAATAATATTTTTACCTTTATTTAGAATTTGATACCTAGGGACGTCTTTTCGTGGAGGCATATCTTCAAAATTATTATCATAGGGTTTTACATGCAAAATGGTTGTAGACTAATTATTAATAAAGATTGTAATCAAAGTGAAAATAAATGACATAAAAATAAATCAAATAATATTTAGTACCTCTATCTGGAATTTCATACCCAAATATGTCTTTCAATGGAGGCATATCTTCGATCATATTTCCATTGGATTCTACATGCAACATTAATTATTATTGAAGATTAATAGTAATGAATAACTAATAATAGTTTATAATTTAATATTTATACTTTTGTTTGACTTCTGGCTAAAATAAGATAACAAGTTTTATCTTTTAAATTTCCCTGATGCCTTATCATTTTTAGTATTAGCCATCAAATCAACCTGACTACTGGTTGGAGCTGCCCAACGGTTGCTCACAATCACCCAACTGCTATTTGTAGTCACCTAAATGCTCATTTTTATCTTCCAACTACTCCATGCAGTCACCTAACTATTGGTTGTAGTCACTTGACTGCTCCATATAATCACTTGACTATTACCTATAGTCACTTGATTACTGCCTACAATCACCTGATTGCTATCGATAATCATCCGATAGTTGCTTGTGGTCATTTATCACCTAGTTGTTGTCATCCATCACCTATTTGTTGTCATCTATCACCTAGTTGTTGTCATTTATTATCTGGTTACTATCACCTGACTACTCGTTATAAAAGCATGATAATGAATACCAGTGCTTGAAATAGTTTGTAGTTTATATTCAAGGAGTGAATACCATATATGTAGTGGTGAATGCCCCTAGATTTTATTTATTGGTACTGGTGATATACATTTATAAGAGGAAATTTATTTTAAAAAGTAGGTGAGCTGACCCTTAAAATTAAAGTCTACCCTAAAATTTAGGTGATCATGTGCTTTTGTCTACCCCGCAAAATTGACAAATGCCAACTTTGAAAAACTAGAATATTTGTGAATTAATGAAGATTAACCAATAAAAAAAACCTAAATAGATCACAATATGACTAAAATATAGTAGAATATATGAATAAAAGATAAGCTACTTTGAGGGGGCAACCTTTACAAACTTCAATAAGAGCAAAATTCATAATATGATGATAAATAACTACCTACTACCTCCTATTTATAGTCTAATTAGGCCATGATTACTCCATATGCTGACCTACTAACCAAATGAATGCATAGAGAAATGAGATATAACATCAAAGAGGGACAAGGAAGCCACAAGTCAGTTATTCCTATCCTAGTACATGTGATAAGTTAAGGGTGTATCAATCCTTGGCCAACCCTAGTCAATTTTTGTGAAGGTTATTTCTTTCGCTACATTTTGGATGGTTCAATTCAAAAATAAAGGTAAGATCCATGTTGTACTATTTGATCTTGATCCTTAGGCTGGGACCAAATATAAAGATGAAAATCTCACCATATCCACCCTATAATCAATGGTTGAGCTTTGCCTCATTAAGGATATTACATTCATTCATAATGATTATAAGAATTTTTTTGATATCCCAAAGGATTAAAATCTCTCAAAGACATGCAAGGAAGCCTTCACTACTTATGCAATGCCTCTAGTGGTCCATACTTTTTTTGAGGTATTTAATGATCTACTTCTCATGAATAGGGATCTAACCCCCTCTAATTCCAATAATACAAAAATATTTTTTTAGATGTAGTGAATGCATCTCTCGAGGAGGTTGTTGATTTAAAATTCCATCTTAAGTGTTGTATTACTGAACTCAATACTCAACAAATCCTTAATGAGTGGGAGGCCTATAGGAAACTTGCACAAACATCTCACGAAGATCAACATGTTCTTTATCATGGATTGGTTTTCAAAATTTCCTTGGTCTCTCCTAGTGATGTTGAGATCCTTGTCCCCAAGGAATTAAACGAAGAGCTTCCTCAAACAACTAAAAGGAGGATCTCTATTGATCTCTCATGAAGCTACACCAATGTATTTTCTTGGGATATTTTTCTATGCTTATTATGGCATCTCCAATTATGGTTCAACATCATTTTCCCTCTCAAATTCATGATCCCTTCTCTATGGGTCAAAACCTTTGGGTGTTAACTCTCATATTTGAGTTGGAGTAGTTAGACGAGTAAAGGATTGACACACTTGAACATAATTGTGTTTATAAGAAATAATAATGTAAAAAGTTTGAAAAGCTTGACCGCATACAAACTTTCAAGGTTGGTGATAAAGTGTTTATTTTTTACATAGTAAAAAAATAAGGGCAAGTTAGATCCTGAATGGTTCAGATCCTTTGTCATCACTAAGAACTTAAAAAATTGTCCTTAATGCCTTGCTAACTTTGAGGGATTTCTCCTTAAGAACCTAGTTAATGGGTTCCACCTCAAGGTTTATTATATTTGATAGCCTATGTTGGGCCATAAGGAGATCCACATCTAGTGGTAATGTTGATTCCTACCTCTTATGAAATGGCACCCCCTATGTGTGTACCTTTGTGTATGCTCATGTAGGTTCATTATTAACACACATACATATGTTTGTTGATAATTCTAAAATGATTTGAAAGACAATAAATTTATTCAAAAGAATAATGCACAAAATAAGAATATAGGTGTGTGAGTGTGTTTGTGTGTGCATGTCTCAAAATCACATAGTACATAGTCTCTCTCATCATATATTTGGTTTGATACGAACTTAGGGACATAAGCCCCCAAAAATAATATATACAATAATATGAAGTTTGGGTTATTATGGACCCTCTTTCAGGTTATGGTTTTACTTTTCATGTTGTTCAAGGCAAGATTCCATTTTTCCAACCTTATTGTCCCCTATTGGACTTAGTTGGTTTATCTCAACACCATATCTTAGAATCTACTCATATTTCTTGCTTTTTTATCATTCTATGCATCTGAACACCTACATTTTTAAATCTCTCTTGTGTCTCCTAGAAAACTTGCCATGTTTGAGTCTACTTGTCATGTTATGGATATCATAGTTGATAACCAAAATGTGATTATCCACATCACTGCTACAATATTTTGTATCTCATGATTATCTTCACCTTTTGGGTGTTAAACCCATTGATTTGTGTAGTCATTAATAATTTGCATACTATCATCTATGATCAATGACCAAGCACTCTACCTTGGTTCTCAGTACTCAGGGATAATGTGAAATTATATAAATATATCCATAATCAATTAATAATTAAATACTTTAGGAAAATAGAAATAACACAATGCATTTATTTATCATAATGCAATTATTTTGTGGTGTTGAAATACACCTAAAGAAGAATAATAAAAGATAATAGAATGGAATGAATGAATGAATGAGATGTTTAGTTACATGGAAGGCATTTCTTTTATATATGCACCTATCACATGAATCAACATATGGAAAAATGGTAGTCCAAACATTAGTAAGGCATTAACCCCAATACATTATAATTACACTTGCAAGGTAAACATCACTCTATGTAAGGTAAATATCACAATTTACCATTAATCCACTGGACCTAACGTACCCATTGAAATACCACATATGTTAGTGACTCAAAGGAACCCGTAAAGATGGGTTTTATATTCTATCATTTTTTAAGATAATTTAGAGGGTCAAAAGAAGTTACCATTAATGATATCATCCTTCTAAGAAATAAGAGGAGTCGACACATCTATTATTAATTATTTTATATTATTTTCTCATTTCGTACTTGATATTTAATCTTCTTCTTCCTCATCTGATTTCCTTGGTTATAAGATTATTCTTAGTTACATGTCTTATTATAGTTGAAGTTAGTTCCTTCTAATGCCAATATAACTCATTCCTATCCACTTATGTTATTTTGTTGACCTCCATGTTTCATCAATTTTTGGTGATCCACTTAGATGGAAGAAGTTGAGGCAATCTAGGTGGAGACTCCTAATTTTGTTACAAAACCATTTTCCATGACATCTATGGTATTATTTACCACACTTGGTCCAATTTTGTACATTTGACTATTTTTAGACACCTTCAACCCATACTAGACTCCCCTTGGACTTGATTCATATATATTTCCTCATAAACAACTCAAATCTACTAGTTTTCAACATCATGATCCCAATCAATCATCCTTTATTTAGCCTTATCTCCATTTTGAGCCTTTTTGTTTTTTGGGTCATAATTGGTGACCCACCAATTATGACCCCCTTCTTTTTATGGATCATTTACACCTTAGCTTGATCCCTTCTCCTTTGATGTCTATTTTTCATCATCTTCTATGGTCAACCTATGTGCAAAGTTTCATATATATATATATATATATATATAGACACACACACATGTACCTTTAGTCATTCCACATCAGTTCCTATCATCCAAATATCTTATAATCCAATTATCTTACACAAAATCACCAAGTATTATCAACTTGTTTGAAAATTCATCCATGGAAACTAAACATTGAGCCTAGATTGTATTAACATCATTCCAAGTCTTATGCCATCACATCTTGTACCAAAATAAGGTCATAGTGAAGCATATAATTATATTTGATTATCTAGGGAGAGGAGGTGAAATCCTTTCTCTCATTTGGGTTAGGATTCATTCACAAGCACTAGAACTACATAGATACTTAATTCCAAGTGTGTTGGTTTTTTATCCCTAACTCATCAAGAGGTTGCCCAGGCTAACTAACTTGCACATTATATTCATCTTGAGACATTGTGGAGAATTAGGTAAAATAAGAAAGAGATCAATTTTCGATAGTCATGCCCATCAATTTAGTAAAGTGAAGTTAGAATATTAATCATGATATATCTACAAAGTGATCTAGAAAGTTAAATAACCTAAAAAGCATTAGAGGTCAGAGTCAGAGCTAAGGGTCAAAATTGACTAGTACACAATTTTGACCAGGTCATAATTGGTGGTCTATCAATTATATTCCTTTGCCAGATCATAATAATATTTGAGGGTTATAGTCCAATTAGCTTTAAAATCTTGTTTTAAGTCTCATATTTTAGCTACATTACAAAGTTGTGTTTATTTCAATTATCTTTCATCATTATTTCTTGTCTAATCATTTCTTGCTACTTTTATTCCCATATTTTAGCAAAATAGGGTAATTTAGATATGTGAGTTTCTATATTATATTAGACCCCTAGTGTGTCTTAGTTTTACTCAAGTGGCCTAATGTTACTTATCCTAGTGTCACTAAATATTTAAAACATTTTGGTGAACCCAATATTCCAAATAGTCAAACTTATGATTTCCTTTCTACTCATCCCCCTAAGGTCTAATTTCATCCATTTAGTTTTGATTTTTATATCTTGGGTGTGTTCCTTTATCCTATTCTAGCCTTAGTATCATCTTCCCATTTACCTTTCAAATATGCTCCTCAGATTTTGGGAACCCAATCCTTTGAATAGTCAACATTATGGTTTCCTTTCTACTCATCCCCCTAGGGTATGATTTCCACAATTTGTATCTAATTTTAAGATTTAGGTGTATTCCTCATTGCTTTATCATTAACCCTAGCTTTATTCATGTTTTTCAAATTTACCTCTCACACCCTCAGATTGTGGGGAACACAATCTTTTGAATAGTCAACCTTATGGTTTCCTTTATACTCATCCCCCTAGGGTTTGATTTCCACCTTTTATATATGATTTTCAAATTTAGGTGTATTCCTCATTACTTTATCATTAGCCTTACCCTCATTCTTGTTTCTCATACTTACCTCTTATGTCTATTAAGAAGGTTACATATACAAATCATACTAGATGAAGAGCTAGGTTGAGTGGTGTTATTATTAATTTGATTTAGATTCTTTTACTTGATATTGGTGTTTATTCGAAATACAAAAAGCCAATTGTTAGTGAAATTTCTGCTTCTTTTATTATTTATAATACAAATGATGTTGGGATTTAGGTAAAAATTATTTTAAATTATGGGTTAAGGGGACTTGTTGGATTTAATTCTAGCTTAATAATTGATAGAGAAAAAATTGTTAGATGGAGAGGCTCTGAAAGAAGAATTTTCAAAAAGAAGTGGAGCTAGAAGGATCTTGGTGAAAGGAATTAACAAGGAATAAATAAATCAAGGAAGGAGATGAAGGAAATAAGGTATATTTGGGAGGAAAATGATCCTGTGAATCTAATTTGAGATTTTGAAGAGAATTATGGGATTTGAGTATGGGCTGAAATGATGAGCAACTTATCTATGGAAGAAATTCTAGTCCTTAGAGAAACATATGGTTCAAAATTTGATGAGAATGAATAAGATATCAAATAAATAGATAATGACAAGAAGAAGTGGAGGTTAAATATCAAATCAAAATCTAAAGATATAAGCCCTAGCTTAGATCCTCTCTTAAGAATAGATAAATCTATCTATGTGAATTTAGATTCAGATCTCGATTGTGATAAAGAAGAACTAGATAAAAAAGAGAAAAAAATGAATCTAAAGTTGAATTTAATAAAGTTTGTGGAGATTCACAGTTTATCAATTCACCTCTTTATCTGAGGATGAAAAAGAGGAAAGTATGGTTGTGGAAGACAAACTTATGGTTACTTAATATAAATTACTTTGAAAAAATTTAGAGGAAATAATGAAGATCAAAATTGATGAAGATCTAGTTGGAAATGAATGAATGGACCTTGTGATGGAGGTAGTCTCAGTAAAGGTTATTGGAAAACCTCTAAAGGGTTTTTCTTTGGAAAGTTAGGTACTAGAGAATTGGAAAGGGGTGAATTTAGAAAATTGATATTATCTTCTAAATGAATGCTTTATGGTGAAATTTAAAGATAAAATGATAAAAGATAAGATTATAAAAAAATGAAATTGGGAAGTTGAGCATCAAAGGATTTTTTATCAAATATCAAAGATAATTTTATGGATGACAAGTGGGAAATAAATTATAAATAATTTTGGGTGAGTCTTACCCATTGAATATTGAAATCTGAAATATCAAGGGAGAGAGGTAATACTTTGGGAAGGTTTTGTGCAATTGATCCCTCAATCATAAATATAAGTTATCTATGCTAAAATTAAGGTAGCCATAGATCTAGAAATTCCAATTCTAAAATCTATTTCTCAAAATTTCAAGGATAATATTTGTTTATAAATTAAAATATGAAAATTCTTTAAAAATATGTTATTCATTCTTTTCATTTGGACATTTATCTAAACATTGTGGTAGGCATGCCAAAAAATTCAAAAGAGGTCTTTCTAAGAATTGAATCTAGGTTAGAAGAGATAATGAGTTTAACAATAATTTTTCTCAAAGAAAATTGAAGAGAAAATTATGAAGGAAAAAAATCAAATAAGAAGAATGTTAGGGAAGATGTTCTAGATAAAAAGGAAAAGGAGAAAGGAAGTGTTGATGGATATAAATATTTTTTGGGTAAAATGAGAAACAAAGAGATGGTTGGAGATAAATTAGGGTTAAAGAAAGAATATATGATAGAAAACAATTCCATTATGATGGAAGTCAAATCTTTGGAAGACGATGATGACCTATGAAAGAGAGATGAAAGTAAGTTTAGAAAACAAAATTTCTTAGATGGGGTATTGGTATATGAATAAATGGATGTTGTTATGAAAGAGTTGAAGGAGGATAGTAATCATGTTGTGGAAATTGAGTAGGTACATAGTTTAGAATCAAAGGGATTGAGGGTTATAGAAGAAAGAAATGACGACTAGGTAAATGGGAATAAACTTAGGGGGAAGATAGAGAAAGAACTAAATGAGGAAGGAGTGGACATGAAAGGTTTAAGAATTTAAAGAGGGGAAGAAATATTCATGGGATTAAATGATATTTCACAAAGGTACAAAGATAGTCAAGATGGGATTCAAGATCAATGACTTGTTACTCAAATTTTAAGAAAAAGAAGAAAGGAAGAAAGTTTGAGGCAAAAATATTTCAAGAAGACTCTTAGATTGGAATAAGATAGGGAACTCAAAGAAAAATGTTGGAGATGTTTATTTCAAGGTGAGGAATTGTTCCCCTCTTTCCCTTTAAAAGAAATAATTTTTTACATGTTTTAACTTATAGAT
Organism: Torreya grandis; assembly: GCA_037957365.1. NCBI lineage: Eukaryota > Viridiplantae > Streptophyta > Pinopsida > Cupressales > Taxaceae > Torreya > Torreya grandis. Next base: position 3,454,150 of record JARHVA010000748.1, read on the forward strand.
GAAGGTACAGATTAAAGTACATTAAAGTATTAGATGGCACTGATTGAAAGTATTGATTGCTTGGAAGTTTTTTTCCTTTCTTAAATTTTAAATTAAGGGTTATAGGTTTATTTGTAGTCTTAGGTTAAGAAAGGATTTGGAAATCGATTAATTGTTTGAAATATTGGGGTGGTGGGTGGGGGAGGTGGGGAGGCATTTTTGGAGATAAGGTTGAGGTGTTTTTAAGACATATGATAGTTAGTATGTCACTTTAAGAGTAAAAGAGATCTAGTTACATTTAAGAAAGATATACAAAAATTAATACATAATGTTGTTAATATCTCAATTGTGACATGTCATTTCACAATTAAGAAGGTGTGAATTTAAGGCTACTTTATTGGTAATAAAGTTTGATATCACGTTTAAGTGTGTGTTAAGGTGATAAGATCAGACATATGAGATGGAAAAGATAACGATAAAAAAGGGATCAATACAAAGCTAAGGTAGTTATCAATAAGTATGAGCATCAAACATGTTTGTTCTTTCAAAATTTTAGGGAAATAATAGGGGTAGTTTTCTATGATTCGACAGTAAGGGAAGAAGAACGAATCAGAGGTGTTTTAAGAATTTCTAAGGAGTGAACCAAAAAATCATGATTACCTAATAAAAGATAGGGAGATTTATTTTTTTCCAAAATACTGAGTAGATGGTTTTTATTGATAAGCTACAGCGTTCAATAGAGGTCTTGCATTGGATTTTTCCTAGAGTCCAAAGGAAGGGATTGCAATGGTTAGAGGAAACATGATTATGCTTTCTAAAGAACTTAATGCAAATGTTACTAGTTTACTAAGGGGTTGTTAGTAAAGAAATGAGGTATTTATTATCATTCCTTGTCATAACCAAGGGATTTGGTAGTTGATTTTGGTAAAGGATAAGGAGAGATGCCCTACAATAACTTTGGGCTGAATTAACATTTTACTTTAGAAATATTTCGACTATGAAGGAAGATTTTCCCTCTTCTTTGATCACTTTAAGCTATTATCTCATTTGAGATACAATCAAAATATCAACATTCCCTTATTTTTTAATAAAAATATTAGGTAGAATGGCACTAGAGGTGTAAAAAAAATAAGTGCTTTGGCTCATCATGGTATTATTTATCTATTTTTTTAATCACTAAGTTTGACATGTTTGTAGGTTTCCTGAAAATCCTTCATTTCTAACTTAGGGCAGAATGGAAGTATTTTATTTGGATAAGAGGAAAGGATTCAAATCAGCTCTTTTATAACTTCAAAGGAAGATTATTCAAAATATTCTTCTATGAATCAATGATAAATTATTTTGGTATAGTAATAATTTGGCTTGAGTTTTAAATTGAGGGGTTTATCCTTTGGAAAGTTTTGAGTGTGGTACTAGATTTGGTCTAAAGTTGCTTCTAATAAAAATATATTTTTTGACACTAAGTTTTTTTAGTATCCCCCTCTTTTTTTCTAAAGAATTATGAAGTTGATTGTTTTTGTTGGGAAAGAAAATGTGTTGGGGTAGTTTTTAATAACATTTCAGTTATGGGTATTGTTGCAGAAGTGTTAGATTATGGCTTGTAGATGAAATTTTGTTCTCTAAGATTTTTAGAAGATTTTGATTTTTATGGTGATTGGTTAGTATTTTACCCTAATTTGGTGTTATAAACCCTAATAGGATGAAAACTAGTATATGAATTTAGATAGATAGAAGTGACATTTAAGAATACATATGAATGTAAAATATTGAAATTAATTGTAATGATTTGAGAATTATATACTAATTATAGTAAGTACAACACATGTATGAGTAATTTAATTGTATGATTAAATGTCTGATAGTGACTATATTTTGGTAGTGGAAAACATATTGAAGCAAGCCTATGATTTATCAAGGTTTAGATTTGTATTTTTGTGTGTGCATGGTTAGGTCTATTAGATCTAGGTTAATATTTATTATCGATATTGACTTGAGTGGTCGATAGTGACCTATGCTAAAATATGCACCTATGACCATATGATAACCTTTGTGTATCTCTAAAACATTTGTATATGTAATGTCAAACCTTGGAGATTCATGCAACTCCGGAAATCAACCTCCTTTACTTTGAAACCCTGCATGTGCTTTTGAGAGATAAAAACCTATAAGAATCATAAAAGTGTAATGGTATGAGTTGACCCCAATCAACCTAGTTTAATGATTGAAACCTACCTACATATCTAATATTCCAAAGAGGGAAATGAAGCCACATGCAATTCTCTCACTTAGTTTGATTATGCAATTGTGTTCACTATATGAATGTAGCTAATGATTTGGATTTGATAATTAATACTACTTATTTTAAATTAGATCTAGTGTGCTTCAGAATTGCCTTGTGACTATTCTTACTGATTGATTCATAATTTGGGAAGAATAAGACAACTTTTATCATTGCAGTAATAAATAGATTTGTGTCAGATAAGTACCAAGTCTCCTATCAAGTGAGACCTTGATTTATATATATGAATCCAATTGGGTAATTTATCATTCCACTACCAAGTTAGGTAGATGTGTCATCCCTAGAAAAATATTTGATTTTATAAAATATCCATTGCTGGGAGAGGGTTAGTACTATCAATCTTAGGTTAATATTGACTAGAAATAATGACTTGTTTTGACATTATTGACCTACACATAAGAGGACTGAACTAAAGGTTTGGATATATCTTTGTAGGATACTAAGTAGGTTTGAAATAGATGGTGATTTTCCTATAGGTGTGTGACAAAAAATGAAAGGATAACACTCATTAGGTATCATGTAGGTGTCAAATAATGGTGGGTTAGGACCATATTTATGTGTGCAAGTCATGCGTGGTAAATGTATGTCAATATTTCCATTATCAATTACTTTATACTATATTTTAAAATCTACAAATTACCCCTTTTATCTTAGTATTGTAATTCTAAAGTAAAATTAAAAGGTATACCTAAGTGTGCAAAATACTCTTTATGTTTGGTAGGAAGCTCCAATTGTGTAGGTCACTCAATAAAAAAACTTGCAAAAAACATGTTGTAGTCAATGTCCATTGATTAAAATTTGAAATTAAAATTTTAATGTTGAAAATTAAAGAGTAAGGAAGGAGTACAAATCTGTGTTGGTGAAAACCTTGTTACCCTTCCAAATTTTTTGGATGTGATGCTTTCCTATTAAAGCAATGGAGAAATGTGCTTCCTGTTGAAGCACTTAGAATTTGGTTCCTCTTTTTGAACCCCATAAAAATTATGCTTCCATGTTAAAACACATGGAGAGTTGGGGTGACTATGCACAAATTTGTGTAACTATGTGAGCCCTATATATCACTAGAAATATTTTGACAAGATGCTTCTAATGGTGAATTTAAAGATAATAAATTCTAAGCTTAAGCGTAATAAATATCTTGGCAGGTGACTGAACAAGCAAACCAACACTTACACATGACACACTCTAACATAATTTTATAGCATAAAAGTCACACTTACCTTTGAGTGATATAATCATTAGAAATGTATCAAAGAGAAGATTCAAAGGGTATTTTTAACTTTAATAAATTATAAATTTAAGTATTGTGCATGTGTTGTAGAGTGCTCATCATTTTACCATCTCATTAGAACAACTAATAATGAAAATTAATTAAAGAGATAATATTTCTACAGTCTATGATGTATATTGATGATTTTTTTTTAAATGTGTAATTTTTTAAAATCAACATTTTTAAGATCAAGCTCCAAAAACCATCATTAAGAAGAGAGAATGGAAAAAAACAATATTTAATATGAAAATCAATATTTTGCAGTGCCATAAGCATTATATATCATCACAAAGCTCTCGTCAAGAGGAATTAAAAGATGATTTTTTTTAAAAGTCCAATGTTTAAGTGTTATGAGTTTCCTAAAAGTAAATTTGGTTGTGAAGTCCTAAAAATGTCTAATAAGAAAACATTGAAATATGGTTGATATACTATTTTTAGTTTTTGAGTAAGATTGTGTAAAGCCATATATTACTCTAAAATTATTCCAATGTCCTTCCCTTACAATCTTATATGTTTTTAGTAATTTTTATTTAAATATTATTCATCTAAGTATACAAAACATGCTTCAAAATACTACAAACATCATTTTTGGAAAACTGTAAAACTAATCTTCTTGGTCAATCAAATATCACTAACAAACCATTTTTATTTGATGACTTATATTGATAAATGATACTTTTTAATGTAATTAATATATTTTCCTCATATTTATATTCAATTCTAAAACATTTTAAACTTCTAGAATTAAAACTGATCACCTAAATTACATCTCAAAATTGCTTCAAATATGGTATGTCAAATATAGTTGATAAACTATATTTAACTAATTATTTATTTGATTTTCTTCTATGAAATTAATATCATTGTGTCCTTTTAAATTTTTAAATAATTTAAAAATAAAAATAAAAATATAGTATCTCTATATCTAAATAATTTAAAAATAAAAATAAAAATATAGTATCTCTATATCACTTTGTTTGACCATTTAAATTGTATTTTAAAAATACCTCAACCATCTTTTTGAAAAATTGTAAATTATTAGAAAAAAAACAAAAAGACTACAACACCAATTTGAGTTGTTGTAAACTCTTGTATGAAATTAGATTTCATATAAATATTTACACCTTTTTTTTAATTTTTCATTAACTTATACCATTCATAAATTTTTAATTGTAAATAACATTAAACAAACACTTAAATATTACCTTACAAAGTGACAAACAACTTTAGAAAAAATGTGATTCACACCCATTTACCTAGAATTTGTTTTGAATTACTATAAAATTTATACATAATGATTTTTCCATGTTTATAAACATCCTCACAATTGTTTTATAATAGTATGACTGTTGTTTGCCCCAAAATCCTCTGGTCTGAAAGCACTCATGAGGTTGAGTGCTCCACGGAGAAAAGTGGGGGATAATGCATGGGATATATATATATATATATATATATATATATATATATATATATATATATATATATATCCCCTCATTAATTTTAATATTGATGTTGGTTAAATCCAATGACTAATAAATTTAACGTTATTCTACTCAAAGAGTAGTACTTATTACCATCAGAGGCTCAATGTTTATTTGATGACAGTTGACTTGTTTTGCTCTTTAAAGCTGGAGGACCATCTAGTATCACTTTATCACTTTCTGAAATAGGGGAGAGTGTAGTTCAATTCCAAAAAAAACATTAAAAAAATGAGAAAGGGAGAGAAGAAAAGATAGTTTATAGTTATGATAATGCTAGTAATTCAAAATCTGAAATCTATCAAGTCACAGTTATATCATTGTGTACCTGATTTAGCAGTTGCCAAGTTTGTAGGGACGTAATGGATAAGCTTATAAGGACTAAATGTGAATGCATAACTCAATGCAAACACACAAAGGACTTTTAGATATTGCATATAGAGCTTTCAAATTACTTTATAGATGCAATCATATAAAGTAAATAGTGTTATAAGGGAAACAAAAAGAATTCATAAGTGAATTAGCTAGCTATAGCACAATATAATTATTGTATTTAATTATGTAACTAAGCATATTACCAACCCTTTAACACAATAATGGATTCAAATTAGGAAATAATGGACAACATTTAGTGAGTATAAGACAATGTTTAAATAATTAAAAATCTATTACAATTTTGACAGAGTTTCTTTACACCAAGTACTAACTCTGGCAGACAAGTAAAGTCCCAAAGTAAGATAATAATAGGTGTAATCCTAACTAAATTATAACAACATTTTGGGACTAAAATTTTCCAACCCTTTACAACAATAAAAAATATCCCTTATATAGATATATTTTTCCATGAAGTTCACTCAACCCACTGCTAGGGTGGCTACAATGATTCAATTATGATTTGAGAATGCAGTTGGGATTCTAATAGATTTACTGGCCTGAACATGATTTGCAATTAAAAACCATGCCTCTTTAAGGCAAAATATTTGTCCTTTATGTACTTTGTCTTTTTTGACTCCTTATGATGTGCACGTCAAAAAATGACTCATGTCATATTGAGTGCCTTATATTTAATTTGGGGGGCTAATTACAATCAGACTCAATTATCAGTAGTAGATTATTGTTGGGATTTTCTTAGAACTACCATCCCACCATGCTTTTCATAGACTTTTCCATTCAATTTATATATTGATTAAATGGATGTATCGATTTAGTGAGACTTTAGGACCTTCAATTCAATTTCCCTGTTACCCATCCTGAATTATGTCACTTTTGGATCTATAAGTTCATGAAGAACTACTTACATTTGATTATGTCATGCAGACTTGACATGTCATCCACTTTGATAAGCTAAATGACCATCAATATTGGTCCTACTACTTCTTTGGTGACTATAACTACTTATTTGGTTGTTGGCATTCTTTCAACTCCTCGAGGTTGATTTTCTTGTAATGCAGTAGCCTGCCGCTTTACCCGAGCTTTACCTATGATTTGATTATGCCTAGCCATGAATTAGTGAGATGTTTCCACATGCTGACATATTGATAATTTGGATATTATATGTGCATCAAGACTCTATGGACCACCCTGGGTTAGTGGGTCACTAGGATCATGCCATGTGGCACAATCTTGATAATCTGCTCGCCTGGGGGTTATTGTATTCTAAAAATTGCACTAAGATAGTTGGTAACCAAGATCATGCCATGTGTCACAATACCATTAATTCACTCACCTAAAGGCCTATTGAATTTTTACAGATGGATATGATACTATGGGTTACTAGGATCATGCCACGTGGTGTAATCTTGCTAATTTGCTTGCCTAGAGGCCTATTGACTTGTTGAATTCCTATAAAGCAATGGAAATATACCATGTGTATTTAGGAAAGATTTCATAAAATTGAATAAGTGTTAAAATGATTTTGATAATGGGTTAGGTCCACCAGGATGATGCCATATGGATCTACGAATGAAGTGTGTACCTATGGGCAATGATATAAAGAAACATAGTCAATGACTCAGAATTTTGAAAACAAACAACCAAGAAAATTTAAATGAAAATGGATATGATTTTCAAAATAGAAACATTTAAGTTTTTTAAAAAAATGCAGTAGGGAATAAAAAATTAATGAAGGGAAAGCCATTTTCAATGAAACCAAAGCTAAAATTTTACTCATTTATACAAACCCAACTAAGGTAAGAGGGGAATTTCATGAGCAGTTAATCATTCAACATTGAAATAATGTAAAAGAAGGTTACACTTCTAAAGGTAAAATTATAAAAGACCCTAAAAATGTTAGATCATTGTTTATATTTACTCTAGTTCTAGACGCGATATATATACCAAAGATTTGTAATTAAGATTTACTATGCAGACTTGGTAAAAGCAATGATACATAAATTTAATATTTCATATCTTCACATCCAGAAAACTACAAACCATAGGCCTCATAGAAAGAAAAAGGGTCCCCATATGAAAACTGAAGATGGGGTGTGTTGGTCATAACAAATGGCAATTTCATTGGGAAAATGGTGTTTAACATTTAGAACCTAGGCTGCAAGCTTTCGTTCATACACAAGACATGAATTGTAAGAAAATCGATAGAGACAAGTAGAAAAAGAAGGCAATAAATTCAACTGGAATAAGTGACATACTAAGCTTCATATATGCAAAAATACCATCAATGTATGTGTAGTGATAAATAATCATTCAATTCATTTTAGGATTCACATAAATAAGTTCAGATCAAGCTAAGCATTAGAACTTGTGAAAGGGGATTTAATGGGTAAATCTATCAAGGGTAATGGCATGGGATTTGTTTTACTGCCATCCAGGAATCTATATCCATGATAGAGATACCTCTAGTTCCACTCAAAGCCTTACTCCATTGATATCCATGCTAAAAAGCCTTTAATGGAGATTGCATGAATCACCCTTTTGAGGAAAGACATTTGATTTAACATTTTAAACTCAATTATTCTTACCTATTTCTCTTTGAAAAGGGATTTTATTATTCAATCCATTGAGGGTTGGGAACCAAGCCATGGGTAAGAGGATGTTTAGAAAGCTCTAGATATCTAGATGATCTTAGATTGGCTCAATGTCTTCTCATTACTTTAGGATGTTCAATTAAATGCAGTTTGATGGCTTTTGACAAGAAAATGCAGTTATTCTTAAATTCACTTGTTCTATTATGAATAATTGGACTTCAAAATCTAAAATGTCAAGAACTACTTACAATCTCTAAACTATTTCAAAATGAAAACTTATATTTAGGCCTTTAAAGTTTGAATTGTACCTTTTATGCTTTCATCTACCCTTTCAATGACTAACCTAATGATACAAGGGATGAATGGTTTCCATAAGACCTTCTCCTCCTTCTCATATTTTTAATTCAATTGAGGGTACATGCTTGGTTGTTGTTTAAGGGCAAGGTTAAGGTAGACTATCATTTTATATTAAAGGTCAAGCACAAAGCACCAAAAAGGGATAAAACAAAAAATAAGAAACAAAGCAAACACACAACAAAATCAAACCTACTTTAGAAAAATAAGGAAGCTAAACTAAAGAAAGCAAAACACATAAAGTAAGAAACTAAAAGGAATCTACTCTAATATATACATCACTAACCCTTTTCACTTAGAATTCATTTAAAATTTACATTGGATGGAACAACTGAGAAATAGTGCTTCAAGAATTATCTGTTCACATGTAATATGAGATAATTTCCTTCCTGATCCTTGAGATGAAAAGCATTTTAACATAGCAACTAATATATTTGGTATGGGCCAATCCATCAATGGGTCAAACTTGGAATGTTGGCCCTTCTTTTCATTGGCTTTGTCTCATACCATCTCTAAATTAGAAATCTTGAAAGATTTCACCTTAGCCTTATTATCAAACCACCTCTTGATAATGATTTGATGTTTTCTAAAATTCAATAAAGCTTCCTCTCATGATTCTTCCAACTAGATAAGGTCTAATAGTCTTGAATTTACTTTCTCATTACCTTCCATGTATTATTACATGAACTTGTAGGTGGGCATCCTAAGCATAATAGGTAGAATTGGATATAATCCATAGACCAACAGATATAACAAGCTCTTAAGTGCCTTTTTAGACCTGGTATGGTCAGTGTAAAGGGTAAAATTCAATAGTGAATTCCACTCTGAAGGTTTCTTCTCTTCATATTTCTTGATGGCTTCAATCAAGTTTTTGTTAGTCAATTCTACCAATCCATTCCCTTATGGGTAGTAATTAGAAGAGAACCTTAAAGTCATCCCATTGTCATATGCCCACTCAGTGAATTCTATGGATTGAAATGTAGGGACATTATCACAAATTAATGATATTGAGGTCCCAAATTGAGTGGTTACATTATTTTCCATAAACTTGATTACTTCAATAGAAATGATATTCTTTATTTTTATGACCTCTATCTATATTATGAAATAGTTTGTGCTAGTAAGAATGAACTTATGACCTGTTGAGTTGTTAGGATTAATGACTCCTAATAAATCCAGTCCCCATTGGTAAAATGGTGTCCTTTCTATAATTGGTTACAATGACATTGTAGTATGGATTTCTCTTTTGACAAAGGTTTGACATTGATGGCATGTTCTAACATGTGTATGGACATTTTTTAATAGGGTCGGCCAATAATAACCTGCCCAAAATATTTTATGTGCTATTTCACTTGTTGCATGATGACCAATGCCTAACTTATCATGGAAATAAGCCATGATTTCTTTGGCCTCAACTTATAATAGGCATCTAAGGTAGATGCCTTCATGGTTTTTCCTAAAGAATACTTCTTTCTTCAACATATATGGTGTAACCTTCAATTTGAGAGCTCTATTTTGAATTTGGTTCAACCTAGGAGGTGGGTTCCCATAAAGTAGGTAATTAACAATTGGTGTGTACCAATTTTACTACATTATTTTCTCTTCATATACTTAATGTAAAATGATCCTTGGATCGATCTTAGTTATCAGTTGAGTTAAGCCTTGACCTTAGACCAACTTTGCAGGCTTAATTTCTAAGTTGTATTCCTATAGCTTGGTCATCCATTTACCCTTGCATTCTCCTATCTCATTATGCCCCAACATGAGCTTGATAGTTGGGTCCGGCACAATTGTGTGCACTTTATTCCCAAGAATATAGTGCCTAGATTTTTTTATAGACTTGACCAAGGTGTATGCATCTTTGTCTAATGTGGAATACCCATCTCTACATCCTTCAGATTGGTGCTCATGAAAGTGATGGGGTGATCTTCTCCATCCAATCTTTATGCGAGACATGCAACAATGGTGTGATTGGAGGCAAACAAGTAGATTTAGAAGTCTTTGGAATAATTTGGACTGGTTAGCACTAGTCATTTCATTATAATGTCTTTAATATCTTGAAATGCTTTCTTTAACTCATCATGCCACTCTATTTTGGCATCTTGTTTCAACATAGCATTTAGGGCTTCACAATTTTGATAAATCCAAAAATGAACTTGAAAACAAAATTTATTTTTTCAAAGAGGATTTTAATTCTTTTTTACTACTAAGCTAAGGTAATTTATAAATTGATTTAGTTCATTCAGGATCTATAACAATACCTTCTTTCATTATGATATGATCAAGATGCTTACCTTCACTTATAAAACACACTCTTCTTTGGATTTAAAGAGAAGTCATACCTTCTATTGTTAGGATCAACAAGGATCAAGTACCAAAAGTAAATCCTAGCTATTATACCATTTTTTTGGAATACACAACATTCCCACATGTGCAAGTAAAATAAAATTAAAAAAATATAAGCTACAAAAGAAAACAATAAGTAGGAGAGAATAAACCACAACTCAAGATATACATGGAAAACCCTTACACAACTAGCAAGGGAAAAAACCATAGGGTAAAGGTAGTATCCAAACTTCATATTCCATCATCAAAACTCTCTCTTACATAGCTCTTCTTAGCAACTCTTTTCAGTGCTAAAATCAAGCACTTGGGTCAGCAAAGCCTATAACCAAGCTTTCAATTCTCTAACCAACAAGATGCAACATGAACATCTATAATTCTAATATTCATAGCATATGAGGGATATCTAACATCATCTATATATATCTCCATGAGATAAGCTATCAAACCTCTAAGATCCATCTCTAAGGATACATTCCATGCAACTAGGTGAGCCAAACACAACAGCCTTCAAAGGATCTAACCTTCAACCTGTATGTGATGTTTACAACCCACTCATCTAGGTGAGTTAGGCTTACAATCCTTACAAACTCTAACCTCTTATCATGTAAGCACAAGCTTGCAAGTATCCTCACTTGATCCACTAAATGGATAACATAATAAAGAGGAGAACATGATGCTTTAATAGCATTTTACATCAAAGAGAAATAGAGAGGGGGAGAAATTCGACCCATTTGAGTGGGGATAACTATTGATGAATAGGGAACCATGTTCCCCACTTTCCTAAGTCAAGCCTTTGAATGGCATCTCATGATGCCCACTTGACCACTCCCATGTGCACTCCATGTGTACTCCAAAGTGCTAAGTCACACTTAATAGGGTGAACAATGACCAAATAGTAAAATATGTTTGTCTCCATGTGCAAGGTTAAAAATGTAGCTCCACTACTTGGACAAGATTATAAGCCACCCATGTGACTCTAAAAAATGCATCCCACACACACGTGAGAGCAAATCATCAACGAGAATCATCTTGTCTCCTTCCCATGTGCTCAAAAAGGAATCCAATCTCATTTTGAATTTACACACATGTGACTCATGGGAACCACCAAACATGGCATCCCACATCATGACCTTACAATCATAACTCCTAGACAATCCCATGTGACACACCAAAGAAAAGGCCCATGTCCTCAAGTGGAGTGATATTCCCCACACATGTTGTGGTAGTAGGATCCCATAACTTATATCCCTTTCTCCAGCTAATAACCACAACAAGGCACATGCCTTGTCACACCCTCCATCTACACAAATGGAGACTAGCTTGCTCCACCACAATCTATACAGTTTCTTCTTCAATAGAAACATTGTGTTGGTGTTGATCCATCTAGAAAAGCTTCTTTAGCTTCTCCTCTATTTCTTTATCTACATCTTCATATTCCACATAGAGAAATACCTGCCATGCAAAAATTCATATCTTGGTCTCTCTCCCTATAGCTCCACTTGCTCAAAACCAACCAAATAACCATGGATCTAATACCACTTTTTAGGATCAATAAGGCTCAAGTACCAAAAGTAAAGCCTAGTTATGATACCATTTGTTAAGAATACACAACATTCCTACACGTGTAAGTAAAATAAAATTATGGAAATAGAAGCTACAAAATAAAACAATAAGCAGGAGTGAACAAACCACAACTCAAGATATACATGGAAAACCCTTACACAACTAGAAAGAGAAAAAACCATGGGGCAAAGGCAGTATCTAAACTTCATATTCCATCATTAAAACTCTCTCTTACACAACTCCTCTTAGTAACTCTTTTCAGTGCTAACACCAAGCACTCAGGTGAGCAAAGATTACAACCAAGATCTCCATTCTTTAACCGACAAAATTCAACATGCGTCTCTATAATTCTAATATCCGTAACATATGAGGGACCTCCAACAATGTCTACCTCTATCTCCATGAGCTGAACTATCAATCCTCCAAGCTCCATCTCCAAATATCGATTCCATGTACCTAGGTGAACCAAACACAACAACCTTCAAAAGATCTAACCTTCAACCTGCATGTCTTGCTTATTACCCAAGCATCTAGGTGAGTTAGGCTTACAAGCCTTACAAACTCTAACCTCCTATCATTCAAGCACAAGCTTACAAGGATCCTCATAGGATTCACTAAATGGATAAAACAACAAAGAGGAGAACCTAATGGTTTAATAGCATTTTACATCAAAGAGAAAGAGAGAGAGGGATAAATTAGACCCATTTGAGTGGGGAGAACTATAGATGAATAGGGAACCATGTTCCCCACTTTCCCCAGTTAATAATTTGAATGGCATCTCATGATGCCCATTGTGCACTCCAAAGTGTTACGTGCCACTTAGTGGGGTAAACAATGACCAAATACTAAAAGATGCTTGTCTCCATGTGCAAGGTCAAAAAAGTAGCTCTAGTACTTGGACAAATTATAATCCACCCACGTGACTAAAAAATGCATCCCATAAACATGTGAGAGAAAATCATCAATGGGAATCATCTTATCTCCTTCCCATGTGCTCAAAAGGGAATCCAATCTCCTTTTGACTTTACACACATGTGACTCATGGGAACCACTAAACATGGAATCCCATTGTTAGGAACCCCTTATCCAACGGAAGCACAATTGATTACTTTTCTTATAAGCAATTAAACACAGAATTATACCAGAATGATTAAGTAACTAGAAACTTGAGATAGCAAAGAATTTGAGAGACAATACACACTCTTGTATTAAATACTACTAGAAGAAAATACAATAAGGAAGATGCCACTTCTTCCTCCACCTCAAAGGCTTGCCACACCTCAAGACCTTCTTCCCTCTCTCTCTTGCTCAACCACAACCAACTCAACAACCTGAGTTATTATCCCCTCCTTGAATGCTTCAGCTAATCTCCTTGACCTTACACCTGTAGATCTCCTTGACCTTGCTCCTTGCTTCAATACTTTTACTTGCCTTCTTGATTTACAATACATGCCTCATGGGCCTTTAAATAGGATCCCATGCATACAAAAATAGAACTCTAATTACAATAATTAGACATGCAGCTCGTGAATATAATTAGCCCTTAAACATGCAAACACTCACTTCACTTAACTGACTATTCGTCAACAGCAATTCTGGAATAGCCATAGGCGACCGCGTCGGTCCCTGTCTATCTGGTGCTAACCGACGTCGGCCAACTCCCTATCGACGCCGGTTGCCTTTTGCACTGGTCATGACCGACATCGGTCATGCTATCGATGCCAGTACTTCTAGATCTTCAGCAACCTCCCTTCTTCGTGTCTATAACAGTTAAAGCTTTTAGCTCCACACCCTAATAATCTCCCACTTGGAGATAAACAGCTACAACTGTACCTGTACTTGTACACCATCTACTTTGTTCCTTTCGCTCTGTATCCCTCTTCAAAGTCACTCTTGAAGACCAACCACCACAAAACCTATGATGCTATACCTGTCACTTATGCCAAAAGAATTTTGTTGCTCCCAAATTCTTCATGACATACTTCTGAACTAACTTTACCCTTAGCTCAAAAAACTCCCTGTATATGAAACCCTGCAACAAGCAACACAATACAGTAATAGGATAATGTAGCTAATATTATCCAACTTGGTAAAGATAAATACAATGGTCAAACCTCCATTGTCTTACAGCCTAATCAAGACCATATACCATAGCCTTCTGTCTCACGTGTCCATCCACTCTCTTCTCTAACGTGGGAATCCATCCCTCATCCAGTGCTTCCTTCCAGCTGACAACTCCACCAACAAATACCTTTTTGGTTCTTCTCCAAGGACTCACACTCCTCATCCATGCCAAGCTCCCACTATTTCTGGATTCTACCTACATTGCTTCTTCACATCTTCCTAGTTCTTGACCATCAATAAGCAATATAAAGAAGGTGAACAACGAATATGAGGTTCACTTACCCTTTCTGAACTCCATATGGGCATTTGAGACTCCTTGATAGCTTGTTGTCTGCCCAACATCCATTTCAGTGACTGATCTCAGCCATCTCCCGTCTACTCCCGACCGATGTCGGTTCCCTACACTGACCCTGACTGCCGACGTCATTTCCTTGGCCGACACCAGTGTCCCCTCTACCGACGTCGGTCCCTGCCTGACTGACGTTAGACTTCTCTACCTGACTCTACCGACCCTGCTGGTCTGCACATGACCGATGTTGATATCTGTCTGACCGACGTCGATTCCAAGTGACTGACATCGGTGTATGTGTGTTCCTGTAAGTGATGAATTCTTCATCCGCGAGCTCATCTTGGATCAAACCCCTATCCATACTGCCCTGCTTAGAATCATTCAGCCCCTGTGACTGATCTCTGTCCCTCATCTCCTCCATAAACACCAAGGCTTCTTTGTTCTTGTCAAAAGCATCAAATTTCCTTTTCTTGCAATGAACTCTATCTATGCCTTCTGAATTTGAACACATACCTTTTGAATCAAGAATGTCCATTCCCTTATTATTCATGTGACCAAGCCTATTAAGCCACATCTTCGAATCTATAACTGAAGTAGATAAATCAGAAGTAGAATCAGTAATACAAGTAGATAGATAAAGAGTACCTACTTTCTTACCTCTTGCTAAAACAAGTGCTCCCTTGGTAACCTTCCAAGAATCCATTGTGAGGGTTATTGTGCATCCCTCATCACCCAACCTTCTTACAAAAACCCAACTCTGCTTCAGAACTGGGACATGCATAACCTCCTTCAACACCCATGTGTTGTCCATCTACAATCTCAGCTGCACTTTCCCTTTGCCAACTATTTGACAAGGCGTACCATCCCCTAAATAAAGCACTCCAAAGTCTCCCTGGACATACTCATGGAACAAATCTCTGTTTGGGGATGCATGAAAAGAAGAACCAGAATCTAAAACCCATGATCCTACCTGACTATCCAAATAAAGTATGAGAGCATCTTGTACCACAATAATTGCATCATTTGCTTCTTAATTACCTTCATGTTGATTCTCTTTATCCCTCAACCAACACTCCTTCTTTGTGTGTCCTCTCTTTCCACAAAACCATCAGGTAACACCTCTGGATTCGGATCTCCTTCCCACCTTTGACCTTGATTTCCCTTGCTCTATCTTCTCTCTTTGCCTTTCCCTGCTTTCTGCACTTAGAGCATTCCCTGATGATTCACCTGTGCTTCTCCTGCGTATTTCTTCATTCAAGATCACACTCACAACATCATCAACTTTTAAGATTTTAGAAGCAGACGTAGAATTACTTACTGCCATAACCAAACTATCCCAACTTTCAGGTAAAGAACATAAAATCAAGAGAGCCTTTACTTCATCATCAAAAACAATATTGACTAAAGCTAACTGGTTTATCAAACCATGGAAATCACTAAGATGAGTATGTACCGATCCATATTCCTACATTTTCAAAGTAAATAGCTGCTTCATAAGAAATACCTTATTTGAAGCCAAGGGCTTTTCGTATAAATTTGCCAAGGATTTTATCTACTCTTCCATTGTCTTGCACTGTGACAAGTTGGAAATCACAGATGATGCAAGGCTCAACCTTATGGAACCTAGAGCCTTTCGATCAAGAACGTTCCATTCTTCATACTTCATATTTGTTGGCTTGCATGCAACCCCACCCAACGGTAAGTACAAATCCTTTTGATACAGATAATCCTCTATTTGCATCCTCCAATGTTGATAATTCTTGCCGTTAAACTTCTCCATTCATAGCTTACTTTCTTCTGCCATTGCTGAACTCCCACTCAATCAAAAAACCCTATGAATGACCTGTAATCAAACAATAACCTGCTTCCTGTAAACCGTAGCTCTGATACCAACTGTTAGGAACCCCTTATCCAACGGAAGCACAATTGATTACTTTTCTTATAAGCAATTAAACACAGAATTATACCAGAATGATTAAGTAACTAGAAACTTGAGACAACAAAGAATTTGAAATACAATACACACTCTTGTATTAAATACTACTAGAAGAAAATACAATAAGGAAGATGCCACTTCTTCCTCCACCTCAAAGGCTTGCCACACCCCAAGACCTTCTTCCCTCTCTCTCTTGCTCAACCACAACCAACTCAACAACCTGAGTTGTTATCCCCTCCTTGAATGCTTCAGCTAATCTCCTTGACCTTACACCTGTAGATCTCCTTGACCTTGATCCTTGCTTCAATGCTTTTACTTGCCTTCTTGATTTACAATACATGCCTCATGGGTCTTTAAATAGGATCCCATGCATACAAAAATAGAACTCTAATTACAATAATTAGACACGCAGCTCATGACTATAATTAGCCCTTAAACATGCAAACACTCGCTTCACTTAACTGATTGTTCGTCAACAGCAATTCTGGAACCACCACAGGCGACAGACATTGGTCCCTATCTGTCTGGTGCTAACCGACGTCAGCTGACTCCCTGTCGACACCGGTTGCCTTTTGCACTGGTCATGATTGACGTCGGTCATGCTGCTGATGCCGATACTTTTGGATCTTCAGCAACCTCCCTTCTTCATGTCTGCAATAGTTGAAGCTTTTAGCTCCACACCCTAACACCCACATCATGACTTTGCACTCATAACTCCTAGACAAGCCCATGTGACACACTGCGGACAAGGCCCATGTCCTCAAGTGGAGTGTTATTCCCCACACTTGTCACATCCTCATGATCACATTTGGGACCCATTATGGGTCCCACTACCACATCACCATCCTACCACATCACCTACATGCCATGTCACCTACATGCCACATCACCTACATGCCATGTCACCATGAATAGTGATAGTGAATAGTTCCCATTAATAGTACTCATGAATAGTGGATTCACACCCAATAATCTCCCACTTGAAGTCATATACACAAGACTTTCAAACACCTATATCTTCTACCAACCAACTACCACCCAATTGCTATCCATGTCAATGCCCACTACTATTCCACACAAGCAAATTAGAATTTTTATGCACTACAAAAATTCTCTACCCTAACCAGCTTTGTCAACATATGCATGCCTACCATATATTTATAGCACTAGAAGTAACTCTCACTTCACCACAGACCCAATCCTCTATCTAAGATTCCACTATGAACCACTCACTACTCCCACTACTTAGAAGTATCTAGTTTCATACACACCATGGCTCCATGAGTCTTATCCTACTCTTGATGAATGTGATAGACATGACAACTATCTTCTCTTTCTCTGTAGGATACTCTAGAAGATAACTCAAAAAATTACAAGAAGTGGGATACTTAACTTCGTTATTTTTCCCATCCTTGTACATCTCCATCATTAGTTTTTTCCTACCACCTACATCTCATCCTAATCACCTAAGCCATCACATAGTGATCATGTTAGGGCCTATAACCAGCATACCATCAAACATAGTAGGAACCTCTAATAAACCTTGGCTCTCCACGAAGGTATCATTGTACTACATCTACACATCTGCTTCTACCCATGCAGTCTTCAATTCTACAAACCAAATTTTTTTTGCCTCATCCATGTATCCCTCTAGCTACTCCATCTCATCATGAGACCACCATGTATAAATCATGCTTTCACATCACACTACTCGAGCCATGAACAACCATAAGTGCACACCACACTCTTGATGGTATTATACAACCAGAGAGAAGAATTGCCTTCAGTTCAAAGACTTTGAGGTATTAGAGGTACAATCACTAAGAGGGGGGGTGAATCAGTGAATCAATATATTTAAAAAAATCAATCTAAATTCTTTAAACCTTTAGTCATACACCATAAGCAATCAAGAAGAAAATAACCCACTCATAATAATGAACATGAAAGATAAGAAAGATAACACAAGATCTATGTGGGAAACCCTCTTAGGGGAGAAAACCAACTCTCAAGCCTATAAACACATGAACTACTTATCCCATGATATGATTACAAACATAAGACTTTAGTGAAGCACTCACTTCACAAAGAGTACCAACCCCTAAAGATGACAAGCACCAACTTGCCTAATATGTTGAGCATTGGCACAACATCAATGAAATTAACAAATTTAGAACTCTAATTGATTCTCAATCTGATGGAAAAACCATGAAAAATAACTTCCTTCAATCCTCTTCACTCATTCAAACCTTCACACACAAGCAAAGCATCCATAACCACCTTTTAAATCAATCTACACACCTTCGCTTGTTCTCATATATCAAACCTATAAATTCAACATTAGAATTATGACCACAAGGTCATAAATTAAATCCACACTTTGATCTACCTCTCAAGACATTCACATGGCTCTCACATCCTTCACAAATCTTTTGTTCATCTACACACTTACTCAACTAACACAATTAGTCCAATTAGACCTTATACTTATATCACTTTCTTGGTCTAACCCATCTTGGTCAGCCAAGATGCTTACCATACTTGTCTTAAACTTGAAATATGTCTCCACACATGTGACATGGGTGAAATACTCCACTCCATATGTTGGCCAAAGTCCTTAAGACTCAAATCCTCCATTAGGCCTTAATGAGACCCAAAACAATTAGGCCTTCATATCCACATGTTACTCTTGCAACCTCTTGGAACACCTTCAGCTTATACCAATGCTTCAAACACATCAAACCTATATCTAATATCCCCTTGATCACTCTCATATGGATTCATGCCACCTAGAACACCAACTCAATACTTGAACCTACCAATTAGATCTCCTTGTTATTTAGGCCTTTATACATAGAAAATACAGTCTCAAACTATGAAGTGAATACTCAAATCTTTCACATATCTATATGATTATTTTACATGGGTGAAACCTTCAATACCTATTCAACATCTTCATATGCCTTAGACATTCCAACATAGGATCTAATAACTGAAATCAACTCTTTCAAAATGACCACTTAGACTAGTCATATACAGTCAAGATATTTTGAATCTCCATAACTCATCAAGGGAAAATCATGATAACTATTACCTTCTCATAAATATTTGAGACTTAAATAGCATCTCCATACTTATTTTATTCTTCAATTCTACTCATAACTCTTCCAACTCACTCCTATAACATGGTCACTAAATCTGTGAATGCATTCAACAAACATAGTCAACTTCTAAGCAATTGTTCGCATTGAAGATGGATTGGTCAAATGTCCAAAATCCATATAGATGGTCCTCATGGAGTCTAGGACACTCTCTAATATATATTTTATCTTTAAACATCAAAATAATATCAATAACAACTCAAATATCCTTCTCTAGTCACTTATAGAACATGGTCAAACACAGTCAACTTTGGAGCTCAATATTTGTAATTGTACAAACATTTAGACATTCTAACTCACTTCTTTGGATGCATCTTAAATTCCTCTAAAAATTTATTTTTACTTCATCATATAATTTTTCATAAATTAAAATTGATGGCTCAAACACTTTAGACTGGTTTTCCCTTTGTTAATTTGAATATTTAAATTCCAACAGTCACTATGTATTACAAAAACATCAACCACGTGTCTTCATCTCATTTCTCCTATAAATTTTCTCAAGTGTGCTCTGTCAATATCCTTTTGATCCTCCTAAATTTAACTCTTTAATGCTTATCATTGATCATTGATCTATGATTCCATGATTAAGACACATGGCACCCTTGCATGCCTTTTGAGCGCATTGTTGTCAATCCCCGCTCTTGCGCCACTTAGCAATCCTACGTGTCATTGATCTTCTATCAAATCATTTTGATTGATACACATGTCACTAGTATATGTAATACTAGGAAACTTTGGCATATTGACTTCACGTGCACCATTGGATCACGATCTAGATGAAAAATGCTCACCGTTAGATCTATCTTGACTATTTGACCCCAGACTTCAACGTAGTTAAACTTGATGGTCTCTAGTCCATCATAGTCTGTTAGAACAACTTTAAAGGTTTATATCTTAAACTAAAAAACACTTCAAGACTCCAAATATTTAGGGTACCTTCTTGGCACTATATAAAACATCTCCATGAAAACCTTTGACCACTATTGTCTTTCTGAGTACCTAAACTAAATACACAAACTTACTGGTTCATTCATATTTATATGACTGTAGTGATGGTCTAGCTTCTCTTAGACTAAAACATGCATGTTTCTCTTTCCAAATGATCAAATGACACACTAAAACTTCACAAGACATCTATGGATGCCACATAACTTCTTCTTTGTCCTTATAGACCTACACATGTGCCATATCTCTTCAAGTTATCAAACACAACTTCTTTGGCATACATGCACTAATACCACATGCTCTCTTTGACATAAATGAAAACCTAAGACATCAGTGACCACTCTAATTAATTTATTTTACTTCCACAAGAACTCCAATCACTCATAACACCCCATAGGGTCTTTACAACTTGACCATACCAATAATAACATCCATCATCTACCTATCCAAGTCAAACACTAAAAAACTATGCAAGAGCATTGAAACACACTTTGTCATTATCATTCTAGCACACGACACCTTATCAACATCCTTGGTCACCTTGGATACATCATTGATAAACCTCCAACAATCTCCCCCTTTGTCATTGATGTCAAAACACCAATACAAAGTTTATGATCAGACTTTGTCTCTCTCTTCAAGTACTTTATTCCCCTTTGACAAAATGACAAAGTGGGCTCATCTTTTGATCCTAAGGACCTAAAAAGACTTCAATAACCAACAATAAGAAATGACCACCTCTGAGAGATGATACAAACTCCCCCTAACATTGTGTATACTTATTCTTACCTTGAACTTCTCAAACATGCTCCATGACTACACTCTTCTTTGATCATGCATAGCTTCTATGAAGACAAAACATACATGAACATGAAGAACTACATGAACTTACCTTAAAAACATTAAGAGGGACTCTATCTAAGTCACTTGAGCTTAGACACCCTTTGATCACCTTCAGACTATCTTTAACTATGAAAAAATAGTATAAATGACTTCATATCTTCTCTCTTAAATTTTACTACACCATCCTTTGATCCTAAGACCTGACCATTTACAAAGCTCACCCTTTGTTTATGCATTAGGATTCAATACATTATTAAAAACACATGACTTGGTTTGATCAAGTCATCACACAAATATGCTTGAAATCATAACTATAGTGACATCTTCATATCCTCACCATGACTAAGGCATCTCATATATGCTCTCCCTCACATCATGCATAGCTCTTAAAGCCTTTCAAACTATCTGAGTTATCCCCCCTAACTCCACACTCCACCTGGACCATGATATCTTTAAAAATACTTCTCAATGAACTAGATCTGCTAATAACTCATCAACACTATCCACACTTAGTCAATATCCTTATGAAACCACTAATAGATCTCATATCTTCATTAGATCAACTTAAATAATTGAAGCAAACATGAATAGCTCTCAATGGATCTCAAAATAATTTCCCTTTATCCTCTACAAGCCATCATGGTTTAGAACCTTTTCAAAGTCCTCTCATAAAACTATCTCATCTTCAGAACACTTTCTATGAAATAAAATATCTTGATAATTCATTATCATTTATCAGACACCTAGAAACTTATATTACGTACTTGTAGACCTTATATACACAACTTCATTCTTCACCATATTGACCAACTAGACCATCCATCAAATATTGACCAAGACTTTGACTTTAGATTAACTATCCTTGAATATTTATTCTGAATCATTCCATCACAACACTTTGGAGCAATTACATAAAACTCATTACTCCCCCTTAACCAAATATATCTTCTCATGATATTTTTTGTCTTACAATATCAACTAAAACTCAACTAGCATCCACTATGCTTCCTTTTGTTAACAAGTGTCTCCTTGAAGCCTAGAGAGAGACACCCCTAACCCACAATGTCTTAGAACAATGTGAAACTAGGAGTTGCCCACAACTCCTCATATTCTACTCCTTCTTTGACAACATGAAATAATGATTATTTTTCTTGTTTTTCTTGATTGAATCAACTTGTTTATCTTCTTTATCACTTTCCTTTTCTTCTAGGATGGTATTGACAATACATGGAGAAAATAAATATTCTTGGCATCCCTTTTCATTTGAAGTATCAATCTCATATTTCAAAGCATCAACACTTGACATTGTCAACTGATATTCTTTATAGGAAACTTGATCAACAACATTAATTTGTTTACTTAACTTTACAGATACCTTAGGACAAATTTCAACTACTTTTGTCTCTTTAGTGAGCTTTGTCTCTTTATTCTTAACATGAGTAGATAATGAGTACCGTTGGCATTATTTAACCTATGTAGCATCTTCTACCATGGCAAACAATCCACTTAGACCTGTAGACTAATCATGGCACATATTTTCCACTTTTAGTTTCCACATTTTAACTTTCCTTCTATCTTGCACTCTAGGAACCTAAAATGACTTATTCTGACTTGATGTCCTTTGTTTGCAAAACTTAACAATGTGATCAATTCTTATACAATTGTAGCAAACCACTCTTCTTAATAGAAACTCAACTTATCTAACCTTGTTAGGACAAAATCTTACAATGTATCCTATGTCATGACAAATATAGCACTCACTTTGACTCACAACACTTGATTGATGATTCTATTCATAGTTCCAAGCAAATTCATTCCTAGAAGGTCTTTTAGACTCTCTAGCCTTATGACCGAATTGATTATAAGTGTAGTAATAACCATTAAAGTTTGCATACCTCATTACATTTAACTGTCTAATTTGATTTATCTTCCTTCTATTAGCAACTTCATTTCTTAACTAATTGTTGATGTTCAAAGTCTGATTGTTCTTGTTAACAAGAGTCTTCAAGTCATCATGAGTAATATTATTTTGTTCTTTTATGTATCCAAAACTAGTTCTATCACTTACATATTTTTGACTACTTGAAATTTTAATTAGATCAATTGATCCCTTTTCAAACTTCATAAATGACTTCACTTGACTTGAAGTCTTTTTTAACTCATCTCTTAACAAACCAATCTCAGTTATATACCTTGCACATTCAACTTCTTTGGCTTTCAAGTTTGCATTCACAGTCTCTAACTGATCATTAAAAAGCTTGACTAAATTTTTACACTCTTTGAAGTCTTCATCTATTCTTGCCTCAAACACACTGAATTGCACCTCATAGTCCTTTATTTGAGACTTCAACTTCTTGGTTTTCTTATTCTCAATCTTCATATCTTCAAGGGCATTCATGAACTCAGTCTCACAAATTACCTTGTCTTCTTCATCATCTATATCACCTA
This sequence comes from Torreya grandis, assembly GCA_037957365.1. Lineage (NCBI taxonomy): Eukaryota > Viridiplantae > Streptophyta > Pinopsida > Cupressales > Taxaceae > Torreya > Torreya grandis. The sequence continues at coordinate 3,478,166 of JARHVA010000748.1, forward strand.
AACCACCTCTAAACTATGTATATTCTTCTTGATATGAGCAACTACTTTCTTTAGCCATGAAGAGATCTTCATCTTCAGCAGGACCATCACCTTCATGATCATTCTCAAAATCATTGCCATCATTCTCATTAGATAAGCTACAATATCCCCTGGTGTAGAGACTCCTCTTGTCCCTATAAAACTTCTTTTGACCATTATACCTTTTGAAATTATTCTTACTCTTATCAGACCTGAATTTATTCTTATCATTATCATGATCTTCTTCATGTTCTTCATTATCATTTCCCTTATGCTTATGAGGACACTTGTTGGCAAAGTGACCTATCTCTCCACAATTGAAACATTTGAAGGGAAGTTTACCCTTAAACTTGCCTGAACCAGTTTTCAGATTTTTGGTTAGTAAAATTATTAGTTTTTTATCATCAATATCAAAAATCTCATCATCTTTGATCTTCTTACTTTGAAACTTCTTCTTTAGCTTCTTTTCTACATTGAAAGCGGCTTCTTTCTTTGGTGGTTTTTCCTCATTAACTCTCATGTCATAAGCAAAAAATAATGCCATGCAATTCATCTGATGAGACCATAAAATGGCTCATTATATTCATGAAATAACATCCTTTTTCCTTGCATAAGAAGAAGATATAAGTGTATTTTCTAGACTTATGATTTATTTAGAATGAAATAGAGAACTATATCTTGGTTATTTCTTTATAATGTCTTCTTATTTATTGATTCTTATTACTAAATTTTTGAAAAAAATAATTAATGTGTGTATATGCATCCCATAATAAGCTATATTAGTCATGGGCATGAAGACCCAACCAAATATCAACTTTGACGTGAGCTACATGCAGTCTAAACATAGTTACAACTTACCTAGTCTAGCTACGAACTCACTCAGATTTACTATGGACTCACTCAGTTCATATCTACAAACTCATCCAGTAGTTCTACATCCATGTAGTTCACTAATTGAAGACTAATTCAAAGCATCAAACATTAAGGGATCCATCATAGTAATCAATAGTTTAAAGAATGTAACTTGAAGAAAATCTATGGACTTTATAGGTTCTAAAATATATGGACTCTATAGGTCTGAAATCTATGGACTTTGTAGGTTCTAAAATCTATAGACTCTATAGGTCTAAAATCTATAGACTCTATAGGTCTAAAATCTATGAATTCTACAGGTTCTAAAATCTACGAACTCTACAGGTTCTAAAATCTACAAACTCTGTAGGTTTTGAAATCTACGAACTTTATAAGTTTGAAATCTATGGTCTCTATAAGTCTGAAATCTATGGACTCTACAAGTTTTAAAATTTATAGACTCTATAGGTTCTAAAATCTATGAACTCTATAGGTTTTTAAATCTACAGACTATAGATATATCTACAGACTATACAAGCATATATATGGATTGTGTAGGTCTATCTACGAACTGGTTCAGGATTGTATCTAAATTTAGATTTATATAATTTTATTTCATAAATAATTCTTTTCATATTTCATGAAGATTAAGCTTATTTTGTAAATAGATAATAACATCTCTTTCCTTATTTTATGAAACATTGAGATAAGCTAGAATATCTAAGTTGTTATGTTTCTCTCTATATTTGGTGGAGAGCATCTAGGATTATTATTCATGAATAAGGAGTTGGTTAGAAGCATGAGATTATAAATGCAACCTCCCACACCATTGTAATCAATCTTCATTATCAATAATACATTTTGAAGCTTTGTGAAATAAATCTAGTGTTTTGATTAAAATCCTCTTCCAAAAAATGAGCTGACCACTCATTCCAAGGAAGATGAATAAATGTATTTTTATTTATTTCTTTATTATGTAATTATGCTTTTGAATTGTTATTATTTATTTTTCATATAAACATTTATTTTTTGTAAAGTTTGTTGTGAATTTACGGGAGTTTTCTATTTTTATTATTTATTTTCAATTCAATAATTTACTTTTCTGTAAGTGTGATTTACTTTCATGCAAGTGTGATTTACTTTCCTGTAAGTGTGATTTACTTTTTTGCAAAGTGTGGTATGATTTACTTTCTTACAAGTATATTTTTCAATTCCTGCAAGTGTGCTTTTCAATTCCTACAAGTGTAGAGTGTGGTAGAAGAGATCAGTTGCTAGATATCTCTTTCTCCTATTGCATACAGCCTTGGACACCAACCCTGGATTGACATTGTTAAATAATGAATTGATGACTCATCATTTTTGGCATTGTTGTCGAGGACACCGTATTATAAAGAGATTCAAAAATTTATTAAGAGAATTGTTTAGTGGCAGTAGATAAACAAGTTATTAGTAAAAGGGAATGTCTTTTTACAAATTTTGTGACAAGAGATACTTAGTTAATATTTTTTTTAGAATTTATTTTCTTAAAAAATAGATTAGAGTATATTTTCCTGCAACATAGATTAGAATTTTTTTATGCAATTAACTTTAAGAATTTTAATTTCATGCAAAACCCCCCTCATGTCATACTGACATTGATGTGTAGAAAATAACAATTGCTAACACCATATGAAAGGATTTAAATTTAATGTAAGATGGAGGATGAAAATGATGATTTGAAATAGCGTAAAATATGAAGAACAATGGGCTAAATTTCTATAGTTGTTTACAAATCAGAATCTAAAATTTATGCCTTGTACCTTTTAAAAGATTAATCTGCATGTTTGAGAGTTGAACTACCTTATAAAAGAGTTGAGATTGACTATATGTAATATAAAATATAGTTGCACTTTTTTCAAAACCATCAACAAAGGATCACATAATTTTTAGGTCAATTAACTTTAAAAATATTGCATGTGATTTTATTTTTATAGTAGAATAAGAGAAAATACTCAATTAAGTCAATCTTATTCTATTCTAAGAAGGATATGATAGATCATGCATGCATGAAGTTAGTTGCATAAATTTAGATTACATGCATAAATTTAGGTGGAAAGATAACATGCATGAAGTTAGTTGTATAAATCAAGCATTATATGCAAATAAATCTCCATGCATGTGGGTCAATGCACAAATCCATTATTGCATATAAATAAATTGCCATGTATGAAATTAGTTACATAAACTTAGATTTCTTGCATAAATCTAGGTGAAAAGATAGTAAGCATAAAGTTAATTACATAAATTTAGATTACATGCATAAATCTAGATGAAAAATAGCATGCATGAAGTTGCATAAATTTAAATTGCATGCATAAATCTAGATGAAAAAATAGCATGCATAAAGTTAGTTGCATAAATTTAAATTGCATACAAATAAATATATATGCATGTAGCATTGCATGCAAATAAATTGTCATGCATGTGGGTCAACACACAAATTAAGTATTACATACAAATAAATCATCACGCATGAAGCTAGAATGGATTCCATGAGGGTCAATAGATTTGACAAAAATAATAAAAGTGAATTATTGATATTTTATGTTGTTAATTTTTTGGCTAAATTTTAAGAATGTCAAATGAATACAAACACAAAGAGTTTATAGTTGCAAGGATAAGTTCGAATATTTTATTTGAAACCCAGGAAAACAATGGTCAACGAATAGAAATATACTACAAATATTGGATGGGTTAATGTTGATTTGAAAGAAAATGTTAATAGTAATAACAAGGCTAAGGTTGAAGTATTGACATTAGCATTATAACAGAGACCTTGATTCAGTCTTAGATTGTTGAGGATAATAAAAACCTTAATCTAATACAATAGTAACAGCAAGAATATCTTGTAGTATAATCTTATATATGAAGAATATTCAGGTATGTTTTCCTATACTCTATTTTATTTTTAATTTGGTATTTTTATATCATTTTTTCATCATCTACTATGTATACAAATCATAGGTCATTGTATATTCACTCCATCCATGCATTATCATTTAAGGTATGATAAATTTTTATAAGTTAATAGCTAATTTTAGCTAAAGCTTTTTAAAAGATCTATCATTATTTCTGTGCATATCACAGTTAAACTTTTCTACTCAACTTGTAAATAAAAAGATTTGATGACATTTATCTTCATTCCATTCCATCTATTTGTCAAACCCATATCCACCAATCATAATAATAAAACTTCTCTGAGGGAGTTCTTATTTCCATAATAAAAATCCATTAGAATTTTTGAACCACCAATTATTCCTAAATAAGCTAAAATACATTCATTCATGTGTTTTTAAATGTTTATTTCATTCTTCATGTTATTGACATTTATAATTATTTGATGTGACTGATACTATGCTGGTCTACAAAGTTTTTATGGTTTTGAGTTCTTGTAGGATAATTTCATGAAGATAGATCAACAAGAAGCTTTAAAGGTAGAATAGAGGAACACAAATTTGCTTCATCACAAGGGCAAATTCTCTCACAAGGCTACTCCTCAATGAAAAATATCGAAGGAGATAAATCAATAGGTAGGAGTTTAAATGAAAAAGAATCACCTACAGGCTTGCACTTTTATGTAAACAGACTCAAAGTTTGAAGATTATAGGGTCATTTGAGAAGATCAAAATAGCTTAATTTCTATCCATAGCTTCATTAAGTACCTGACACTTTATCTTAAGAAGAACAACAGAATCAACAAGAATCTTTTATTAGTGATTGATCATCACTACATAGACCAATGATGATGAATGTCAAACATGCAGAAAAATTATTGATACATTTGAAAATAGTATGAGGATATATACAGTCTATTGCTAACATTTTCTCTGTCATCATTTCTACATATGTATAAAAAAATACAACAATGAAAACCCTCAGATGTTGACAGTCTTGGTTTGAAAACCAGCTTGCTAGCAGGCCAAGTATTGAAAAAATGAGTCTTGATTAGAAAATTAGTTTTACTAGCTAGTCAAAGGCAAAAAAAAAGGAGAAAAATTGAAAACCAGTAATGGCTACTTTTCCCACCTACAATAAATACTTAGTTGTTGACTTGTTATGCTCTCATTTTTATTATTGTTTAGGCTTCAATTCTTCAAACATATTTTTCAATATGCTTCATGAGGTTGACATCAAGAAAGACAAGGTGAACTAAAGTTGTGCCAAGGTATTTGCTTTCTTTTATTTTACTTTTAAATTTATTTGTAAGTTTTGTTATTACATAAAGATCCATTTTTTTGAGAAGAAGGAAAAAAAATCAAATATCCTCACACTTTATACATATTTACATTGGCATGCATGAGGACATGTATGGAATTAGGTGTGGGAGAGAAGGAGAAAGAAAATATTCTCAACAATAAATAAAGAATGGGGTTTAGTAAAATCAAATTAATGACTTTGATAATGGTATATAGTTTTCAAAACTCTTCAAAGATTTCAAGCATCAAAATTTATTTTATGTCGAGGATTATTTTGTGGTTAAAATAGAATTATGTAGGCACAGTAGAAAATTTTCAACACAAGATCCTACTCTCACCTCATTTTAAAAAAAAAGACAGCATGACAATTCCACACAAGAACTTGTATCAAAGAGAAATCAAGGATTGAAAAAAAAATTCACACAAGAATCTATCTTTGACAAATGTATTTTATTGACCACTTTCATTAAAACACTTTTGTCTATAAAATCTAAGAGGATTATACAAGATAAAAATTATTTTACTCATGCAAAGTCAAATTTGGAAAGCGTATTAGAAAATGAAAACATCTAACTCATGCATTTGTATCCTAAAGAATTTTTAGATAAAAGAATGTCATGCATGATGACATGCATGAGGTTAGGTGTGGGAGAGATGATGAGACCATAAAATTGCTCATTATATCCATGAAATAGCATCCTTTTTCCTTGCATAAGAAGTGGATCTAAGTGTATTTTTTGAACTTATGATTTATTTAGAATGAAATAGAGAACTATATCTTGGTTATTTCTTTATAAATCGATGTCTTCTTATTTGTTGATTCTTGTTACTAAATTTTTGAAAAAAGCTATTAATGTGTGTATATGCAACCCATGTTAAGTTATATTAGATTTAAGCATGAAGATCCAACCAAATATTAGCTTTAAAGTGAGCTACAAGCACTCTAGACATAGTAATGACTCACCTAGTCTAGCTATGGACTCGTCTAGAATTACTATGGACTCACTCAGTTCATATTTACAGACTCAGTCAGTCACTTTAAATTCATGTAGTTCATTGATTGAAAATTAGTTCAAAGCATCAAACATCAAGGGAGCCATCATAGTTATCAATAGTTTGAAGAATGTAACTTGAATAAAATCTACATACTCTACAGGTTCTAAAATCTACAAACTTTGCAGGTCTGAAATCTATGGACTCTGTAGGTTCTAAAATATATAGACTCTATAGGTCTAAAATCTATGGACTCTGCAGGTCTAAAATCTATGGACTCTATAGGTTCTAAAATCTACAAACTCTATAGGTTTTGAAATCTACATATTCTACAGGTTCTGAAATCTATGAATTCAACAGGTCTAAAATCTATGAACTCTATAGGTTCTAAAATATATGAACTCTACAAGTTTTAAAATCTATAGACTCTGTAGGTACATCTATGGATTGTGTAGGCATATCTACGGATTGTGCAGGTCTATCTATAGACTAGTTTAGGATTGTATCTAAATTTAGATTTATATAATTTTATTTTATAAATAATTCTCTTCATATTTCATAAAGATTGAGCTTATGTTGTAAATTGATAATAACATCTCTCTCCATATTTTGTGGAACATTGAGATAAGCTAAAATATCTAAGTTGTTGTGTGTCTCTCCATATTTGGTGGAGAGCATCTAGGATTGTTATTTTTAAATAAAGAGTTAGTTGGAAGCATGAGATTATAAATGCAACCTCCCACACCATTGTAATCAATCTTGGTTATCAATAATACATTTTGAAGCTTTATGACATAAATCTAGTGTTTTGATTAAAATTTTCTTCTAAGGAATGAGCTGGCCACTCATTCCAAGGAAGATGGATAAATGTATTTTTATTTATTTCTTTGTTATGTGATTATGCTTTTGAATTGTTATTATTTATTTTTCATGTAAACATTTATTTTCTAAAAAAGTTTATTGTGTACCTGTAGGTATTTTTTGTGTTTATCATTTATTTTCAATTTAGAAATTTACTTTCTTGTAAGTGTGATTTACTTTCCTGCAAGTGTGAGTTACTTTCCTATAAGTGTGCTTTTTCATTTCTGTAAGTGTGATTTAATTTTCTATAAAGTGTGGTGTGATTTACTTTTCTGCAAGTGTGCTTTTCAATTCCTACAAGTATGATTTTCAATTCCAGTAAGTGTGGAGTGTGGTAGAAGAGACTAGTTGCTAGATATCTCTTTATCCTATTGTATATAGCCTTAGACACCAGCCCTGGATTGACATTATTAAATGATGAATTGATGACTCATCATCATCCATCTTCATTTTGGTGAGATCATGACTTTCTTCTATAACATAAACTTTTGAATCAAATTTGAAAGTGAGAGACCTTAATACCTTTTGCACTTCAGTGCCTTCTTCAATAACCTCTCACATGTTTTTTATCATGTTCACTACCTTATCAATTCTTAGAAGGTAGGAAGCCACAATATCCTCTTCCTTCATTTTGAGACTTTTAAATTGCCTTCGGTAGGTTTGTAGTTTGGCCAACTTAATTTTCGAATCTCCTTCATATATGAGTTCAAATTTTCCCCAAATCTCCTTAGCAAACTTGTAATGGATTACCTTGGTGAACTCATCATCTAAAAGATCACAAATGATAGTATTCATAGCTTTGAAATTGTTCTCACTCAGCTTCTTATCTGCAATACTAGTTAGAGGAGTAGGTGGCATGAAATAACCATCTATAATAGATTGCTAAGTGTCAAACCCCAAGGACATGATGTAGGTCTTCATTCTTACACTCTAAAAATCATAATTGGATCCATTGAACAATGAACCTTGCTTAATAGAGAAACCTTGAGAACTTGTCATTGTACCTATGATTACCTTCAAGTGGTTAAACTTGTATAAAATGTCTTGCTCTAATACCAATTTTTGAGGTACAATCATCAGGGGGGTGAATCAGTGAATCAATATATTTCAAAACTTTAATCTAAATCTTTCAAATCCTTAGTCATACACCATAAGCAATCAAGAAGTAAATAACCCACTCATAGCAATCAACATGAAAGATAAACAAGATAACACAATATCTATGTGAGAAACCCTCTTAGGGGAGAAAACCCACTCTAAATATAGAAAACACATGGACTTATTATCTTATAAGATGATTACAAACATGATACTTTAGTGAAAAACCCACTTCACAAGGAACACCAACCCCTAAAGATGACAAGCACCAACTTGCCTAATATGTTGAACATCAACACAACATCAATGAAATGAATAACTCCAAAACTCTAATTTATTCTCAATATAATGGAGAAACCTTGTCAAAAAACCTCTATCAATCCTCTTCACTCATTCAAACTTTTATGCACAAGTAAGACATCCAAAATCACCTTTTGGATCAATCTACACACCTCCACTTGTTCTCATGCATCAAACCTATAAATTCAACATTAAAATTATGACCACAAGGTCATACATGTAATCCACACTTTGATATACCTCTCAATACATCCATATGGCTCTCAAATCCTTCAAAAATATTTTGCTCATCTACACACTTGCTCAACTAACATAATTAGTCCAATTAGACATTATACTTTACCACTTTCTTGGTCTAACCCATCTTGGTCAGCCAAGATGCTTACCATACTTGTATTACACTTGAAATATGTCTCCACACATCTTACATGGGTGAAACACTCCACTCCATAGGTCATCCAAATTCCTTAAGACTCAAATCCTCCATTAGACCTTAATGAGACCCAAAACAATTAGGCCTTCACATCCACATGTTACTCTTGTAACCTCTTGGACCACCTTCCACTTATACCAATGCTTGAAAAATGTCAAACCTATCTCCAATAGTCCCTTGATCATTCTCATATGGGTCCATGACACCTGGAACACCAACTCAATACTTGAACCTATCAATTAGGTCTCCTTGTTCTACAAGCCTTTATACATAGAAAATATAGTCTTAAACTTCTGAAGCAACTACTCAAATATTTCACATATCCTAATGATTAGATCACATGGGTGAAACCTTTATGACCTATGTAACACCTCCATGTGCCTTATACATTCCAACACATGATCTAAGTACTCAAATCAACTCTCTCAAAATGACAACTCAAACTAGTCATATATAGCTAAAATACAGTCAAGTTATTTTGACTCTCCATAACTAATCAAGGAAAATTTATGAAAAAAAATACCTTCTCATCAATATTTTAGACTTATAGAACATCTCCATGCTCATTTTATTTATAATTTATACTCATAACTCTTCCAACTCACTCCTAAAACATGGTCACGTAATATGCTAGTGCATTCAATAAACATAGTCAACTTCTAAGAAAAAATTTCACACTAAGGATGGATTGGTCAAACCTCCAAAATTCACACAAATGGTCTTCATGGAGTTTATAACACTCTCCAACAGATATTTAATATTGAAACATCAAAATACTATCAATAACAACTCAAAAATCTTTCTATGATCACTTATAGAACATGGGCAAACACACAGTCAACTTTGGAACTCGATATTTGTAACTATACAAACATTCAGACCTTCTAACTTAGCTTCTCTAGATGCACCTTGAAGTCATATACAAATTTTATTTTTAATTTGTCATAAAATTTTGAATATAACAAAGGTTATGTCTCAAACACTATAGACTAGTTTTTCCTTTGATAATTTGAATATTCAAATTCCAACGGTCACTATGTATTGCAAAAACATTAGCCACATGTCATCATCTCCTTTATCCTATAAATTTACTCAAATACACTCCATAAATATCTTTTCAATCCTCTTTAATTTAACTCTTTAATGCTCACCTTTTATTTTATTTTTGCTTCTGAGATTAACACACATGGCACCCTTGCATGCCTTCTGAGCACATTGTTGTCAGTCCCCGCTCTTACACCACTTGGCAGTCTTGTGTGTCACTAATCTTCTATCAAATCATTATGAATGAGACACATGTCACCATCACATGAAATTTCAAGAACCTTTGACATATTAACTTCACACATGCCATTGGATCATAATCTAGATGATGAATGCTCATCATTAGATCCGTCTTGAGTATTTGACCCCAAACTTCAATGTAATTAAACTTGATGGTCTCTAGTCTATCGCAGTTTGCTAGAGAAATTTTAAAGGTTTATATCTTGAACTATAAAATACTTCAAGACTCCAAATATTTAGGGTACCTTCTTGGCACTATAGACAACATCTCCATGAAAACCTTTGACCACTATTGACTTTATGAGTGCCTGCACTAAATGCACAAACTTCCTGGTTCATTCATATTTGTATGACGTCCAGTGAAAGTTTGACTTCTCTTAAGCTAAACTATGTATGTTTCTCTTTTCAAATTATCAAATGACACACCAAAACTTCACCAAGACATCTATGGATGCCTCACAACTTCTTCTTTGTCCTTATAAACCTGTATATGTGTCATATCTCTTCAAGTTATCAAACACAATTTATTTGTCATTCATACATTAGTACCACATGCTTTCTTTGACATATATGACAACTTAATACATCAATGATCACTCCAATAAATTCTTTTTACTCCCAAAATCACTCCAAGCACTCATAACACCCCATAAGGTCTTTCCAACTTGACCATACCAATAATAACATTCATCATCTGCCTATCCAAGTCAAACACTGAAGAACTATGTAAAAACACTAATGCACATTTTATCATTGTCATTCTAGCACACATGACACCTCATAAACATACTTGGTCACCTTGGATACATCACTAAAAAACCTCCAACATGAGGTCTCCATAGGCTCAGGCAATAATATCCTCATAATTGAGTAGCAATCTTCAAAGTTGTTATATTTCTATGTTTGGTCAATCTGGACATACATTGATATTTTTGGATCTTTCTCAGAACCTAAGTTAATTCAGTATTTTTGACTTGTATTGAGTGTGGATCCCTTTGGGGCTATCACATGACCATAGGAATACATTTTGGGGGCCTAGAGAGCTTCATAAATGTGGGGAGCACAGTTTTTCCCACTCCACTTTTTGTGGAACCTTGTTCCACATATGAGTGGAATATTCCTTACTTTATCTAATTTATATGTTTCCATGTTTTATGGAGTTGGTTGTTAGATGTCTATTTTCCATGTTGACTTCCTTATTCTAAAAGAGTTGGTTGTTCATTGAAAAATGTATTGCCTTCCTTGTTACAGGCAATTGGTTGTGATCACATGATTGTTGAAAAATGTGCCTTAAAAGGTGGAGAGTCAATCTTGGCATGTTCCTTCTTGGGTAAGCTTTTAGATGAGCTTGATGAGGTGAAACTAAGTTGTCCTTTGTGGATGATACTTATCTTGGATAAGCATGGCATAATTTATCCTTTTTTTGAGGATTTTCCCTCATTTGTTATATATACAGGGTGTGGTGTGGCATTTAGAGGTTGATGGTTTATTTGCAGGGTGTGGCTTTAAGGATTAGAGTCAAAATGCAAGTGTTTTAGCGAAGTGAAAGTGTTTATTGTAGGGTGTGGTATAGCATCTTGTGAGATATAGTATTATGTAGGTGCAAGTGAAAGTTCAACTTTTTATGAACCATTTTCTACATAAGATTTTTTATCTATGTGAGAGTTCATTGTAATCTTGTTTTAGATTATTGTTTTATTTGAGAACTTTCACGGTGGATGTAGCCTACATTAGGTGAAGCATGGTAGATTTGTGTCATATATGTTTGATTCTTGTTCTCTCCATTTTTGTGATTTCATAATATATGTGATTTGAGAAATGTTTTCATGATGCATGTTATTACATAATTTAGATCTAATTTATGGTCATATCAAATCTAGTTTAAAGTTTATTGATTCCTAACAGCTAGTATCAGAGCCATTGGTTGTGTGTTTTGCTAAAGTGGTAAATCATATGAAGGTTATTAGTTTGAGTGGGAGCTATGGGAGAAGAGATCAGATTCAGGGTTGAGAATTTTGGTTTATGGAAAATGTAGATGGAAGATTACTTATATCAAAAGGAGCTACATCTCCTTTTGGAGGAAAAAGTAGAACAACATGTAAGTATGAGTGATGCAGATTGGTCCTTACTTGACAGGAAGGTAGTGGGAGCCATTTGATTATGCCTTGCATATTCTATTGCATTTAATATTTTAGAAGAGAAAACCACAAAATATCTCATGGATAAACTTGAAAAGCTATATGAGAAACCCTTAGCTTCTAATAAAAAAATTCTTATGAAAAGATTATTTAACATGAAAATGTCTGAGAATGGTTCAATTGCTAATCATCTAAATTATTTTAATATGGTTATAAGTATGCTCACTTCTATTGGAATTAATTTTGATGATAAAGTTAGAGCTTTGTTGATTTTATGTTCTTTGTCTGATAGTTGGAATAGCTTGGTTATGGATGTGAGTAATACACTCCTTGCCAAGGGAAGCGTAAATTTTAAGGATGTTGTAGGTGTGATCCTTAGCAAGGAGATGTGAAGTAAAAACACTAATGAATCATATTCAAGTAATACTTTATCTATTGATACTACAGGGAGGCAAAAGGGCAAGATCAAAGGTAACCACAGAAAGTCAAAGGGTAGATCTAACTCCATATCTATATCTAAGATGATATGTTGGCATTGTGGGAAGAGTGGACACTCAAAGAAGGATTGTTGGTCACTTCAAGATAAGAATTCCAATAAAGATAAAATGAATGAGGTAAATGTGACATCAGGTAAATCATTTTAGGATGCCTTAATTCTTTGTATGTATAGTTTTTTTTAGTCTTGGGTATTAGATTCAGGGGCTTCTTTTCATGCCACCCCACATAAGCGTTATTTTACTAATTATGTTTAAGATAATCTAGGACATGTTTATCTTGGTGATGATGAACTGTGTGAGATAATAGGGAAAGGTTATGTTTAGGTTAAGATGCAGAATGGGAACACATGGCTACTCAAGGATGTCAGACACGTGCCTATGTTGAGATGGAATTTGGTTTCAGTGGGGCAATTGGGTACTAAGGGATGTTTGATAATGTTTACTATACATTCTTGGAAAGTTACCAAAGGTGCTCTTGTGATCTCGAGAGGTAAGAAAGTTGGTACTTTATATTTGACTAATAGTGTTGATTTTCTTGATTTAGTTGTTGCAGATGGAGATGCAACTATGTTGCACTACAGGCTTAGTCATATGAGCCATAAGGGCATGCAGATCTTTAAAGATAAGTTGCCTAGATTGAAAGATATAGATCTAGAATTTTGTGAGAATTGTGTGTACTAAAAACAAAAATGGGTTAAGTTTATAAAGGTTGGACCTACAAAGAAAGATCATAAGTTAGATCTAGTACACTAAGATGTATGGGGACTAGTTTAGGTATCTTCTATTGGTGGATCCAATTATTATGTTACTTTTATTGATGATACATCTAGGAAAGTTTGGGTTTATTACTTTAAAAATAAATCTAATGTATTTGACACTTTTAAGAAGTGTAAAACCTTGGTTGAGAATAAAACAGATCTCAAGTTGAAATATCTCAAATCAGATAATAGAGGTGAGTATTGTAGTAATGCTTTCTTTTATTATTGTTCTAAACATGGAATCTGTAGGCAAAGGATGGTTCCAAGAACTCCACGTCAGAATGGGGTATCTAAAAAAATGAACAAAATAATAATGGAATGTGCCAAGAGAATGAGGTTACATGAAGGGTTGCCTTTATAGTTTTGGGTAGAAGTAGTTAGCATTGTAGTATATTTGATTAACAGAGGACCTTCTATGCCTTTGGATGGAGGCATTCTTGAACAATCTTGGTTTGGTAAGAATGTTGATTATTCTTTTCTTAGAGTCTTTGGATGTGAGGCTTTTACTCTCATTAAGAAAGAGGATAGGACCAAGTTAGAGGATAAATCATAGAAATGCACATTTGTTGGTTATGGTGAGGATGACTTTGGTTTCTGTTTATGGAGCATTAAAGATAAGAAAATATTTTGGTCTAGAGATGTAGTATTTAATGAAAAAGTCATGTATAAGGATCAGTTACAGGAACAAGAACAAGAACAAGAATAAGAACAAAAAGAGTACAGGGTTTTGGATGACATTGTGGATGGTAAGGTATCCAATAATTCAGTTCAGGAACCTTCTACACAAGGACCCCAAACTCCTATGGTAAGAATGTCTTCTAGGGTAAGAAGAGCACCTGTGTTTTTCTCTTTCTTTAAATTATTTATTACTCGCTGACAATGGAGAACCAAAGTGTTATGAGGAAGCAATGTAGGTAGATGCCAAGTTGAAATGGGAGTAGGCCATGGATGAGGAGCATAGATCTCTCATGGAGAACCAAATGTGGGATTTGGTAAGGCTACCAAATGGCAAGAGTGCATTTCCAAACAAGTGGATCTTCATAATAAAAGAAGAGGATGAAGAGAGAGAAAGGTATAAGGCTAGGATGGTGTTTAAGGGGTTTGCACAAAAATTAGGTATTGATTTTGATAAAATTTTCTCTCATTTTGTAAAAATGACTTCTATTAGGATTGTTCTTGGTTTAGTTGCAGTTGAGGATATGCACCTAGAACAGTTAGATGTGAAAACTATTTTTCTTCATGGTGATTTGGATGAAGAGTTGTATATGAAGTAGCCATAGGGATATGAGGTCAAAGGGAAGGAGAATTATGTGTGCAAACTAAAGAAGAGCTTGTATGGGTTGAAACAAGCTCCACGATAATGGTATAAAAAATTTGATTGCTTTGTGTTGGAACAACAATATCAAAGGTGTAATTCTAACCATTGTGTGTATATCAATCATTTTGATGATGGTTCCTTTATTATATTATGCTTGTATGTGGATGACATGTTAGTTGTAGGAAAGAACATACAACATATTCATATGCTCAAGAAACATCTTAGTGACTCCTTTTCTATGAAAGATTTGGGTGTTACAAAGCAAATCCTTGGTATGAGGATTTCTCATGACAGGAAGATGATCTTATCCCAATCAGAGTATGTTAAGAAAGTCTTGGAAAGGATTAGCATGTTGGATGCTAAATTTGTTGGTACTCCTTTGGTAGGTCACTTTAGATTATCAAAGGAGCAACGTCCCGAGATAGAAATTAAAAATCTTAAGATGTCCAAGGTACCTTACTTATCGGCAGTTGGTAGCTTGATGTATGCCATGGTTTATTTCAGGCTAGATATTGCCCAAGCAATGAGAGCTGTGAGTAGGTATATGAGTGATTCAAGTTATGGACATTGGCAAGCAGTGAAATGGATTCTTCAATATTTGAGAAGAACCATGGATTTCATATTATGTTATGGTGGATCAGATACCACTTTGTGTGGTTATGTGGATTTAGATATGATAGGGGATATTGATAGCAAAAAGAGTATGATAGGTTATATATTTACTATTAGAGATACAATGGTTAGTTGGATTTCTAGGATACATAAGGTTATGGCTTTGTCAACCATAGAGGCAGAGTATGTTGTTGCCACAAAGGCTATCAAAGAGATTATTTGGTTACATGAGTTGTTTTGAGAGTTAGGGCATGAGCAAGAAGTCGAGAGACTACACAGTGATAGTCAAAGTGTTATTCATTTGTCAAAGAACTCCACTTTCCACTTGAGGATGAAACACATTCAGTTATGTTATCACTTCATCAGGATAGCTTTGGAGGAGAACTTGGTGAAGCTAGAGAAGATTCATACTAGCCAAAATCCTATGGATATGATGAACAATATGGTCACATTGGACAAGTTGAGACTGTGTTCAGATTTGGTTGGCCTTAGTGGTCATAGAGCAATGATAGATTCTATTTAGGAGAAATGGTCTCCAAGTGGGAGATTGTTGAGTGTGGATCCCTTTAGGGATATCACATGACCATAGGAATACATTTTGGGGGCATAGAGAGCTCCATAAATATGGGGAGTGCATTTTTTCCCACTCCATTTTTTGTGGAACCTTGCTCCACATGTGAGTGGAATATTTCTTATTTTATCTAATTTCTATGTTTTCATGTTTTATAGAGTTGGTTGTTAGATGTATATTTTCCATGTTGACTTCCTTATTTTGAGGGAGTTGGTTGTTCATTGGAAAATTTATTGCCTTCCTTTTTATAAGGGGTTGGTTGTGATCACATGATTGCTGGAAAATGTGCCTTAAAAGGTGGAGAGTCAATCTTGGCATGTTCCTTCTTGGATAAGCTTTTGTATGTGCTTGATGAGGTGGAATTGAGTTATCTTTTGTGGATGATGCCTATCTTGGATAAGCATGGCACAATTTCTCCTCTTTTTGTAGATTTTCCCTCATTTTCTATATATACAAGGTGTGGTGTGGCATTTAGAGGTTGATGGTTTATTTGTAGGGTGTGGCTTTGAGGATCAAAGTCAAAGGTGTAGATGTTTTAGCAAAGTGCATGTGTTTATTGCAGGGTGTGGTATAGCAGCTCGTGAGATACAACATTGTGTATGTGTAGGTAAAATTTTAGCTTTTTGTGCATCATTTTCTATAAGAGATTTTTATATCTCTGTGAGAGTTCATTGTAATCTTGTTTTAGATTACTATTTTATTTGATAACTTTCATGGTGGATGTAGCCCAACTTGGGTGAACCATGGTAGATCTTGTCATGTGTGTTTGATTCTTGTTCTCTCCATTTTTATGCTTTCATAATATCTATGATTTGAGGAATGTTTTTGTGATGCATGTTATTGCATAATTTAGATATGATTTATGGTCATATTATATCTAGTTTAAAGTTTTTTTAATTCTTAACAACTTGTAGGTTTTGGTTTCCTAATTGAGAGTGCAAGACTAAATATGTCAAATTCATTTTTAAGGGATGTCATCCACTTTGGGATTTAATTCCATTGGATCTTCATGATTCCATCTTGGTTAAGTTTAGCTCTAGGACTATCCCTATTTACTTCATCAATTATTTGGGCTTTGAAAACCCCAACATTATTAATGAATTCAATGATATATTAGTCATCTTGAAATACCTAGAATTTTTCTACATTGTTGGGGATAGAGGGACATGGGACTAACTAAATGGAAATTTATTACAACTCAATGTCGCCAAGGGGGGTTAAACTCATAGCTGAGGATGCTAATGAATCGATAATCTGATTATCCTCCCTCATAATGGGTATGACATGGAATGCATTAAACATATCGATTAAATCCCATTACCTATGTTTATAATTTCTAAGGTATGATAGTTTGCAATGAAACTTACTCATTATCTGATTTACAGAAAACTCAAAATTATTGAATACTTTTGGCTCCTTGGCCTTATGTTTTAATGTAAATTATAGTCCTAGAACTAATGCCTCATAGTCTAAAAGATTATTGGTGCATAGGAATTGCAATCGATAAGTAGCTAGATGTTTCTTACCATGGGGATCAATAAGTAGAACTCCAAGCCCAGAACATGATTTAGAGTGGGATCCATCTACATATAATGAACATTGCCTAGACAAATCTATGTCGTCATTAGTCTTGCCTTTAGTAGGCTTTATTTTTAGGATGTTTATCCCTCAGTCAGAATTGACTAAGCTTACTTTCTCATTGATCACATTATATTACGTGATTGGGTGCTTCATCCCAAGCTCTCTATCCACCCTTATTTGGTAGGCAACACTTCTCTATGGCAACCACATATAAGATAAATCAATGTCGATGTATACATTCAAATATTTGTACCAACATTGGTTAAGTAACATTCTATATTCTTCAGAGATGTCTACAACTTGGATATCCATGAATTGCTAGATTATAGGCTCTAATTTTAGTTGTATGTGCACATTGAGCAACTTACCAACCACTCTGACCTCATAATTATATAGTGGGACTATGACCATGTCTGACTTGATGAGGACCAAACCTAATTTCTCATAAATGTCTGCAGACATTACCTTGGCTAAAGCACCTAAGTCTACTAAGCAGTTATGCATGTTATTCCCAAATAATCTAATAGTTAAAAGAAAGGGAGGAACTTCAATCTTGTTTTTGTGAACAATAACATTGGTATGTGCAGTCTTTTGCTTTGTTTGGGTTGGCTGAATTGACTTTTTAATGAGTGACTTCAGTAGAAGATCACACTGCTCAGTGATTTGAGCAAGCTCATGAAGAGTGATATTCACTTTAATCTTATTCATATCTTTGACTATGTTGTATCCAAATTTCCCTTGGGGTAGTTAAATTTACACATGGGATTTGGATTCATTAGGCCTTAGAGGTGGAGGGTCATTCCTAACATTATGATCAAGAGGAGGTGCAACATTGTTTGGAGGATTTACGGTAGTGAGGGGTTGTTGTTGTTGTTGGTTCCTAAGGGTATAATTGTTTATTTGAAATTATTTTAAGGCATGCACTTCACTATTGCTCTCTTCTCATTCATTCTCTTCTTGGCTAGGAAACTCCATGGTTTCTAATCCCATGGTTGTGCTAGGAAGCCTATCAATATTATATGATTCAAGTTGGTTTGGTACTAGCTCATACACTTTCATTTATCTTTGGAAGATGTATAATGTGTTACACAATTCAATACAATAAATCTCTTGATGTTGGGTCATGTTATGCACATGACACCAATTAGGAAGAGATATCTTACATATATTAATTTTAGGTAGCTTATTAGAAGACTCTGGATGATTTTGGGGGCAATTGTAATTTTTATTTTGCCTCTAGTAAGTGAAGTTCCTATTTGAACTCTTAGCACCAGAGCTATCTATTAACTATTCTAGTCACCATTTGGTTGCAACATGTATTCCAAGGTTTACCTGATCTTCACGAGCTCACACCATGTTTATTGATGAGAGTAAGATTACTATTCACATAAACACTGTTCATGGTTACTATTCATAGTGATGTGGCATAGTGATGATGTGGCATAGTCCTAAGGTGGATTTTAGATGATGTGGCATGGACCACATGGAATATTTTATGAATAAAAGATGACATGATAAAAGTGGGGCACCATTTTTGAGTGGCTCCATAATTATATTGCATAAGTCAAAAGTTGATTTCAATTTATCTTAGAATCTTTGAAAGAGAACAAGAAGTGATCATGTGCTTGGGCTCATATATGTGAGATTAGGGGATAAGATATTCAATCACATTCAATTGATTGATATTAATCATAATGGAGGTCCACCTTTTGACCATGGACAAGCACCTTCACATGTGGACACTATTCATGAATAGTGAATGTGGTGCCATTTTCCTCTACATGGAATTTCTTTCTCACCTCTCTCTTCTCCTTTGTAATTATATATAAACATGGCCCTTTCCTTTGTAAAAAATATTCTTGGAAATTTTTGAATGTGATGTAGAGGATAACTAAACTATCCCACACTTTGTCTTGCTTCAAGATGCTCTTCTTTGAAAATGGATCACTAGTTCATTCTTCACTCTATAGTTCTATGGTTCTTCAGGGTGTATTGTGGTTAAAGGTGTCTTATAATGATCATTAAGGTCTCTTTATACCTCTCAATTCACTTACAAACTCTTAAACACTTCTTACCTTTCACTAGACAGGCCTTGTAGCCTTTATTTGAGCAAATTCACTTAGTACGGTCCTATACAGAGGCATATGAAGAAACAAAAAAATTATTTTAGTACCCTCTATCCCTAATCATATCTAAATGAAATTTCAAGTTCAAAATATTCCTTTAAATCTCTTTTCTAATCCTTCTTTGCTCACTGTTAGGCCTAATTAGGCCTTGTCAAACCCTGCTTACAAACAACCCCTTGTAACAATACGGAACCATACTCAACCACATCAAAACCACTAAAATATCTTTAAATTCACTAAGTCCTACAAAATGACAAATTTTTAGGTATTTCCATTAGTTCAATCTTCTATAAAGTGATTTTCAAGTTCGAAACCCTAGTTTGGGGTTCTTTGCCTCTGTAGGCACCCGAAAGCAAACAAGTTACTTATACTCACCATACATTTTCAAAAAGATCTAAAGTTTTATAAGGTGTTTTTTGATATAAAAGACCTTTCAAATCCAAAAAAATTTCACAAGTTTGCCTCTATTCCTCTTTTCCATGGGAATCTTGCTCTCACTGAATGCTCAGATGCAGTCTGCAAGGTCTACAAGTTCTCTCTTGAGGGTATTTGATCCCTAACAGGGGTTTTAAATGTTACACAAGGTTGATATAGGCTCCTAATAATTCAAATCATCTCTTTTCATCAAAAACCATGCTCATAACATCTTTGTTTCATCAAATACTCAACACCTTGTCTAATTTTTTGAGTGTAGATACAATATGTAGGTTTATAAAGTGTTGTCTTGGGAATTAAGACTTCTCAAAAAAAATTTAACACTATGAATGATTGAATGAAACTTCACCATGCCACACATACTGTAAAATCATTAATCAACCACCTTAACACCCCTGTTACAACTCTTTACAATGTTTTGTTTGATGATAGTCTGTGCAAGCCTATGTTCAACAGGGCTATATGGAGTTTTTGTAAAATTATGTGAAACAAAGTAAACTAATTGCACATACACATTTAAAAAGTATAATATGGACTCAAAAATTCAAATAAAACTTCAAAAACATATCACTATCACACCTTCCATCTTGTGAGCATTTGAAAACACAATCAACAACTTGTGCACACACAGAAAATAAGGTTGTAGACCCTATTTTCAAAACTTGGGATTCTTCATTATTATTTTATAAGGACTAGATCCCCTTTACATTTGAATGCACATGTAAAACTGATTAAGAAACCAAAATTGATAAGTTTTATATCTAATATATCTACCCTAACTACTTCCAACTGTCACTAACAAGAGTGTTTGTTCCTTAACACAAACAACAAGGTTGATATTCCATACAAAAGTGACCCTTGGCCCATGATATGATCCATGGTGTCTTTAATAAAGTTTCCTAATCACTAAAACTTTTAAAACTTCTTTTCAATTCTCCTATAACACCCTTTCTATGCAAAATAATTCAAATTTTCAAACTTGACAAAATGGCAATAAAATCTAAATTTGAAAATCTAGACTATCCTAGCACTCCTAAGTACTTGGAAAGCATTCCAAGGTGCCTAAGAAGACTCCTAACATATTTTTCAACATCATAAACATGCTAATTGATTAAAAAATATTGGCCAATCCAAAATTTCTTGAACAAACATCAAATTGAGTCATCCAAGAAAGATGCTCCTGCATCATACACCTGGGGTCTGAAATAAACTTTCCATGAAATTTTGTCAACTTGTCTTGATCTCATCAACATTATTCTCCTTGGTTATCTTATTATATGAATTGGTACACCCTCCTAGATCCCAAGGTATATGGGTGGCACATAGACCTCTTTGTGTTATGACCAACTCCACCTTACTCCTTTGAGTTTAATGTCTTGCATAGTGATCGCCCACGTGATCATCTTTAGCACCTAGTTCTTGTCCTACAACCATCCTACACATGGAACACACAAATCAAAGAAAATAAACTTATGGCTATCTTCCTGGAAACCACTCTCTTGTTTTGACATGTTTATCCTTGCTAAGCTTGGATCTATTGTATTTGGAATTACTACTGATCGTTCCTTTTTCTCTTTTACAAGATCCTCAACTTTTGCAAAGTCTTTATCCACTTCTTCCTGTTATCCACTCTCCCCTTGATCATTATATTCACTTTCCATCACCAACTCCCTCAACATGCTCACCTTCTCAACAAAGCCTTCTAGAAACTCTTTGTCTTGTGTGAGGGACAAATAATAGGATAAGTTTATAAACAACTCCTTCATGTGTTCATCTGAGAATAACTTAGCCTACTAGTTTGAGGGTAACAACTCTGTGTTACTTGTAACCAATTCCTCAAAACGTTACTCAACTACTTCCTCCTCTCCCTTCATTGCCTTGGTAACTTATGCTACACTGGATTATTATTGGCACTTGCCTTTAACTATCATGCTCATGTACTTATTGCTAAAACTAATTTGCTTGGGTAGGTACTTCTTCTCTCTAAACATCATGACACTACCTGGTGTTTCTCTCCATGCATTGTCCTTCAATGGTTTTAAAGTATGCTTACAGTCATCCTTTTTAATGGTATAGGTGTTATCTCTCCCATCATGAAAATATCTCCTATCATATTTCCATGGTCTTTCAAGAATGACGTGGTAAACATAAATGGGAATGACATCACATAATATTCTATCCTTGTATCCACCTATCTGTAAGTCTACATAACTTTGTTCACTCACTAGTACTTGGTGACTATTTTGGATCCAAGAGACCTTGTATGGGATTAGATGCTTGCTTCTTTATAAGCCTAGTTTAAACACCATCAATGAAGACACTAAGTTATCTATACTACCATTGTCAACTATAACCCTACAACACTTACCTTTACTTTTGCACATGGTCCTAAATAATGTTTTCCTTTGTGGTGGTTATCCCTCCTCTTGGCTAGTCTTCAAGAGAACTCTCTTCATCAACAAGCTCTCACCTATTTCAAGTTACTCCACATATTTATGCAATGCATCTACACTATCATCTTCTTGTTTCACCACTTGATTTCTATTTTCACTCCAAGAGCTGTCATTTTGAACATCCTTAGGACACTCATATGACCTATGCCCTAAAAACTTGTTGCACTTGCCTAAAAGCCAACCATTACCTCTTCCTCTACCATATAATATACCACCTCTATTTCCATAACCACCTTTATTTGATGAAATTTAAGCCTCTGAATTGATGCCCACTTATTTGATTTGACCTTGCCATTGACCTCTATTGCTTGGCTGCCCTTTTCCTTCTTGTTAGCCTCTACCTCTGTAGTTATACCACCTCTACCTCTATTCAATTGGCTTTGGCTTATTGAAAACTTATATTCTACCCTCTAACCTCTATTCAATTATCTTAGGTGCCAAAATACTCAACTCATCTTGAATAACAAACTTTAAGTCATTCATGTACCTAGTAACCTTCTCAGCATCCTCTTCTATGTGGCGTGCTCAAATGGTCAACTTGTAGAACTCCTCCATGTAATATTTCACTATCATATATTTTTTCCTCAAGTTTTTAATTCTCTTAGACAAGTGGATCTAATAATTCTTAGGCATGAACTTACCTTTCATCTTGGCCACCATCTTGTCCCATGACCTTATCTTATCTTTGCCTCTTCTTCTTCTTTCTTCCTAGATGCCATCCCACCACAAAGATGCATGACCCTTTAGTCTTGTTATTTGAAACTTCACCATATTATTCTCATCCATCTCTTTATAATCAAATTATTTGTCAATAGTTGTGATCTAATCAGCCAATTACTCCATATTAAGACTACCCTCATACATGAGCACCTCCATCTTGGGCTTTAAAGTCACCCCAAGCACTACTCTAATGAATCTCTCTTAAACTCTTCATTTATTGTTATTCATGAGTAATCTCATCATCTCCCTCACTAACATCACCTCTATTTATCTTTCTTCATTGTGTCAATCCATGGCTTGCAATCTTGCTTACAGGTTCCTCATTTTAACTACCAAAACATCCACTGCTTACAACCTCCTTTGGGATGATTTTTCTGCTCCTCATCCTCTAAATATCACGTGTATTTATTATTTTCCCAATATCTCCTAATATTTGATACCAAATGATGCAGAGGATAACTAAACTATCTCATACTTTATCTTGTTTCAAGATGCTCTTCTTTGAAAATGGATCACTAGTTCATTCTTCACTCTATGGTTATATGTTTCTTCAGGGTGTCTTTTAGTTCAAAGTGTCTTATCATTCTCATTAAGGTATCTTTATACCCCTCAATTCACTTAAAAACTCTTCAACACTTCTTACCTTAACATTGACAACTTCTTACCTTTCACTAGATAGGCCTTGTAGCCTTTATTTGAGCAAATTCACTTAGTAAGGTCTTGTACAGAGGCATATGGAGAAAAAAAACTTGATTTTAGTACCCTCTATCCCTAATCATCTCTTAGTGAAATTTCAAGTTCAAATTCTTCCTTTAAATAACTTTTATAATCCTTCTTTGCTCATTGTTAAGCCTAATTAGGCCTTATCAAACCCTACAACAACCCCTTGTAACAATATGAAATCGTAATCAACCACCTCAAAACCACTAAAATTTATTTACATGCATTAAGTCATATAAAATGATAAATTTTTAGGTATTTCCATTAGTTTACTCTTTTGTAAAGTGGATTTCAAGTTTGAAACCCTAGTTTAGGGTTCTCTGCCTCTGTAGGCACCCGAGAGCAAACAAATTACTTATGATCACTTCTCATAGTGTTTTAAAAATCTCTAAAAGTCTTATAAGATTTTTTTTTGATATAACACCTTTCCAATCCAACAAAATTCCATACCTTGGCCTTTGTTCCTCTTTTTCATGGGAATATTGCTCTCACTATATACTCAGATACAGTCTACAAGGTTTGCAAGTTCTCTATTGAGGGTCTTTGATCCCTAACAGGGGTTTTAAATGTTACACAAGGTTGATATAGGCTCCTAAAAATTAAAATCATCTCTTAGCATCAAAAACCATGCTCATAACATCTATGCCATTAAATACTCAACACCTTATCTAATTTTCTAAGTGCAAATACAATTTGTAGGTTTATACAAATATTATCTTAGGAATTAATACTTATCCAAAGAAATTATAACATTGTGAATGATTTAATGAACCTTCACCATGCCACACATACCGTACAATCATCAATCAACCACCTTAAAACCCATGTTACAACTATTTACAATGTTTTGTTTGATGACAGTCTATGCAAGCCTGTGTTCAACATGGCTATATAGAGTTTCTTGTAAAATGATGTGAAACAAAGTAAAATAATTGAAAAAACACATTTAATAAGTATAATATGAACTCACAAATTCAAAAAAAACTTCAAAAATGTAGCACTATCACACCTTCCTTCTTTTGAGCATTTGAAAACACTTTCAATAACTTATGTGCACACAAAAAACATGGTTGTAGACCCTTTTTTCAAAACTTGAGATTCTTCATTATTAATTTCTTTGGACTAGATCCCATTTACATTTAAATACACATATTCAAAACTGATTGATAAACCAAAATTAACAAGTTATATATCTAATATAACTACCCTAACTACTTCCAACAGTCACTCACAAGAGTGTTTGTTCCTTGACACAAACAACAAGGTTGATCTTTCATAAAAAAATTGACCCTTAGCCCATGGTATGATCCATGGTGTATTTATTCAAGTTTATTAATCAATAACACTTTCAAAACTTCTTGACAATTCTCCTACGACACCCTTTCTATGCTAAAAAATTCAGATTTTCAAACTTGACAAAATGGCTATAAAATCTAAATTTGAAAATCTAGACTATCCTGACACTCCTAAGTACCTAAAAAACGTTCCAAGGTGCATAATAAGACTCATAACATCTTTTTCAACATCCTAAACATGCCAATTTATTACAAAATATTGGCCAATCTAAAATTTCTTTAACAAACATCAAATTGAGTCATCCAAGAAGGATGTTCCTGCATCATAATGCCTTTACAACAATAAAAATTTGATTTTTGCCTTATAATATGCTTGTATGTTTTGTGAATTCATGGATTATATATATTATTAGTGTGATTAAGCTAATTTTTCCTTTATTTTCTATCCAATTCCCTCACCTATATACATGAAAATACTCATTTACAAGTTATAGGTTGTGTAATATCCAGGTTTATGCAATATTTAGTTGTGGATTTTCCATTTGCCATCCCTTCTAAGTGTTGTCACAATATCCATACCTTCATATAAAATACTTATGATTTTTTTAAAATTTATGAGTTGTGTATGTTTTTAGTTTCCTTTAGCTTCATTGTGCATGATCAAGCAAGTGAAGGATCAAATTTCTGGTGCGTCGCCATCTTTTCTTTCAATTCCTTGTTACCCTTTTCTCTCTATCTTTTTTCTTTGAAGAAGTATAAATAGTGTTATATTAGGTGATTCACTAGGGTAATGAGCCCTCTCTGGAGATTAACTCCATCTTTAGGTCACCCACAACCTAGGAGTGTTTCTATTGTGTCAGTTGAAGGGAGATACCTTGAAACCACTTCTTGAAGAGTGCAACTTCAAGTGACAATAATTTATGGCATGCTCAGTGGGACATGGTTTGATGATCCTTAAATCATATAATGGAGAAATATTGGTTTTTTTTTTAGTACACCAACCTTTGGAGGCATTTATACAAGCATCAATGGCAACTCTGAGTTCCTCCAGCTGGTTTTAGTAGCCCAAGTATTCTTTCCAAGTAGTTTTTTATTTTCCACATGAAGTTTGATGGCTAGATATGAAGGAAATTTATATTTTACACCTCCTTATCAACAATATAATGATCCATACTAGCCCTATGTTGAGCCATATCATTCCTAAAATGACCTTTTTTTCTCCACATATGGCTCTCATTATGCTTCTTACTAATTTTCTCATGCTCCCAATCAACCCTTTGTAAGCTATGTTTCTCCTAATTAGCCCCAAAAGAGTGCTAGAGATATACAAATTGATTATGAAAAAAAAATGATGGATATTGATAGAGAACAAGAATATAATTTTCACCATCCCATGAAATCTCCTATACCTATGCAATCTCCACCCATTCTTCTTCAAGTTCCACAAACTCCTCAACCTAGGAAATTTCCAAGCTTCTCGACCACTCCTTCCATGCCAAGTCAAAATGAATAAGAGATAAAGGTTTTAGAGGCTAAACCAATTAAAGTCCCAAGATTTTATCAAAGAAAACCTTCTAAACAACCAAGGAAGTTTTCAAGCTTCTTATCTACTCCTCATGTGCCAATCCAAAATTAAAAAAAGAGAAGAGGTTGTAGAAGAGAAGCTAATAAAATTTTCAAGTTTTAGGAGTGCCTCTTCAATCCCAAAGCCCATTCAAGATCATCCCATAATGTCCCACATTGATCTTAGTAATGATTATGTGAATTCTACTTCATTAGTTAAACTTTCTTTCCCTCCCACCATCTCCCCTTTTAAAGGAGAACCTGCTGTATGGAGAGCAAGTGAAAACCTTTCAGCTAAAGAGGATGATGATACAAATGAATATGATGATGAAATATTCATTGGTAGTCCTCATTATGCCATCATATTAGACTTGGGACAAGAAGAATAAAATCATTCTTTTGGGCACACTTTTGATGAAGAGGATGTTGAGCCTGAAGAAGAAGACATCAACTTGTTTGATGAACTACCACTTTGTGTGATGGAGGAGGACCTTGAGGGTGAACAAAAATTTCAAGAGGATCATTTAATTCAATAATAAGATCATAGTCAACTCAAAATCAGCTTTCATACACCTATAAGTGATAGGGAGTTAGGACTTATTTGAGATCTTGGGAGCAGGTTATGTTCCTCTTCAAGGAGACTATGATATGAATGTGCTCAAGGAGCATAATGATAGAGAAAAAAATGCAAGAGTGAGGGAAAATATGATTGATCAATGTTTGTCTTAAAAATAGGATGTCTTATCAGGTATCTATATTGGTTGGAGGCCAACAAGGAGAAGCCATGATATGTTGTGCTTAATTCAGAGCATAAAATTGAGCATAAATAAGAGCAAGATCAACTTGCCTATCCTCTCCAAGATAGTTATATGTCCAACTAATCAGATTGAGTAAATGAGTTTATTTATGTTCTTATTCTTGGATAATAATATCACCAATTTGTTAAAAAATATTATTTTTCTCCGTCTTTTATTGGTTGCCCTTAAACATGAAAAGCATATTAGATTAGTAAGAAAGGGCAACTATTTTGTACAACCAGCCAATGGATTTGTGTAAATTCCATATGATTGGTTAGTCTTTTATTTCTTCCAAGTGTTAATTAAACATTGTAATAACGTGATTAGTTTTATTATAATTCCTCTAAGTGTTTGCGTGCACATCATAGTCGTAGTTTAATTGTATTAATATTTCTTCCAAGTGCTTGCATGCACACGTAGTTGTTATTATTGGGAAGGCATTTTCAGTCCTTCCAAGTTTGTTCGAAGGCATGTTGCAGCCATGGTTATATTTTAAGATCAAATTTGTGATGGAACACATACGAATCCATGCCTAATGGACTACATAAGGCTACTGGATTCATGACTAGCAGGCAGTCATACTATAGAGGTCTTTAGAATGTTAACTGTTCTAGTCACCATTTGGTTGCATTATGGATTGCAAGGTTTACTTGATCTTCACTATATCATGTCATGTTTACTGATGAGAATAATATTGCTATTCACCAAACACTATTCACAAAAAATTATTCACTAAACACTATTCATGGTTACAATTCATAGTGATGTGGCATAGTGTTGAGGTGGATTTTAGATGATGTGGCATGGCCCACATGAAATATTTTATGAAGAAAAGATGACATGACAAGAGTGGGGCACCAATTTTGAGTGGCTCCATAATTATATTTCATAAGTCAAAAGTTGATTTCAATTTGTCCTAGAATCTTTGAAAGAGAACAAGAAGTAATCATGTGTTTGGGCTCACACATGTGAGAGTGGGGGACAAGATTTTCAATCACATGAAATTGATTGATATTAATCATAATGGAGATTCACATTTTGACCATGGACAAGCACCTTCACATGTGGACACTATTCATGAATAGTGAATGTGGCACCATTTTCCTCTACATGGAATTTCTCTCTCACCTCTCTCTTCTCGTTTGTAATTATATATAAACATGGCCCTTCCATTTGTAAAAAATACTCTTGGAAAGTTTGGAATGCCTTTGGAGCAATATAAATCTAATTTTACTTTCTAACATGCTTTTATGTTGTGTGAATTCATGGATTCTTGATCTTATCAGTGTGATGAAGCTAATTTCTCCTTGATTTATTGTCCAATTATCTCACCTATATACAAGAAAATACTCATTTACAGGTGGTAGGTTGTGTAATATCCAAGTTTATGCAATATTTGGTTGTGTATTTTCTATTTGACATCCCTTCTAAGTGTTGTCACAAGCTCCATACCTTCCTACAATATACTCATGCAAATTTGTAAATTTATGAGTTGTGTATGTTTTTAGTTTCCTTTAGCTTCATTGTGCATGATCAAGCGAGTGAAGGATCAAATTTCCAGTGCATCACCATCTTTTATTTCAATTCCTTATAACCCTTTTCTCTCTATCCTTTTTCCTTGAAGAAGTATAATTAGTGTTAGATTAGGTGATTCACTAGGTAAACTAACCCTTTCTAGAGATTCACTCCATCTTTAGGTCACCCACAACCTAAGAGTGTTTCCATTGTGTCAGTTGAAGGGAGAAGCCTTGAAACCACTTCTCCAAAGGGTGCAACTTCAAGTGACAACACTACCCATTTGCCTTTGCAAACTAAAGAAGTCATTACTTAGTCTTTGCACCATTTGTTGGATAACATCTAACTCATTCTTTTTAGACTCTTATGGTATAGTTTGGGTATTGTTAACAATCGCTAAAATTATTTGGCTTTACAAGTGGGGAACTACCTCATTGTTCACTAGGTTGATAAAATCCAGGTGCTAATTTGGGGTAGCATGTCTCAAAGGGAGATGGTTAGTTATTGGTAATAGTTGACATTAGGAAATAAGCTCAAGGATGGCATGTTGGGTAATGCATTAGGAATAGAAGCCATCATTTGGTCTTATGGGTTGATCTTCCTATCAACCTTTATAATTTTTACATATGCCAAAGGTAAGGTTATTACCATAGGGTCTCACCTCAATAACATCATGGTTCATGGGTCTAATGCATTTTTGTACATCTTTAATGCTAGTTGAGCATCAAGTCTGTAAAGATTGCTGACTCAACTATACATCTTCTAGAAATGGTCATTGAAATTATTAATAGGCTCATTGGGATCTCTTTTGATACATGCAAACTATTAATACAAGACATTAAGATCTATGACTTGCCCAAATTGGGCTAGGAAAGTACTACTAAATTGGTTCCAACTTGTGATAGAGTCCTTAGGAAGATTTAAGAATTAATCATATGATGTGTCCATAAGCGTGAAGGGTAAAATCCTAAAATCCACATCCTCATGCTCAACATTGAGAAGTCTCAGAGTAGTTTTGTATGATCTTACGTGCTCCCTCTATAGTCTATCCTACATTGGGAGTGAATCTTGGCAAGTATCTCACTGGATTCCTAGGTAGGTCATCGATAACTCTAGGTAAGTTTATTCTAGACCTAACAAGCCAAGCCATAAGGGCTACTATGGGTATACACTGGTTCTGGGTGGTTTGAGATGAAGAGTTAGTGGACACTAGGTTTATTATGGATTTAGGTATTCTTCCACCAGTTTGAGCCCTTATGTGGATTTGTAGTGGCGAGATAATCAATCTCCCATGGACATATTGGGATATGGTAATGCACACACTAGGATCCATCTTGGTTTATTATGAATAATTCAATCACAACTACTCTTCTTGGGCCAACTGCCCATGTATTTAATCTTACAACAGGATGGGGAAGCAAAAGTATAAGCAAATCAAGAAAATTTCAATAAATTTCAAATGCATATAACAATTATTAGGCAACTTTCATGAACTTTAAACAATTGACAACTAATCTATCACTCAATTAAAATTTAAACCACAACTTTAGGGCCCTCTTTCTAGTTCAAGTTGTTGTTCATCCTAAAATTCTCTGGTCTGAAAGCACTCATGAGGTTGAGTGCTCTAGGGAGAAAAGTAGGGGACAATGTATGGGATAAATATATCCCCTCGTTAATTTTAGGATTAATTTTGGTTCAATCTAAGGACTGAATAGTCTAACCTTATTCTACTCAAAGATAAATATTGGTTACCACTAGAGGCTCAATGTTTTTTTGATGACAATTTAAAATCATTTGTTGTTATGCTCTTTAAGGCTAGAGTACCATTGAGTATCACTTTACCACATTATAAAACAAGCAAGAGTGTAGTTCAGTTCCAAAACAAAAATTAAAAAAAGGAGAAAGTGAGAGAAAAAAAGAGAGTTTCCAATTATGAGAATGATAGTGCTTCAAAATCCAAAATTTTCCAAGTCACAGTTAAACTATTGTGTACCTGATTTAACAGTTGTACAAACTTGTAGAGACACAATGGGAAAGCTGCTAAGGACTAAATGTGAATGCATAACTCAAGGATTCTTCACTAAATGTAAACACATAAAATACATGTAGCTATCACACACATAATTTTAAGATTACTTTATAGTTGCAAGTACATAAAGTAAAGAGTGTTCTAATGAAAATGAAAAGAATTCATAAGCAAATTAGATTAGTTGTAACATAATCTAATTATTGTATTCAATTATGTAATTAAGCATATTACCAACCCTTTTACATAGGAATGGATTCAAAACAAGAAATAATGGACAACATTTAGTGAGCATAAGACAAAGTTTAAACAAGTAAAAATATATCACAATATTGATAGAGTTTCTTTACACCAAGTACCAACCCTAGCAGACAAGCAAATTTCAAAAGTAAGAGAGAATAGCAGGTGTAATCCTGACTACATTTCAACATCATTTTATGGCTCAAATTTACCAACCCTTTACAATAGGAAACAACATCCCTTATATAGATAGATTTATCCATAAAGCTCACTCAGCCCACTATTGGGGTGGTTACAACATTCAATGATGTTTGGAGAATGTAGTTGGGATTCTGATAGATTTACTCGCATGAACATGACATGCAATTAGAAGCCACACCTCTTTAAGACAAAATATTTATTCTTTATGTTATTTGTCTCTTATGACTCCTTATGATGCACATACTAAACAATAACTCATGCCATTTTAAGTGATTTATATATAATTTGGTGGGTTAATTACAATCATACTCAAATATTAGCGGTAATTTGTCATTGGAATTTTCTTAGAACTGCCATCCCACCATGCTCTGCATAGACTTCCACATTCAATTCACATAATGATTAAATGGATATGTCTATTTAGTCTGACTTTATGACCTTCGAGTTAATTTCCCCATTATTTATCCTAAATTATGTCACTTCTGGATCTATAAGTTGGTGAGGAGTTACTTGCATTTTGAAAATTATTTGGTGATTAAACCTACTTATTTGGCTATTGGCCTTCTTTCAATTCTCTAGGGTTGATTTCCTTGCCACATAATAGCCTATCATTTTGCCCGAGCCTTGCCTATGCTTTGACTATGCCTCAACCATGGATTAACAGGATGTTTCCATGTGGTGACATCCTGATAATCTAGAGCTTAGATGTGCATTAGGATTGTATGGATCACCCTAGGGTAGTGGGTCATCTAGATTGTGCCACATGGTGTAATCTTGTTAATCCACTTGTCTAGGGGTTGTTACATTATACAGACCACCCTAGGATAACATGTCATTGAGATCATACGATATGGCACAATTATGCTAATCCACTCATCTGGAGCCCTATTGACTTTGTACGGTGGCTTTAAGATAATGATTCATTGGGATCGTGCCATGTGGTGCAATACCACTAATCTACTTACCTAAAAGCTTACTAACTTGTTGAATTCCCATAGAGCAGTGGAAATACACCACATGGCTATAGGCAAAATTGTCAAAAAATGATTAAGTGTCTAAATGCTTTGGAGAATGGGTCGGGGCCATCAAGATGATGCCATATGGCTCTATAAATGAAGTGTGCACCTACACAATGATATAAAGAAACACATTCAGTGACTCAAAATTTTAAAAATAGATGGTTATGAAAATTCAAATGAAAATGACTATGTTTTTCAAAATAGAAATGATTAAGTTTTCAAAATAAAAGTAGAAGGGCACAGAAACTTAACAAAGGGAAAGCCATTTCATTGAATCCAAAGCTAAAATTTATGATCCCGACTAAGGTAAGAGAAGAATTTCATGAGCAATTATTCATTATCATTGAAATAATTTTAAAAAAATTACAATGTTAAAGGCAAAATTACAAAAGACCCTAAAAAGGTTAGATCATTGTTTATATTTACTCCAGTTCTAGATGCACTATATAGACCAAGGATTTGTAATAAATATTTACTATGCAGACTTGGTAAAACCAATGAAGCACAACTTTAATATTTCAAATATTCACATCTAGACAACTACAAACCATAGGCCTAACAAAAAGAAAAAGAGTCCCCATATGAAAACTAAAGATGGGGCATGTTGGTCACAACACTAACGCCTTTCAAAAAAAAAATTAGATTCAAATTTTAGTAAAATGACATTACTAATAATATTGTAAAAATGATTTAGGTGTTTGCATATTAAATGTTTCTATAGGCATACATAACATTTATACTAGTTTTGTGGTTGATCCTTGAAGAGGTTGGAGGACTTCCTTTCTAGGAGGAGGTTGATTTGTGTCTAAAGGTGACTCCTTCACCTTCACTCCTAGAATTTTCTGCTATTGTTTGTGGTTGACACTGCTTAGTGTTGGTTATGAGGTGAACTTGTGATTCATGGGTGTTTTGCAGACTAATTATTGATGCATTGCAACTTTTTTGTTGACCCTTAGCCTTGGTTTTCATTTTAGGTCCTTCCTTTTAGTGTTATTATGTGTATTCTCTTCTGGTGCTCATGATGTTTGTTCCCTATTAAGTTTGTGTGTTTGGGGACTAGGTCCCTTGTTGTGTCCTAGATCCAATTTGGGAACTCTGGTCTCTATAAAAGGTCTTCTTGTGGGTCGTGGGGTCCCCTCAAAATCCTCACCTCTATCGTATCAAAAAAAGATGTTTTTACAAATTTCATATAAGTATTTATACCCTAATTCTCTTTTTATTACAATTATCCCCTTCACCAAATGATGATGATTATTAAGGATAGGACCCACAAATTCAAAGGAAAGGGATTTGAAGTATGATGATTAAATGTTTGTTAGGGTATAAATATAATCATTACAAGTTTACACAATAATTGGGTGAGCATTTTTTTACTAAATCAATAAATATTAAAACATTTCCGATCTTTTCTCATGGTAATTATACAAGCCATATGAATGATTATTCTCTAACATAGAGGAAAGACAATGTTCCAATGAGATTTATATAATGGAAGTATAACTCAAATGATTATAGATCATTTCTTACTTTGTTACAAACTTGCATGTCATTAATTCAACATACAAGGTACATGTAAATAATTAATTGAATGCAACATACAAGGTATCATAAAATCTAATCATCTTAATTAGATTAAAAATAAGGATGGATACAAGATAGATCACAAATACTTTTTTGCTTTTTGTTATGAGTTTATAACAATAGTATACAATTCATATTATGTAAAACTTCAAATTATTTGCAATTTAAAATTCAATTTACTTATCGCATAAGACATAAAACTTATATAGATTCTCATAAACAATTATAGCAAGACTATGAATAAGTGTTTGATATTTCCTTTACTCATTGCAAAGATAGATCCAAAGAAGGTATCAAATCTGAGATTGCATGAATAGGGTTTTAATCATTTATGAGGTGATTATTACATCATTTAGAATATTTAACAATGACCATTAATTTCATTTCAATAAAAAACATAAATAAGGATGGAATACATGCACCCATAATTAGTGATCGAGTTGTTAGTCCACTCTTCATCCATGCCATTATCGAGAAGGATGTTATTATTTATCCCTTCAACCACCCTCACAGTGGGTGCAGGGTGTTCTATAAAATGTAAAGGAAAATTAATTTGTTATTTTAATCTTACTACCATATAAAAATCATGACCCAATACTCTTTTTACTACCATACCTAGCTTATTGTCCCATAGTAAATAAAAGACACACTTCCCACTTCTCATAGTAGAGTTTTCTTGGTTTAAGGCATGGAAATAAAACATAAGGGACATAATATAATGATCATGAAATGAGACAAGAAGGAAAATTTCATGATCAAATATAAATATATATTCAACATAATAGAAGAATATAAAATGTAATTGTAAAAGAGAAGCCATTAGACCAAACCATTAAATGAATTTAAACATGAAATCGCTTCTTAGTTGTAATATAGTTTTTCTCTACCCATTACCAAACTAAAACAAAAATATACAATAAGAATGAGTGTAGCAATGGTTTTCACCCTCGTTAAATTTAACTCAAGTTATAGGTGTGACTTGAAGTTTTATCCCCTTATTAATTGCTCAAATATAAATTATTAAAATTAGGGGTTATTAGCATGGGAAACTCTTTCTTGCCTAACACCCAAATCACTAGTTTGAGCTTTTACCACTTTCATGCATCACACACTAGAGGACCCTAAGCTTTATCAACTTATATATATATATATATATATATATATATATATATATATATATATATATATATATATATATATATATATATATATATATATCCTAGGGTGTAATATGTGCACATAGAGTGTTTCTCTCTTCTTCATTCTCCACCACAAACATACATAAGGTTGGTGTAGACACTATTTTTGAATTATATAACACCTCAGTCTTATACACTTGGCAAATACATATCATGGATGTACCTTCAACTTATATACCTTTTCCACTACCAAAAGACTCACACACACTATCTATATGTGCCTAATTACTTATATCTTTGTTTGACCAATGTTATTTTGATGAATAAGACCCTCTACCTTACCCAAAATGTTATAAACCTATTTATCTTCCATCTCTGTAAGTTTTAGACCTACGCCCATTTTCTATCTACACAAACACTTGCATCCCAATAAGATGCCTACATCGACATAAGTGTGCTATCCTAACGCAAGTGTCTAGTGCCCTAAAGTCATCCAGTTTACAAATAAAATATATTCCTATGGTCAGTCTAAGTGATTTAATATGAGATATTATCCAAAGGGATTGGTATAAATACAAGATCAACACTCATTCATTCCTCACCTAGCACAAACCTAGAAAATACCAATGTTGCCTATCAAAAGCATTTTATCAAGCCCTCTAGTGAGCAAAAATTATCTATTTTATCTTATTTCTATATCAATCATAGGAAAAACATATCTACATGTCTCAAGTATTGAAGGAGTATTCCATGAGCCATATTTGCCAAGTTACAATCTAGGTCATTATTGTACTTAATTATGACACATTGTATGATTCACACACAAGCCAACACGTAGAGGAGAAATAGATAAGTATGAGGCCCTCTTCAGAGTATTGGCTATGCAGGTTGTGCTTATTGATAGAGGGGTGTTTGGGGTGGCTTAACACCGTGGACACACTAACCCATTTTTCTCACAACCAATATGAATATGAAGAACTAGGGTTTTGTTATTTAACAAGGAAGGACAGTCCATGACCCAAATTTGAATACATCAAAGTGAAGGTGACACATAACTCAAAATCATCTAGGTGGTGACATCTAGTTTTAGTAGGTATTTTGTACTAGACACTTGCATTCGAGTTAGACAACAATATCGATGCAACAAACCCAAGTTAATATAAGTGTCTACAACTATAAAGGTACACTTTCTAGAATTAGGGGACTATTCTAGAATTCAAATCTAATCCACTTTTTGTCTGTTCTAGATCTAGATTTGTATTAGCATTAGAACCAACTAAGTTTTTTGTTTTAATTATTATTTCAATATCTAACATATCCATACTTTCTATCTTTAACATCTTAGCATAATAAATTTAGTATATGTTTATCTGAGTTTCACAAATAATTGGCTTACTCTAGATATAGTCTACCATCCTTGTGCCTCAAGATATCTCTACCCTTTTAACCTTGGATACCTCATATCTAGATTTTAGGGTTAAATAGATGGGAACACACAAAACAAAAAAAGATAAGATAAAATAATAGAAATAAATATTTCAAATTTGCATATTTTAATTTAAACACCCAAACAAATCATAAACATTAGTGCAAGAACCTTTAAAATATCTCAACTACACTGAATGCTGGAAACAAATAGCTTAATTACATGTGGGATAGCTTTTCAATTTTCAATCTTCAATAGTGCACACTTTATCATAGTAGTTTTGGACTTTCTTCACTTCAATTGTTATTATCCATTCCATACCACTCTCTTTGAAAAGATGTTTAATACTCAATAATCTGCATATATAGCTTGTTTATCTAGACTTAGAGAATAACACCTACTAGATAAAATGGAAACATACAATAAAGTGAAAATATTAAATAATTATGTAAATATACCAATACTATGTAGAGATGGAATCCAAAATAAGTTAGATCAAGCATTAGTCAAGAAAACTCAAGAAAATACATAAAGAAGATAACTAAGTCAACTTCCTGAAAGGGGTTTGCAAAAAGAAATTAAGAGCTATTGGAAGAAAGCATATACATCAAACCTTCCCAAGAGCATCCCACCTCCAAGTGTGGCTCAAAACATAATTTTCCCCTTGATTGGTGCTCAAGTCTTTAGCAATGACGAGTGGCATGCTCCTCCATCATCTCAAGTGCACCAATGAAACAAAGCTCATGATATTTGATCGAATGTATGCCTATAGTGAAGTTATCCTATTTAAAATTAAGCATAATAACACTCCACAAAGATGACTTGTGGAGAGAATTCTGCATAATACGTTTAAACCAAAAGAGCTTAAAAATGGTGATTTTGGCCCTCATATTTATAGACTTTTAGAAATGATCATAATCAACCATGACCATCCATCTTAAGATCAAGATGTGTGGCCATGAATCAATTCAATTTTGGAGGCTCAAATCATAAATACCCTCATTAATATTTGGAAGGAAGGGGTAGTAAAGAGGCATGGGAGGGCTTAAACTTGATATTTATTCCATTTATGGCTTATGGATACCACCCCACAAATGATGTCACCTGATGATGCAGATATTAGAAATGAATTTCCAATTAATAGATCTTCAATATCTTCCATGGATTTTTCACTTAAGCTCCTAATTTGGATTAATTTGCTTCATTGGGATTAATTAAATTTTATGTAATTATTTGGAAATTGGTTGTCCACTTAAACAAATTGGTCAAAATGTCAAGTTATTGGGTCATAATTTGAATGGAGTATAATTAGAAGAAGGTATCAATTGCATATGGACCAATACCCCATTTAGGACATTTTCGAAATAAAATAACATATGCATGTGTGGTGTGCTTCTGAATTAGAAAAATTCAGTGGTTTAGAGTGTTTAATTGCATTTTTGTCATTTTGACTTGAAATGATTTGAGAAAAATTAATAATCACATAAAATGTATTGCCCCATTTAGAGATAGATTAGCATAAATCGGCACTTATATACAACAAGCTCGAACCATTTAACACATTTAAGTGATTTTGACCCAAAATGTGCATTGTCATATAATTTCGAGTAAGATTGACAATTTCAACAAAATGGTATTAGGAATTGGATGTCTATATTTTGCCCCTATTTGAGAAGGCATGGTGAGACATTCAGAAAAATCAACATATTTTCAAAGAAAAGAGATGACCAAAAGTAGTTGGAAGGAATGACCCATGATGCCCCCTCAAGAGGACATACAAGGATGAAAGAAAGGGATGGACTCTCAAAAATAGATAAAGAAGAAAATTAACCCATGGATGAGATTAAATCCATATGAGTTAATATTTGCACATGTTGATTCTCAATGATAAAAAAATAATAGAATATAATGGGCCCCAAAGCGGGGGGAAGTGGGAAGGATACAATCCAAAAATATAAGTGACACACTTTGAACACACCCAAAAGAGGGTTCAAGTTATGCGCTTAGGGAATGATCAATCCCAAGACAAGTTGCATACTTTAAAATCTACTAGAATGAGGGTAAAAGCTGAAGATCTTTGAATTAGAAGAAAAATAAGATCATTTCTCTAGAGAAAGGAAATAATAATGTGCCCCAGTAGATCGGATTTGATCGGTTGATATTACAATTTTGCCCTAGTAGGGCTGATTTGATTTGTCAATTGGTATAAATGTTGTGCCCCAATAGGGAAAATTGGAAAGCATAACTCAAGGATATAACCTATTTCATAGATTAAATATGAGCAGGTGTAAACATAGATACGAGGGTCTAATGATTGGATAAGCCACCTCAAACCCAACATACGAGGATGTACAAAGTGATGAAAGAGATGATTAGAAGAATGAAGGTGGCTGAGCTAACCTGAGATATGTCATGTATCTAAGCATTGCATACATAGTCCAAACAGACCTCAAGCTGATGTAGTTCACCCAAAAGTAAGAGAAAATGGAATGAGGAATGAAGAATATAAGAAAAACGGACCACTGTTCGATTAGATTCATAATATATGCCAAGAGATGCATGTCTTACATAGTTTGGGATTTAATTCATTGGTGCATTAAGAGCTGATTGTCAGAGCTGCATTGACTTTTTGACTTGAGATCCAAAGCACTTAGTGCCTTACTATAACAAAAATGAAATTATGCATCATAAGTATGAGTAACTTATAATAACATTGAATTTCAATTACGATGAGTCAGTTAAAATGTGAATATTTATAAATAAGGATAATGATAAGAACTTCCAAGACCAGAGTTACAATTATTTACATTTAAACAAAAACAAATAAAAATAATACACAAATGCAACCTAACTTAAAATCAAGATATGAACAATCATGATTTAAGTAGGAACAAGAATGTATAAAAAATAAAGTAAGAACAACTAAACAACAACATGAAGTAAGATATGAATAATAAAAATCCATATGTAGTATTAAGATGTACTTAAAAAACAAAGCAAAAGAACAAAACAAAATAATAACACAAAAGACCAAGAATAAAAACAAACAACAAAGGAACAAGAACGAACAAACTTGCAAAATAAATGGAGAGACAAGGAATCAACCAAAACAACAATAAAAATCAAATAAACACACACAAACAAGAATTAGTCACAGTGTTAGTGCAAACAAAAAATAATTACTCATGCATGTGTAGTAGAGGCATTACTTTCTATATTAGCGTAACAAGAACAAAGGAACACAAAGTTACCCCCAAGTGATAGGGCAACAACAAGATTAAAAAATTGGGGAAAAAGAAAAAAAGGAAGGAGGTAGCCGAGCTGACTCAAGATGTATGAGACAATTGGATGCTACCTACATAGTTCCATGGACTTAAGATACAACATAAACTTTAGGCCAAATATAGTTCTCCCAAAAAATGGGATAGAAGAAAAGTGATGATAAGAAAGCATGATTGATGTTGTAGATGAAATAAAGAAAATGGGCTTGCAAAATGGTGAGAGCATTCAAATAAGTACTTATAAAATGGTAAGAGCGTGGGATCCAAATAAATAAAAATGCTATGCAATGTTTTTATTTGTTTTGTTGATCATTTTATAATTTTTTTGTGGTTTTTCTTAGAAACAAAAATAAAATATGAACAAAAATCCAAGGAATTACCTAACTAGGGAGATTCACATCCTTAGGTAAGAGTTCAAATAATAGCTAACCGACTGCAACAAGGATCTAAATATAAATAATGGCATAAGAAACCAATTAATCAAGGAGATGCACATCCAAGAGTATAAGTTCCAATAATAGCTAAAGTTGGATGTAACATCCCATACTCGCAAATCAACGAGAGCAAGATCTTGCTAAGGCAACAATGCCTACCAAACAACAACAAAATAAGAAGAGAATAGTAGGTAGTGCTAGATAAATCTAAAGAACCATTCAGTGGGTAAAAAACCATGTTTTGATGTATCCATGTTCACTTATCTGTAAGAGGAAGCTGCAAAATATTGTTCAAGATGAATTGCTTTGTAGAACTGGCGTTGAGTGTTCAAACTTAAAAAATCTCACAAAATGGTAAGAGCGTATAGAAATGAGGGATTGAGATGACCTCAACATGAATCAAGCACAACCTACATAATCCCATTGAGACCTTATGTCACAATAAATCTACCCACACAAAAGGGGGTGAAAAATTGACTAGGTCATAACAATTTCATAAATAAAGGCAAACGACAAGGCAAATGATAATAGCAATGGAAAAATGATATGGTAATGCATGACAAAAAAAGGCATTATTCCTAATTTTCCCATAGGTGGTTATAATTAGGAAATAATTACATAAATCTATGATATTAATTTTCCCATAGGCAGTTATAATTAGTAACATAAGATGGATATTGATTTGCCCATAGGCGGTTATAATCAGTAACATAAGGTACAACACTGATTTACCCATAGGTGGTTATAATTAATGGTATGAGTCAAACATAAATGAAATATAACTTGCTAGATCTACTATCACACTAATTTTATAGACTATCATTTAAACATGAAATTATAAAACTACTAAAACTAGATCAAAATCCCCTCGTGAAAGGTGCAGGAAGAACCAAAGGAACCAAGATCAAAAAAGGGTTGGGTAGGATGGCTAAAAACAAGCTTTGGTCAATAGTAACAACATGGTATAATAAAATTGTATAAGGTGTGGCATAAAGAAAATGAGAAAATGACACTTGGCTATAATGGCAAAAGGGTTGCCCCAAAGCGATGATTGCTCTCAAAATAGTGAGAGTGTGGCTTAGTTTGCTCATAAAATGGTGAGAGAGTTCAAACTTAAAAATTGCTCACAAAATGTTGAGAGTGTGGCTAAGGTGACCAAACTGACCTCAATAAAAATTGAGTGCCACCTACATACTCTTAAAGGACCTCAAGTCAATGTAGTTTAGACAATGTGACAATGGGACACAATTGTATAAAATGCCTAAAATGAAATGGTCTATAGGGTTGCCCCCAAGAGATGAGGCAAGGAAAATGGCAAATGGAAAATGGTTTTACTACTCTTGATGACATGGAAATGCATGTCCTAGTCAACATATGAGACAACCAGAATAATTAATCATAGAAATTACTATCCAACACCTCATCTGAATAGCTGCTCTGTTAAGAACTTGCTACAGGTTTTGATTCCAATTATGTTGTTGTGGTCTTTGTTAGTCATTGATTTTGCTTCCTTCAAACACTGAGACAAGGTATCTTTGTAGCCTCTGTAAAGGAAAGTGCAGCTAGGGATGTTAAATAATGTTAGGCATGGGATAAATGATATATGTTGGTAATGAAAATGTGGATGATAATGAAATGTATAATGGTTGGGTAACAAATGAAGATTGAGATTTTCAGGCACACACAATGTTATTGATTCTAGATTTGACATAATTTTGGTTAAGGTGGGGTCGAATACTTCTGAATATGCTCTTGATATGACCACCATTTTTTGTTGTTTGATCTTGAGAGTAACTACCATCTGATTATGTTATAGACTGAAAGTTGTATTGATTTGATTGTTGATAATGTCTTCGTTAAGCAATGAAAAACTTTTGTGCTCATCTATTGGTGCCTCAATGAGGTTTTCACCAATGAAGTTGTCTTGATCATCCCATAGCACCTCCAAGAAGGTTTCCCTAAGAGATGTTAACATTTGACTTTGATTATCTTCTAGCACCTTCAAAAAGGTTTCACTAAAAGATGTTGAGTTTGAACTTTGATCGTCCTGTAGTGCATCTAAAGAGGTTTCACTAGGAGATTGTTCTTCTTTTGATTAAATGTGGTCTTGCCCCCATTGATATCCTGCACCTAATATGTTATCATGGATGTGGTTCAATAAAGTGTGATATTATTAGTCCCAATTGACATTTGCAGGAGGTGAGATGTCAATATAATGGCTATGTTGAGTGGTGGTAATGGAATGATGAGAGGTAGCATAATCTTCGTAGAAGATACTAGGAGAACTTATGTCGATGTTGAAGTAATCATCCTCAAAAATCAAAGAATGGTTATAAATATATTCAAATTGATCCGTAAGGCAAGTGTAATCAATGTTGAAACAACCACGACTATATTCTAATTTTGAAGCAGAGTCTGAGTCAAGGGACTCTAAATCCAATGTTGAGACTGATAATGATTCTACTTCTGATGCTAAATTTGATTTTGGTTCAAAATTAAAACCTAACTCTAATTTTAATTCTTAATTTGATGTGGATGTTTCTATAATGATGTTTTGTTGAATGTTTGGTTTCAGACAAGTAATGGCCTACAATGGCATAATGGGCTCTATAAAAATAGATTCATCTAGGAAGGGTTCAACATAGAATGGCTCATCTAGGTGAAGCCCCTCAAAGAAAAAGAACCGCTCAAAGGATGACTCGATAAAAATTGGCCTATCAAAGTGAGACTCCTCAACTAGTGGAAAAAGATCGAGAGACAACTCCATTGAGACTGGCTTGTCAGAGGGATGAGGATCTTAAAAAATAGGACAATGATCGAGGTAATGATTTGCCCAAAGGTGGTTATAATCATTAAGAAGTAATTTAACAAAAAATGACTCATTAGAGTGAGACTCCTCAACAATAGGTAAAGTATCAAAGGGTGATTCATCACAAGTTAACTCATAAAAAAATGGTGTTTCAATAATAACATCATGGCCTTGGTTTACAATTGGTTGTAAAATATTAATTTTGAACACATTTTGGTCCTCACAAGATGATTCTTAAAGAGGTAATTGTTAGCTCTATTGTGGCTCAAAGACTAGCATAAAATTTCTAAAATGGGGAATAATTGGTACTAGATGAATAATGGTTTGTGGTTCAATAATGGGCTCTCTAAAAATCAAATTATCGAAGAATGGATCAATAAAGATTGGTTTGTAAATGGATGTTCTTCAATAATAAATTCAATAAATACAGGCGATGGGCCTATAATGGTAATGACTAGGTGTTGTAAAGTTTAATTGATAGTGTAAGCCAAAGGAGGAGGACCTAAAATGGTAACCTTTGAGCATTGCAGAGCTTGGTTGTTTATACAAGCTGAAAGAGAAAGATGTACTAAAATAGTAACCTTCGAGTGTTGTGGAGTTTGGTTGATAGTGCAAGCCAAAGGAGGAGGACCTAAAATAGTAACCTTTGAGCATTGCAGACCTTGGTCACGTATGCAAGTTGAAAGAGAATGATAGCCTAAAATGGTAACCTTTGAGTGTTGTGGAGTTTAGTTGTTCACACAAGTTGAAAGAGAAGGATAACCTAAAATGGTAACCTTCAAGCATTACAGATTTTAGTTGCTCACACAAGCTGAAAGAGAAGGATAACCTAAAACGGTAAACTTCGAGGGTTGTAGAGTTTGGTTGCTCATGCAAGCTGAAGGAGAAGGACGGGAATGACATACAAAAATTGGCATGGATTGGATTGGTGTTAAGTCTAGGCCCAAAAAGGGTGACATTCTCAAACACAACAAAGTGCTCATGCCCATCATAAAAATGTTCTTCCTCATAACTAGGGTCGTAAAGGACCCCACTATGAGGATACCTTTTTATCATGCTTAAAAGATTGTTCTCTATGTTTTATAAGATTTGGAATGTGTTTTGCAAACATTAACAAGGTGTGTTTTGATTTTCTTCAAATAAGTGACAAGCCAAAAAGAGACTAGAATAAAAGAAAGTGGTGTAGTGCCACACAATTAGAAGAAATGGTTATGAATTTACTCAACTTTGGTGAGTTGAAATCATCAATTTGGAAGAGGGTATAATAACTTCAAAACCTAAAGTGAAAGAAGCACAATAAACATAGGTTTAAAGATATGTCAATACCGTAAAAGCTAGGTACAACTTTGACGAGTTAAGACTAGAAAATTAGAAGAAAATATTTCTAATGAGGAAGGTAACAATGCAAACTAAGAATACTAAGACGTAAAAATACACAAG
This sequence comes from Torreya grandis, assembly GCA_037957365.1. NCBI lineage: Eukaryota > Viridiplantae > Streptophyta > Pinopsida > Cupressales > Taxaceae > Torreya > Torreya grandis. The sequence goes on from JARHVA010000748.1 coordinate 3,522,935, forward strand.
AACTCCTAAATATAAAACTAAAACCAAATGGGAAACACAACATCACCACATGGTAATAGGAAGTAGAATGGTCCTAAAACTCAGAGCGTGAGCGAACATAAGATAACCTAAGTTCACAATGATAAAAAAAAGGATGATGAGTCTATAGAATGACCTTCAACCCAAATAGGGAATCGTACCCAAGTTAAGTCAAACTAAGTGCAAACGACAAACCGTTTAACACCTTGGCCTAGAACTTAGAAAGGTGAGTTTCTGAATTTGAATTAAAATTGGACTTGGAGATTTTTTCAAAATGGTCTAGACTCAAATAGACAACATAACAACATTGTTTAGATAAGACAAACATAATGTTTTAAATGAGGATCTGAACAAGTCAAGGAATGATTTTGATTTGGTCAGCATAACGCCTCTTTGTTCAAATAAAATTGTGGATAACAAAGGTGTTTGATTGACGTCTTTTAGTTTTCAAACAAGTTTTAGACTCAATAAGACCAAGCAAGTAAAGGATAATTAGACAAAATATAGTTAAGTATAACGTCCAAAGTCCTAAAACTGACAAGGTTGCTTCATATCATTAAATTATGTTTATATACATGCTCATAGGAGGATTTTAAGTGTTGATTCAAAAATAAAAGCACATGAAGTAGTAGGTTTTTTACACCCCCTTCTTCCAAGGTATTGTACAATGAAATGGAACTTTGGGCTACTCATCCTACATCAACAATATATCCATGACAAGTGGGGTTGTTCTAAAATCAAAATTTTGATCATCTAAATGGTCACAAGTGTGGTTAACACTAGAGATGCCTCACGTCAATTGAGTTCATATTGGCTAACTTACTATGCAAAGATCTCTTCCTTTGCATAACGATCTATTTTTTTACTTCTTAGTGGAATCCCCTGGTTAGCCAGACCTAACTCGGGTTTTCATTATGATTAGAGAGGCTAGCCGCTCAACCCCCTGATAGTCATAATATACATGCCCTGATTTATATACCCCATCGTAGAGCAGGGTTAGTACAATGTTGGGAGATGAAACCCTAGGTCAACACACCCCTAAAGAACTCATGAGGACGCTATGGACTCCCACTCATAAGCTAAGTTGTATAAAATAAATTACTAAGTGAAAAGACTTTAAAGGTTGCATTTAGATCACCCAAACCATATAGATTTGGGGAGAGCCTTAACAACATTCTTTTCACGCCTTGGACAAGGTGCAATTTGCAAAGAAAAAGTGTTTTTGGTCACCGAGTTCCCTAAAGGGGATGGGGGGAGAGCATATACACATCCTTCATTCTGCAAAAAACAAACAAGTATTAAAGATCTAGCATAAAACAAACAATTGTTTACTTTAATGCACCAAATGGAAGTGTTTGTGAAAATTTTGGCCCCTTGGCCTTAGTTAAAAACTTGTAAAACTTTCACAAAATAATTAAGCGTAAAAACCTCTAAATTCTTATTAAGCACCAAATGAGAAGTTCAAGACTTAAATAATTTCAAACTTGTGCTTTTCTCCAGCATGCGACCTATAATTTTTAGAGGGTTCATGTCTGCCTTGAAGCACAAATATCAATGATAAAAGCAAGATTTGAAAACTTGGCTCTTGGGTTTTTTTATTTTTTTTACTAGAGACGGACATCGATCCAAGTGACCGATGCTGATTACAATAAAATTGATGCCAGTTATAACAAAATCGATGCCAGTAGGCTCAAAACTGATGCCGATTACCTGTAAACTCATATGAAAAACATATTTTTTCAAAAAATGTTTGTTAGCCCAAATAAGTATAAAATCTACAAAAAACCTCTGGATACTGTAATAAAATGATTAGACAAAGAGTATTTTAGTTTTTAAAATCCATAATAACAACTAGGAGTTTCAAGAAAATTACAAAAATATACCTTCCTGCCATGTTCTGCCCTTCACACAAGGACCGATGCCAGTTAGTACAAGATCAATCCCAGTTATAGAAAACTAATGTAGGTCACTGCGTAAATTATGTGTCATTGGAAAGCACAAAAACACGTGAAAAAAATGAAACTTGATTTTTAGAGATTTTAAAGCATTTTTTAGAAGATCTAAGAATGCCAAATTAGTCTCCTTGCTTGTATGGGATGCATGGTCCCACCAAGCATGCCAAGATGTAAATATGGAATCCAAAGTGAGTTAGATCAAGCATTAGTCAAGAAAACTCAAGAAAATGCATAAAGAACATAACTAACAAAGCCAACTCCCTCAATGGGGTTTGCATAAGAAAATTAAGAGCTATTGAAAGAAAGCATATGCATTAAACCTTCCTAAGAGCATCCCACCTCCAAGTGTGACTCAAAACATTATTTTTCCTTTGATTTGGTGCTCAAGTCTTTAGTAATGACGAGTGGCTTGCTCCTCTATCATCTCAAGTGCACCAATGAAACGAGGCTCATGGTATTTGATCAAATGTATGTCTATAGTGAAGCTATCCTATTGCAAATTAAGCATAATAACACTACACAAAAATGACTTGTGGAGAGAATTCTACATACTAATTTTAAACCAAAATAGCTTAAAAATGGTGATCTTGGCCCTCTTATTTATAGATTTTTAGAAATGATCATAATTAACTATGATTGTCCATCTTGAGATCAAGATGCATGGCCATGAATCAATTCAATATAGAGGCTCAAATCATAAATACCCTTATTAATATTTGAAAGAAAGGGGCATTAAAGAGGCATGGGAGGGCTTAAACCTGATATTTGGTTCCATTTATGGCTTATAGATGCCACCTCACAGATGATGTCACCTGATGATGTAGATATTAGAAATGAATTTTCAATTAATAGATCTTCAATATCTTCCATAGATTTTTCACTTAAGCTCTTAATTTGGATTAATTTGCTTAAGTGGGATTAATTAACTTTTATGCAATTCTTTGGAAATTGGTTGCCCACTTAATCAAACTGGTTGATATGTCAAGTTATTGGTCATAATTTGACTGGAGTATAATTAGAAAAAGGCATCAGTTGCATATGGACCAAAACCCCATTTAGGGCATTGTCGACACAAAACAATACATGCATGTATCGTGTGTTTTTGAATTAAAAGAATTCAGTGGTTTAGAGAATCAAATTGCATTTTTGCCATTTTGACTCAAAATGATTTGAAAAAAATTAATAATCATATAAAATGTATTACCCCATTCAGGGATACATTAGCCTAAATCGGCACTAGTATATGACAAATTCAAACTATTTAGCGTGTTTAAGTGATTTTGGCCCAAATTATGCATTGTCGTAGAATTTTGAGTAAGATTGACAATTTCAACACAATGGTGTTAGGAATTGGATGTCTACATTTTGACCCTATTTGAGAAGGTGTGATAAGACATTCATATGAAACAACATCTTTTCAAATAAAAGAGTTGACTAGAAGCAGTTGGAAGGAAATGACCCATGATGTAGAGATGGAATCCAAAGTGAGTTAGATCAAGCATTAGTCAAGAAAACTCAGTAAAATGCATAAAAAACATAACTAGCTAAGCTAAATCCTTCAACGGGGTTTGAAAAAAGAAATTAAGAGCTATTGAAATAAAGCATATACATTAAACCTTCCCAAGACCATCCCGCCTCCAAGTGCGGCTCAAAATGCGATTTTCCCCTTGATTTAGTGCTCAAGTCTTTAACAATGATGAGTGGCTTGCTCCTCCATCATCTCAAGTGTATTTATGATATTTGATCAAATATATGCCTATAGTGAAGCTATCCTATTGCAAATTAAACATAATAACATTACACAAAGATGACTTGTAGAGAGAATTCCACATAATAAGTTAAAACCAAAAGAGCTTTAAAATGGTAATCTTAGCCCTCTTATTTATAGATTTTTTGAAATAATCATAATCAATCATGACCGTCCATCTCGAGATCAAGATGTGTGACCATGATTCAATTCAATTTTAGAGGCTCAAATCATAAATACCCTCGTTAATATTTGGAAGAAAGGGGTATTAAAGAGGCATGGGAGGGCTTAAACCTGATATTTGTTCCATTTATGGCTTATGGATACCACCCCACAAATGATGTCATTTGATGATGTAGATATTATAAATGAATTTTTAATTAATAGATCTTCAATATCTTCCATGGATTTTTCACTTAAGCTCTTAATTTGAATTAATTTGCTTAAGTGAAATTAATTAACTTGTATGCAATTCTTTGGAAATTGATTGCCCACTTAATCAAACTGGTCAAAATGTCAAGTTAGCGGGTTGTAATTTCATTGGAGTATAATTAGAAGGTGTCAGTTGCGTACGAACTAATACCCCATTTAGGACATTATCGACATAAAATAATACATGCATGTGTTGTGTGCTTTCGAATTAGAAGAATTCAGTGTTTCAAAGTGTCAAATTACGTTTTTACCATTTTGACTTGAAATGATTTGAGAAAAGTTAATAATAACATAAAATGCATTGCCCCATTCAGGGATACATTAGTCTAAATCGACACTTGTATATGACAAGCTCGAACCATTTAACACGTTTAAGTGATTTTGGCCCAAATTGTGCATTATCACATAATTTTGAGTAAGATTGATAATTTCAATGAGTAAGATTGATAATTTCAACACAATGATGTTATGAATTGGATGTCTACACACTACCTCAAAATCTCATTACTAAAATATGTAATAATATTTGTATATATAGAGAATACAATGTGTGGATGAGGATGAAAACTTATCTAGCTAATCAATTCCAAACATAAAAGTTCATCTAAGGAAATATTTTGTTTTGATTAAAAAAATATGGTTAGTGGGTCCCTTGCACATATATTCATATAAAGTATTTCCTTACAACAATTTCTTACAAAGTAACCTCTTATATAAGTTCTTTTTTAAAAAAACCCCTAAACGGATTTTAGTAAAAGAACTTTTCAAAAGCTCAAAGTCTTAACATTAGTAGCAACTAAGCTAAGCAAACAAAATCCAAAGTCCCACTTAGTATCACCGAAAAACGAAAAAAAAAAAAAAAAAAACAACTATTTTTATTCTTCAAATAAATACACAAAAGGTTTAGTCATTCTCACCCAACAAGCAAAAACAAAATCTTCTAAAAAGCGTAAAAAAATATATATACTAGTTACCAAAAATAGAAAATGAAAATGGTATAAATATATACAAATAAAGCTCAAATTTAGCCAATTCTATTTTTCTAGCCAAATATAGAAGCAAATGCTTCCACACAGGTTAACAAAAAACCTCATACAATTAGTTTTTTAGATCTAATATCTAAATCTTTTGTAACATAATTTTTATCCTGCAGTCATTGCCCAAAATATTCTACAACTTCTTCCCAAAAATAATCTTCAACCATTTCCCAAAACCTTATGCCATCATTATCAAGTGTCTTATTTCGCTTCAATAAATCCATAGCCAAAAACTATAGTCTTACAATTCATATCATCATATACCGATTTCTTCTTCTAATAAAATCTAAGAATCCTATACTAAAAACTATTTTTTTTCAAAAAGATCCAACAAAAACCAATTAGCCTCTTATTTTAAATCCACAACAATAAATTGTTGAAACCACAAACCCACCATTAAAGGAAATTCAAATCCAAATTAATGCCTATCTTCAACAAAAACTTGCACAAACTTCATAAAAAGCTAATAGTTCATTCTAGTTTTATTAAAAACACATAATCTAGTCACAAAAACATGCCAGATGAATTGAAATTTCCATTTTCCTACCCATTGAGTGATTATTATCCCTATGAGTATCCCAGAACTTCACAAAACAATTTTTCTCAAGTATTAATCTTTGACTTTTTTTCTCAATTATTTTTCAGTCCACCCTCGTTTCTTAAATTAGGGGCTTGGTTGTTTGATATCCACACATTAAAGTCCCCTATTATCAAGACTTCCCCCAAGGTTCCGAATATTAAAATTTCACTTTTTAGCAACCCATAAGGGTCTTATATGTTTTCAAGTCTCTCAGTGCAAAGTAGTGTACAATGAGCCTAGTTGTTAACTCATTTACTGTTATTTTTAGCCATATGTATTGTTTATTTCGGTCCTCTTTCTTAACTTTTATAAATTTACACCATGTTTCTCTGATTTCAGTCCTTTCATTCCAAACTAATTTTTTCTTGAATCCTTCAAAATTGGGGATTTTGCAACCTTCATGCTCATGAGTTTCAATAAGAATGATAATGTCTTTTCCTTTTGCAATGGGCTTCCCCAATACCTCTCTTCCAAGGGTAACCTCTACAATTCCAATTTACCATCTTTAAGTGCTCTCGGGGGATCCCAAATCTCTGTTTCTTGTGTGTGATTTGGTGGCTGATTTGGGGTTTTTTCATTCTATAACCATGTCCATTTTCTCACATTTCTTGCTGCCTTCAGTTTCTCCCATTCTTTCCTTCTCTCTTCTTGTTGTACAGGGATTAAGTCTTCATCTAGGTAGATGTTTGTATCTATAAGAAACCTTATATTCCTTAGTATCATGTTCATAACTTTTATGTTTTTTATGATAACTCTTACATGTTTGTCCTTCCTATCTCCTATCATTTTTCCAATCTGGTTTGCCTCATGAATATGCCCCATCCATTGCAACTACTTTGCAAAGAAGTCTTATTAATTTATCGGTATTCTCATCATTGCCATAGTGTTTCAATCCTTTAATAATGATATTTGCAGCAATATCATGTCTATCCTTTTCTTCTCTTATTTATACCTCGACTCGTTTCTCTATAAGCTCTCTTTGTTTGTCTAAACGTCCTCTTATTACTTGTGCCCAAGACTTAGCCTCCTCAATTTGGTCTCTTAAGTTATTTTCTTTTACTTCCATGTTTACAATTGTGACTTGGATCTCTTTTATCTGTGACACGTTCCTTTGTTCGAACACTTTTTATTTTTCACTGTTATGTTCAATTGGTCTAGAACGAATTGGTGTATTATAAAGTCACTCAGTTATTTAGGTTCTCTTAGATATGAGTAGATTGTCCATTTATAGTTTTGGCACTTCATTGCCCAAATCTACATGTAGGTGATGATTTAATATCTTATCATCTCATGATTGACATTGGGTTCTTTTGGTTCATGTTTTACGATTTAAGTGAAAGTCTATTGTTCAGATTGGAAGTTTATTCTCAATAATTTTTATGGGAAGGTTTCTAACAACCAATTGAGGAATAAGTCCTTTGTTGCTACATTTTCTCAAATTCCTTTGACCCTAAAACATCACATCTGCCACTATCATGAAACAAACAAAATTGTCAGGTTTCTACAATTATTGTTTTGAATTTCATGTCATTCGAAGAACAAGCTCACATTGTTTAAAAAGAGAAGTGAACATTTATTTTTAGATTTACCAATGAATGTTTCTTGTAACGGTTATCTCTTTACCTATTTAAGAAAGGGAGGACTTACTATTCTATCACAAGTCTTTCTCCTTCACGATTGGTGATCCAAAACTTAGAAATCATAAACAATCACAATTATTTCAAAAACTTTTAATATAATTATTATGAACTATAAAAACATGACATCTCTATTACATAGTGTTCTAAGACTAGATCTGTTAATTAAACCAATATGAGGTGTTTGAGGTTTTTGTATGTGTATTATGACTTTACATACATCATCTAATCTACTTTGATTTCAAATTTCCTCAAGTTAAAACCAAAACCAACATTTTTGCACGGTTAGCAAAATGCCACCAATTCCATACTCGAATGTTTGTTGAAGCGCTAAGAGAAATACTTATTCGACATTGTGGTGGTGGAATCAATAGAGTTCTTCACCATTTATTTTTTCTGATAAAACAAACACCTTCGCCAAATGGTTTCAAACTCGGATCTAACAGTCACTCAAAAAAGAATCCAATGAGATTACTCTCCCAATCTTAATATATGCGAGTGAAATAGAATATACTCAAACTCAACGATATGAAAATGAAGATCAATCTCCATGGATAGATCGATGAATTGTGTTGTAGCAATGATGAAATTCTATGGTCAACAACATACATGCTATGATGCCATGCACATTAGGGATGGACAAAACGTATGGCGAAAAAAGTATAAAATGAAAAAATATAAATTCGAATTTAGTTCACTTGATCTTGATAATATGTAAAGATGTTCTAAGGGTAAGTTTGGCCCACACTTGATCTTGACAATATATATAAAGATATTTTGATGGTGAAAATATTTTTATATTTATTTACTGTATGATGAGGACTCATTTCACAATCCACTTTACACCCCAGAGGGTATAAAAAGGCTTCCTTAATAACAATAATCTTCTGAAAAAACTGTATCAAGTTTTTAATCTCATAAAATTATTATTATTGTATGGACTCTGGGAATATCAGATCTTTGGCTTAGAGAAGGTCACTCACCTAAACCCAAATTCCTTTAATCGACTTCATAAAGAAAACATTTTGATGAATCCCCGGGGAAGGAGGTAGAGTAGCTGCAATGGATCCCATGTTGTCCTCCCGCTCTATACACCAGAATGACTCACCTGTATCAATACAATGGCTTGACGCTATGCGTTCAGGTGCTTCTATGCCGCCCGAATCTGAAGCGGACGGCTTCAAGGAAGCCTTAATTCTCCGTCATTTGAAGTGCGATCGTATAGAGCCCGGCCTTGTCATTTCCACCCTCACCGTCAAGCGTCCCATCACAGTGACTCCATAACCCCACCCTCAACAAGTTGAAATGATTTTGTGTTAAATGACATAAATGTTAGGGCGACTGATTTCTATTGACTGTGTTAACGATAAACATTTTGGCGGCTGTATCAGAACAGATATAATACATTGCATGGAGGGGCGGTGGCAACGATTGCGAGTATTGTGGGAATGGCGGCTGTGTGGACGCTTGCGGGAGACAGAAAGTTTCTGCAAACTGAAATGAGCATGTCCTATCTGCAGGCTGCACGCATCGGAGTGAGTGGTTTCAATATTTTAATCTCCTCTCACCTGTTTCTTTTGTTTATTATTGTAGAATTATTAGTGTCTTAGTATAAACCACATTTGGTTTTATTTCACATCGGTTGCAGAGGCCGGCGATTTTATTTGAATTACGGTTTCAATTAGGGTTTTACAATAGGTGTAAATTTAAGGGTCAGAGAGGGCACTGACGAGTGGATTTAAACCGTTATTGAAATCCGCTTACAAGGACGAGATAATTTTTTCTGTTCAAATTTCCTGTGATCTTTGTTTTCTGGATCAATTCTCTGTACTGACTAAATTGATTAAGCCGATAACTCTCCTGTTTTATAATTTTTTTTAATATCTCGAGCTGGTGAGAGTCAGGCTTAAAATGCTAGCCTGCCTTCATGAGAATGCGCCATTTCAAAACCTTGGTGAAATGTAGAAATTCAACAGAATTTGTAGTTACTGGGGATTACACCTAATTGCAGGAGGAATCACACCATTTCAAAACCTTGGTGAAGTCTAGAAATTCAACAGAATGAGTAGTTACCTGGGCATTACACCTAATTGCAGGAAGAATCTTCTTGGCTCTGTGAAAAGAAAAAGTCCCAATATCTCACCTCTCAAATCCAGCAAAAGGGTTTAACCTACTGTCATCTGATCATAAAGAATTAATTAGCAATGCCTTCGGGGCATCCTTGTATTAGGAATCACCCCAGCTTTGCAATCAGTAAAAAGATTGATATCTCATCTCTCATATCTGGTTAGAGAGTTCAACCTATGGGCATCGGATAATAAGAAATTGATCAGCAATGCCTTGGGGGCATCCTTATATTAGTAATCACTCCAGCTCTGCAAACAGTAAATATTGGATATCTCACCTTCCATATCCAGCAAGAGGATTTAACCTACGGGCATTGGATCATAAGGAATTGTGATGACTCACCACACACTTCATTACCTTGAGTCATCTACCAGTGTCTTCCTAAACCTGATCAAGTGCTTATACAGGTAGATATAAACTCATATACAACCATAAACCATACTAAACTTTTTGCATGAACTCAAAATGTACCACATTACCTTCATTAGTGTACCTTCTTCAATGCATGCTTGGCTATCTGGGTCTTTATCATACAACTTATAAACACAATTAAGAATGTTTGGAAACACAATACGGACCTTGAAAGTGTTCAAAATTCATCTGATAAGTTCTTCCTCCCACTGATACAACAAGAACATCAAAAGTACAAACAATGCTTTCAAAGCTTACTTAGCTGGATTCCCCTATAGGTCTTCAAGTGCAACTTTTTGACCTTGTTGAGTTTTCAAGATTCCTCAAGATCCTCAGGAATCTATTTCATCCTAACACATCTGATCCAAATGGTTTCAACCTTTAGTTTCAACCCAAACACCTACTTCCTTCTTTAAGTCCACTCTAAGCCTTGTAGCCCTGTTTAATGGGTTTTCTTGACTTATTTTCCGGAATACTGATTTTCTTGGCAAACTAAAATCACTTTCAGATACCCATTACCCCTTTTAATAATCTTACAAGTTTGTAGAACCAAACTATACCTCTGCTACAATCAAATCATGCAAAACAGTGTGCTAATTAGGCCTAATTAGGCTTTGTGTAACCTGCAACTCCACCTCCACACGTGTGAACCATCTCCAATGGACCTGAAACCACTTTCATCCTTTAGAGCATGCCAAAATACATCATATTATAAGTTATTAGAATTTTCCACCATATGGTTAGAGAGAAAAGTGAGTTTCCATTTGTTGTCAAGCTCTAAGGACAAGTTGTGACAGGCCTAGGACTGAGATTTATCATTTTTGAGTGTTATAAACAATTTCAATGACTCCAAATTGGCTTATAGGTCTGTCCCAACGCTTTACACACTTAGCAATTGTTAAAACTCAAATTGCAACCTTAAATCCTTCAGTACATGCAAATTTATTCTCAACCTTGTCCTAAGAACAGTCACAGGGCAGCATGCTAAATAAATTTATAACTCGAGTTTTATACACTTTCAGAACCTCATTCCACTTGTAAAAGTTCTGTTTTGAATCCTCTACCTTTTATATTTTATGGCCAATGATTGGTCTTGTGCGGATTTGCTCATAAAAGAAGATTTTCAGAAACTAGGTTCTCAGAATTGCTTAGGACAGCAAGCAGGCTGTTTACAAATGATTTTGTTTGGAAACTAAGAAATTGGTTTCAAGACCTCCAAAGGGCTGGGAAAGGTCTATCTATTCTCCTTTCACCTTTTCCAATTGCTAAAAACCTTTGACAACTCCAAAATTAGACCCAACAAGCAAATTTCCCTTCTAACAGACTGTATTTTCAACTTTTCTTGAAACAGTGAACTAGTTATGAACCTGATTTAGGTCTTACCATGAGTGTCAAATGATTGGATGGGTTCTTTGAGACCCTACACTACTCCAACCATGCTCTTCTTAATTCTTCCTTTGATGAGAAGTCTTTCTTACCTCAAACTGTACCCCTGCTTTGATCAAACTTGCCAATGGAAACAATGTGCATTAGAATCTCAAGCACTATGAGGATTAGAAACAGATCAAAATCACCTTTTCCTTATGCTTATAGACCTCCTCAACATACACAAATTGATCAAATACCATTAGCATCATCAATTGAAGCTATTCTAGCTCAAGAACATGGAATTGTATTAAGAAACAAGCATATAAGAACTACCACATACCATCAACAACCCAAATGAGCTGAAAAGGCACTTCAATAGCCTTGTTCCTTTAGTTATTTTTCAAAACCACTCTTCTACATACATACAAACCACCCTACTATGCACAACAAGCCTACTAGAGGCTAACATCTCAAGAAACCTTCTTTGAGAAGTGTTCTTCACTCCTCACTAATGCTTCTCCAATGATACAAATGTCCTTCTTAGCCCTTAATTTATTGATTTTAGGTCTCTTAGTCTTATGGGTCGAACTCCATGATATAAACAACTTTGCAAAGTTTAGGAGTTGTTGAAACAATCTCCTAATCCTTTTCAACAATCATACTTTGTCAAATTTTCCTATCTTGTCTCTCCAACGTAGTCTTATCCATGTTTAAGGTTGTTGAGGTATTTTTGATTATTCAAATGGTGTCCACATCATATTTACAAGTTTCTTAGAACCCTTCTCTAAAGTCTCACGACCACATCCCTCACATATTCTTTACAACATTCAAATTTTCAGACTTAGTGTTTTGGAGGGAAATCTCAAAATAGACTTATACAACTTATAGGACAAATGAAGCATCTCATGGCTTCTTAGTGACCCCCTAAGACCATGCAAAGTATATACAAGTACAAATCATGATATATATATCATTGAATGAAACAAGTCCTGATGCACCTGCATCAAATTGATTAGCAATGCCTTGGGGACATTCTTATATAAGTAATCACCCAGCTCTTTGAACAGTAAAAAGTGGATATCTCACCCCTCATATCCAGCAGGAGGATTTAACCTACAGGCATCAGATCATAAGGAATTGATTAGCGATGCCTTGGGGGCATACTTGTATTGGGTTTCAAAGTGAGTCTTATCAATATTACAGACTTGTTAGCCATAAGTATGCAAAGATTTGTGAGGGCATATTCAAGTTCTTTTCCTTTTGCTTGTGTTGATTTGCGGAAATCTACTGGTTTCAAATTCATAGTAAAATACCAACTGCTTGATGTTTCGGGAATTGAGTAAGTGGATACAATGGCTACATTATAAACGTCTGTGGCTTAAAAAGAACAGCCTTAAAACTGGAATTATAATTTATCTTATCTGGAAGTTTATCAAGGGGTCAATGCATTCTCCAACACTCTACCAGGTAGCCATATATCATACAGTTGTGTAGCCTCTCTATGGATTGGTGGTGTTTTAAGACCTATATGTAGTGTCAGGCTTGAAGATCTAGTGTGATTATAAACAGGGAGAGAGAGAGAGAGAGGCAAAGAGAGAGGGAGGAACGGAGAGATGGAGAGGGGTTTTCATATTTACCCTGGTTTAGGCACATCTTTTATATGTGTTCAATGAAGTATGTTGGTCATTGTGTGAGATTAGTTTAACTTAATTCTTGCTTACGTTTTTTTCAATATTACTTGACATTGTGGGTGGCACTTTTGATGTTCATAACATGGCTCGTGCTTATTGAACTTGGACCTTCTCACATGAATACTTTAGAATTAAAGAACTTGGGCAGAAAGATACATTAGAAATTTAGAACAAAATGATTTTGCACAAAGGATATATAACTACTTCCCATGAATAAGATGCTATTGAAACTATAATTTTCCTTCTCAACCGATTAGTTTGTTGTACCTATCTGCTAAGTGGAATCAGTTTTGCACCTTTGGTCCCAGTCTTACTTTAGGTCATGCAATGAACATAGCAGTGCATGTTTTTCTATTTTGCGAGTAAAAGAGATTTTGAGCTGTAAACTTTATTTGAATTTTTTGTCAATCATGTCTACGGATTTACATAATTTTGGCATTCTTTTTAGGACTTCCTTTCTGGTTTTTGTGATCCTTTGCAAGTCTTCTACTGTGGTTATTGGTCATCAAGTATGCTGGAGTATTGTAAGGATATGCATTTCTCAAGTGGATATATTATGATGTTGAAAAACATAGTGTTGGTCAAACAGTGACCATATATGTGAAAAATTATTAAAAGAATGAGAGTGATATGTGGCCTCTCAAGTTTTAACTTTCATGGATCTGATTGCAGAGATTCTAGGTTTCTCTCCCTAGGAAAGTTTGAATGTCATGGTATTAATGGTACCTTGACATAGGATTGGATGATAGTGATTCTCAACCCACTGCTCATTGTTTGTAGAAAGACCATGGTAAGAATGAACAAATTCAATTCATATGTGTGAGACGAATATATTAGATTGATAGTTGGAATTCATTAGTGTTCATTCATGTTGGATGATACAGGCACTGTATGACTATAGTTTGATGATGTGTTGTTACTAATTTAGTCTAACATCTGGATATGCATTTTTAATCTTGATCATCAAGCAAACTCTCACCTCCCCCCAAAAAAATAAATAAAATGAAAAGAAATGAAAACTGTATCAAATGTTTGGAAGAAATTATCCCTTGCCGTATAACATTGGTCCATTACTCCTCTTTTCGAGCTTGTACACTTGGATAGAAAACCAAGTTTAACCCAATATCCTATATTTACCCTGATCACTATTCTTGAGAAAATCCATGTGAGATGCACTTATGCAACCATTTCATAGTTCTTGAGCAAAAGATTTGGTGTTCTTATTTTAAGGTGGTTATGCTTTGTTTTGACAAGGCAGAAGTAAAAACTATTCAAAGTTTGCAGCCAGGTTATGAGGCCGCTTAGGTACAACGATATGCTAAACTTAAAAGACTCACAAGATTATACTTTATGTTGTAGGACACAAAGTGGCCAACAAAACTTAGTTAAAACATAAGCACTCATTAGAAAACCAATTATAACTCAATATCCTATATGTAGCCTGATCACTATTCTTGATAAAATCAATGTGAGGTGCACTTATGCAACCATTTCATAGTTCTCGAGCAAAAGATCTGGTGTTCTTATTTTACGGTGGTTATGCTTTTTTTTTGACAAGGCAGAAGCAACAACTATTTCAAGTTTGCATCTAGGTTATAAGGCCTCTTAGGTACAAAGATATGCTAAACTCCAAGAACTCACAAGATTATACTTCATGTTGGAGTACACAAAGTGGCCAACAAACTTTGGTTAAAACGTAAGCACACATAGATAATGATTTATTACTCTTGGCTTGAAGGATGGTTCATGATAACTTAATTTTTGGTTTTAATGTTAGGGTTCAAATACCCCATTTATTCCTTGGGATTACTTATGTGCTTATGAACTTCTTTGACATTAGCAAACCTATGGTAATATGTGCGGGTCACACTCATTTGTCTTTCAAGTTCTACTTGTTGCATACCAACAATCTGCCTGTGTTGGGCAGCACCTCACAATGCAATTATATAAACTTTAGATGGATATTGATAACTCCGTCTTTCCAAATCACAAAAGATTAGTTCTATCTTCTAGTGAAGGTTTTGGAAGATTGGTTCTAAGCCATGAGGCTAGCTGAAATCGAGTTTTTTTTCCTATTAAAGGATTAATGAGACTATCAATACGATAGTGTAATGCAGTTATGCTTTTATTGAACTTACCAATAAATGGTTTCGTATGGACTAGTGCTGATTCATAAACTAGGTGGATGTTCTAGACTACTGTACAAAGCTATTTATCTTGCTAAAACAGAGATACAAAGTGCTGGAATTGAAAGTACAATCTAGTGTAATAAATGGAGAGAAAAATAAGACAACATAAAGCACATAGAAAACAAGATATGACCTGGAGAAAATCTGATGTGGAAAAAACTCTAATGGGTGAGTCAATTGCACTCCCCTTTCCGCTATGTAATTTTCAACATGTACAAGTTACTGCCACTTCTTGGCCTTTCATGGATAGAGCTTGCATTATTCACTATCCAAAACCTGCACACAAATGCTTTGCAATCTTACAACACCTCACAAACAATCCCAACACTGGAACAACCACTCATAGCTAGGAAAGACCCAAACTTGCAATTCTACAATGTGGATCCAATTCCAAGACTTTTCATTGATGTCGTTGGCTTCCACAAAACTTGTATTGATGCCTTTTCTTCCAAGGAACCTGCTAAGAAGCTTAACCAAACCACCCAGAGGGAGAAGGAATGTTTGCAACCGTTCATCTGTGCGTTTTTTGGGTTGTGGTGGAACCGCCAATTTATGTAGACAAAAGGTTATGAAACCATTGGGTCAGTTTTGCAACCACCATTGCAGGCACTGATGGTTACACAATTGCTGCCTGTGTTTATTGGCGGTTTTGTCATTTTTGACAAAACCCTTGGATTTGCGGTTTTGTAATTGTTGGTCTACAAACATTGGTGGTTGTTGTAGATATCAACAGTTATGCAACTACAACATGCATGGGTTGGTTGCAAAGCCAACGCTGTAGACATCGACGGTTTCTATAGACACCTATGGTTATGCAACCGCCACTTGCATTTACCAGTAATTTTGTCATCCTTGACAAAACCCTTGGATTTGCAGTTTCGTAACTGCCGGTTTGCAGACACCGATGGTTACGCAACCACCACTTGCATTTACGTCATCCCTGCTGACTTCACCATTCTGAGGATGTTCAGATCATCTTCGTACTTAATTTGCCAATGCAACTTATTTGAATTGATGTTTTAACACGAAGTGTCTTACAATAGTGTCTTACAAGCATGAATTACATAAATTGGGAAAAGTGGAAACGTCTAGCAAACATAGCTAGTACATTAGGATCAATTTTTTTATCATGCCTCCTCAATTTTAGGCTTTTGGTCCTCAAAAGCTTCAGGAACTTAGATGGTGAGGAATCTTTTGTAATGAGCCAAACTCAAAACTGTCCACAATTTGCCTTAGTTGGCTGATTGTAATTTCGTCAAACAATTTAAATGCAACCTTGCAGCTTGCTGATGTAGTGTTTCAGTTTGTAGTAACTTGATAGAAATGGATGCTAAGGCTGATTTAAATATCCTTTTAATGCCTACAATTTGCAAAATGTGATTCTTTTTGGATATTATGCAAATATATGGGAAACTAGGTATGCAAAGACTAGCTACAATGAATAGACATTTCTACAAACAATTGGCTTACAAACCCTAATCTGATTTCAAGCTTTGATTGCAACAAGAAGTTGAGAACTACTTATTACTCCTTCAATGTAATAATCTTATCCAATACAATAACAATTTCAACTCAGCCAAGACTCTTGGCAAATTACATATGAACTAATGCAAAGTCTGAAATTAACAGTTACCTACAGCCGTACCATTTATTGTGCAACTAAATGACATCTAAAATGCATGGAATTTAACAATGGAACTTGGTTAGGAGTCGCCTTGCATTCCCAATGAAGAAGCAATGAAAATTCTGGAAGATGATGACCATATGCAGCCCATACGAATTTCTGAAGAAGTCGCCCCTGTTCTGATTGGAAATGTGAAATAAAATAATCTACTAACCCTCCAAGGCTCCAATAACTCTTAACATGATCAGCATAACCTTGGAAATGAGGCGCACCAATCTCCAAGAGGAATCGACCTGGTTATGAGCTGGGATGAATGGAAATGCTCCTCCAAAGGCGTCCCTGTTTGCTTCAGATTTTGCCAAATGTAGATTTGACCTTTCTCTTCAAAATTCGATGCCACAAGACACTATTCTTCAATGGTAGACAACTCCTAAAATTGTAGTCTTCAAAATTGGCCGTAGGCCACAAATTTTTGCCCTAGTGAAGTGATTGAAATATCACTTCCAATCTGCAATAATTCAGGGGATATTTCACACCCTCAAAATTGCTATCAATGGGAGTTTTCGTTCCCAAAGACAATCTGATTATCTGCAGATCACTTGGCTCCACAAATACTCAAAAGAATTCACCAATCAACAATTCATCAAATCTGGATGCCCAAATGGTGAGACCTCAAGGTCTATTTATGCATTTCCTCTAGAGGTCGGCCTTAATAAAATAATATTATCCTTTGACTTCTAGAAGATTCCAGAATTTTTAATCTTTTTGCACTTTATGAAATATTAAAATATTATATTATTAATAAAGTGCATCTCAACATCAAATTATAAAATAAGGTTTCCATAAATAGAAATAATGATGAAATATAGTGGAAAACCTTACTCCAATAAAAAACTGAGCCAAGTAATCACCAAGTGATTGCAAAATGACTCTCTCACCATGCCTCATTAGCCTACGAGAGCCGTTAATAGGCTAATCTTGCTGATATGTCGATGTCAACTAGAAGGGGACATGACATCTTTGTCCCCACTTCCTTGCTCTCTCTTAGAGGTGCATTTTCTAGAAACAATTCTCCAACATTGTGAACTTCAACTTTCACCTCTTTGTTCCCCTTGTGAGGCCTATATCCTTCCATCAAATAAGGTTAAAAATTGCAAACAGATATAGGACAACCTGGTAGTAACTTTTGCCCTTGGATGGTAGATGTGCCTTGCGAAGGACTACCCCAGTCTATCCCCTTATCTTTCAAAAGGAGAAAAGACATCTTCCCATTAGCACTCAACAATTTTTTACCTTGAGTTGTACTTATTAAGGAGATCAGCGATTTCCATTCATAGGAGTGGATAATGATTCACCCATTATCCATTGCATCACACCCTTCCCATCCATGACCAACAGATACCGATTCACCCATTATCCATTGCATCACACCCTTCCCATCCATGACCAACAGATACCGATTCACCTCTTTCATGAAGACTGCATCACGCACATACATGTAGGGGCTGCCAAAGACTAGGTCACAAACATCCATCAGGACTACATCCGCAACAACATTGTCAATAAAATTTTCACTTATTGCAAACTTTACATTACATTGCTTGGAAACCTTTATCTTTACTCCTTGTTTCACACATCCCAATGCATAAGATTTGGATGATTGTATATTTCCAACCCAATTCTATCTACCAATTCATCACTAATTAAGTTGTCTTGAGAGCATGACTCAAAAAGAGCATCTACCTTTGTCTTCTTGATCTGCACTTTGATATGGAAAAGTTTAGAAGGTTCACATTTTTGTTGAGTGCCATTGCCCGAACACACCTTCCTTTGAAGGGAGGTAAAACACACCCTCTCTTCCCCATCTTGGCTGCACCCATCCTCTTTTTATAGAACCAAGGTCATAACTTTCTTCTTCCTCTTGTTCCTAAAGGGATGCAATTTATGATGCAACTTCCAACAAGTTTCCTTAGTATGACCATTAACATCACAATGCTCACAATGCTTCACACATTCTTTATTAGAGATAAAAGTAGCATTCAACGCTCCTTCCTTACCATTTGAAGAGGGAGACAAACCCTTGTCTTTGTCCATCTCAAGATAATGAGCTTGAGAACAAGCCTTATCAAGATCCTTGGGCTTGGCAAGCAACACCGGCCTTCTCAAGTGAATGTGCAATCCCCAAACATACTTCATCAAGATGTCATGATCAAAGGTGTCTTGATCCATTTGAACCGCCATTTTGTGAAACACGCTAATATAATCCTACACACGTTGCCCTCGCTGTTGACTAAGATATTTACAAACAATAGATCTTTCCTCTTCATAGCAAATAGAATAGAATTGCTTCTTAATCAAAACTTTAAACACATCCCACTTACTAATTGGTGGTAGCTTCTTTATAACCAAAGAATGATCATAACTCTCAACCCAAGTTAATGCATGATTAGATAACTTTAACCTTGGAAAGGAGATTTGTTGACACTCATTAATTTGATGTAAACTGAAGTATACCTGAAGTTGAGCTAACCAATGGTTTAGCTTTTCCGCATTCAACTCTATTTCATACGGATGAGTTTCAATCTTTGCTTCAGCTTTAAATGGAGGTGGAGCCTCGCTAGTATGGAGCTTATTCTCATAAACAAAAACTTCTAGCTCCTCGCTTCCGATGCCTCTATAGAAACACCTAGCTTTGCCATGAGTATACCCATAATGGATTCCAACTTAAAAAGCTACTTCATGGAAAGAGAAATTCTAGTAACATCTTACAACTTGCAGAACCGTTCTTTGGCTATTCGGGCCTCTTCATCATCAGAATGTGCATGCTTTTCACTTATTTTGTCCACTTCCTTGTGGACGTGTCTTCTTACAAGGGAAGCAAGCTGCCTTCCCCACTAGCACTTGTTGGTCAGTTAATGGGCATAAAACTACATACAGGCCACATAAAACCACATACTACAACGGAACACAAACTAACACAACTTATGAGAGTTGAAGAAACCTTTTACGGCCAAAAATAAAAACTTACTTTGATACCAATCTGATTTGTAAATTAGGTGAATATTCCACAGTAAGGTTCACTAACATGGATCCTATATTGCTAGCTCTATACATTGATTGAAAGACTAATGTTCTTAGTGATTTTGCTTTCCAAAATAGAGATGTGAAGTATTGGAATTGGAAGTACAACCTACTGTGATAAATGAAGAGAAAAATAAGACAACAAAAACACAAGATATGACCTGGAGAAAACCAGACTTGGGAAAAACTCTAGTAGGTGAGTTAATTGCACTCCCCTTTCCACTATGTAATTCTCAACATTTACATGTTATTGCCACTTCTTGGCCTTTCATGGACAAAGCTTGCATTAATTATTAGCCAAAGTTTGCACACAAATGCTTTGCATTCTTACAACACCTCACAAACAATCCCAACACTGAAACAACCACTCATAGCTAGGAGACTAGTGAGATAACATGAACAGAGACCCAAACTTGCAGCTGTACAATGTGGATCCAATTCCAAGACTTTTCACTGATGTCTTTGTCTTCTACAAGGCTCATATTTATGTCTTTCTACCAAGGAACCTGCTAAGAAGCTTAACCAAACCACCAGAGGGAGAAGGAACGTTTGCAACTATTTATCTCCCCATTTTATGGACAGTGGTGAAACTACCACTTTATGTAGACCATTGGCTACAAATCTGCCACTGCAGACACTGGGGTTACGCATCCGGCACCGCCTCCTGCAGACACTGACAGTTATGCAACCACCACCTACGTTTACCGGTGGTTTCGTTATCCTTGACAAAACCTTTGGATTTAAAGGCTGAAAGCTGCAGACTTCACCATTCTGAGAATGTCTGGATCATCTTCATACTAACTTTACCACTACAACTTATTTGAACTGATGTTTTAACATGAAGTGTCTTACAAGCATGAATTACATAAATTGGTTATAGTGGAAACATCTAGCAAACATGGCTAGTACATTAGGATTCAAATTCGGATCAAGTACCAATTGTAAAAGAAAGCATAAAGCTAGCATACATAGTTCCTTTGTGTCTTATTGATAAAGGTTTGCTTTAATTTTTTTTTTTAATATTGATGGATCATTTTACAAAATAGATATATGCCAACAGGCAGTCCAAGTAAGAACAAAATTAGAAACCGCCTAAGAATCGACAGTAAAAGAACAAGATCACAGTCCGACGGGGGGCAATACAAAACAAAAGCTACCTACAAAGAGTCAAAGAGGCCAAAGGCCAAGATTATACAAGTCCAACAAGAATAACCAGCCCTTCAGGGCATTACAAGATAACAACAAATATACAGCCAAGGCCTAAAAGCAGGAAAGCCTATCCTCAACATGATGAACAATATTAGGAACTTCCACTTCAACTTCAAGTCCTTCTGCATGTAATTTAGGTCTTTCACAAGGAACGTTAGGCCTCTCTGCTGGAGTCCTAGGCCCTCATCTGCAGCAGCAGGTGCCTCGTTGGCAGCAACGACAGGACCCATGGCAGTAGTTGTAGAACCTCCTTCTCTATGCCCCTGATTAAAATGAGTCACGATGTTTTCAACTCCTTCAATGCAATCACTTACCTTATTCTCAATCAACTGCTCAACAAACCTTGGATGGTAACCTCCAGTGATGCCTGCATCTTCAGGATTAGGTACATCAGCAAGGGAAGAGTCTGAAGAAAGAGTATTATAAGAGGAGCCATTGTCATTGCCCACAACTGGATCAAGGTGTTTCATCGGATGGAGATCTTGGGAAGGAGGCCTAACTTGTCTTCCATTGGGAATCCTCTTAGCCGCTTCTTGCAATAATTAGAACACCTCAGCAGAGGAACCTT
The DNA here is from genome assembly GCA_037957365.1 of Torreya grandis. NCBI lineage: Eukaryota > Viridiplantae > Streptophyta > Pinopsida > Cupressales > Taxaceae > Torreya > Torreya grandis. Next base: position 3,544,609 of record JARHVA010000748.1, read on the forward strand.
CCTATCTAGGTGTTTGAGAAGAAACTCCCTCAACATCATCCAATTCTTCCTTAATGATGTACAAAGAGGTCCCATCACTATCCTCTTTAGCAAGACTTTCTTGAGGAGAATCGACAATGCCTTGAACCCTCTCTACACCACAAGCAGACTTCTTACTGCTGAGATCAATGTTGCTTTCATATTTGAGAATTTCCCAGTATTCAACATCAAATTGAATACTTTTTTTTGGTGGCATTTTCTCTGTCCAGTCCAGAATAGGATCAATCCTTGGAAAGCTTCTATTTCCTTGAAGGTATTTCAGATCAAATTTCTCAACCTCACTCTCAAGAATCTTAAGATGTAGCTCCACCTGCAAGAAGGTGACTTAGTTGGCACCCATCCTACTTGCTTAAACATATTTATTTCTTGCCTTCCATAAGAACCAAAGAACTTGAATAGACATAAAAAACCACAACTTTTTTGTAGAACAAATTATGCTTGTGACACTAATGCCAAAAACAAAATCATTCCACTTAATACATTTATCGACACATAAAGACCAACACTTCCGACACATAAAGACCAACACTTCCCGAAAAGGTTTCCAAGAAAATTGAGCAAAAACAGAATATAAAAGCACGTGCTTGACAGAGTCTTCACAACCCCACACAAAGAAATGAGAGACAACCATGCCACACGTAGACAACACTGACACAACAAGAAGCTCAGGTTGCAATGTAACTGTAGAGTAAAATACTCTACATTTTGTTTTGAGTTTTAGTTGTGTGCTCTAGTTTTGTCCCTCCACGTTTCAGTTTTGGCAGTGAAGGTTTTGACACAGAGCGTGGGCGTGGGTTTTCGTTTTGCCTAAGTTTTGTCTAAGTCTCAAAGTCGCGCGGAACATGCCAAGTGTCATCAGCCGAGACACATTATAATTTCTATAAGTTGTGCGGAACATGCTACGTGCCCTGTTATATACCCGCGGAGCTCGACAAGTGTCGTCATCTGCGTTTCAGTTTCTTATAAGTTTCAAAAGCTTCTTTCAATAAGCTTCTCTTAGAGTCCCGTGGAGGGCGCCAAGTGGCAATTGCGGAAGGTTTTAATATGTTTCTCTAAATGTAGCGGAAAGTGCCGCGTGTCCCTTGTTAAAGCTCGGTGGAGACTGCCAAGTGTCAATATCCGCAGTTTCTTCTTTTTGTTTCGTTATTGAGTAAGGACTGTGATGGGCCCCGGGTGAGTTGCTAAAGTAAGCGGAGCGCACCAAGTGTCATCGTCCGTGTGAATCTAAAATGAGTCCCAAATGTTTCTATAGTGTAGCTAAAGCTCAGCAGAGACCGCCACGTGTCATCTTCCGCAGGACTCTCAAAAAGTATCTAAAGCTTCTATAGACAAGCGGATGCTACCAAGTGTCCTTGCCTGTTTCACAGCGAAAAGTGCCACATGTATCTGTTTCAGCCAACGAACTTGCAGGAAGCTAACCGTTTCAGATTCGAAAGATATCTTCTGTTAGACACTTCCAGTTAAGTTCTAGTTCGGTTAGACTGTTGGGATTTGATCGTGTGGGCAATCTTGAGCCAGTCCTATGCTATAAATATGGGTTCAAATCGTAGGTTCAAAGAAGAGAAAGGAAAGGGAGAGAATTTTCGCCATATAGATTGTTATCAGAGATTTACAAGAAGGTTTTTGAGACTTTCTTGCTGTGGCCAGTAATATCATTTGCTTTTGTTTTGTTTTCTTGATTCAAAAAGTTTGTATAACTGTTCATGTATCAGTGCCTTTTATGGGACTGGAAAATTAATAAGAAAACTGAGTTCTGTGCTTTTGCTGATATTTTCTGTGTTATTGCACAATCGTATAAGTTGTGAGCCTTTGATTCTATTTGTTTTCATCGTTTACATTGATCATGCATTGTTTGCTCTTTAATGTAATTGAATCCTAAAGATAGCTTCACTGTGCTTAGTATTAAGGATCGAATCATACTCAGGGGCATCGCCATAGTTAAATTTTCTTTCATTGCATTGGTGATTCCGTTTAATTTCTATCCCTTTTGCCCACAATATATTTGAGATAAAGAAGAGCCAGCTTCTTTAAAATTTGGAGGTCGTTTCAGGTTGCAAGTCCCACATTCCTGAAACTTCCCATTGTTGGTGTTGGAAACAATGTAATTTTAAGCATCAAAAGTAACCATCTACAACAATTTTTTTTGTTGGGTTCAATGCAAGAAGACCACAAGATAAAAAAGAGCCAGCTTTTTTAAAATTTGGAGGTCGTTTCAGGTCGCAAGTCCCACATTCCTGAAACTTCCCATTGTTGGTGTTGGAAACAACGCAATTTTAAGCATCAAAAGTAACCATCTACAACAAATTTTTTTGTTGGGTTCAATGCAAAAAGACCACAAGACAAGGAGTTTCTTAGACCACCCCCCAAACTGAATCACAAATACCCAACTTATTTTTAAGGGTAAGACTAATTTTGGGACTAAAAACAAGTTTAACAGATAACATCGTAGACGTGATTTTTAAAAGGGACCTTTGACCCAATTAATATTGTACCATAATTCCGTTTCAAAGCAAAGTCTAAGACTTAAGGTTAGAGGTAGGAGGTTAAAAATTAATGCTTGTTAAGGATTATATATTGTACTTGATAATACTTGATTGTCAAATGAACCTAATCACTTATCTATGTATGGATGATTTGAGTCCAAACTTTCTCGAAATTGGTGTGCATGGCCAACTTCTAATCGTTGGAAACAAGAAAAGGTAGAAAGGGGTAGAAGGTGGCACAAACTAATAGCTAGGGCTGTAGGGGCGGTCTCAACAATGACACTAAAGGATCAAAGGGCTATCATGGGAGGTACATTGGGATGCGTGAAAGGACTTATGCATCCTGTTGGGTGGCATGGTTATTTTTGAGGATTTAACTATCAATTATTAAATATAAAGGTAAATATTCGGGTAAAATTTGAAGTGTACATGGGGTGGGCTTGGGACAATAATATGTTCGACCCCTACCTTCAAGGGTCTATGTATCAATCATTTTATATCATTTGGCGTTTCTAGGTCTTAATTTAATAAAAAACTATGACCAAGTAACCAAAACTAAAGCTAAATTTTTAGTCCATAAATTTTGTTTGATCAAAACACTTTATTATTGAAGTTAACTATATTAAAGAGAGACAATTCCTTTTGAAGCGAAATTAAAAGTGTATCAAAACTAGTAAAAATAACTTAAATATATTTTTCCAAACAATTTTGAGGTGTATATATTGGATTTATCACATACCATACTAATTAACAATTCTATTATCTTTTCTATTAATTTGTCATTGATTGGTGATAGATAACCTCAAGCTAGTTGCACCACTACATCAGGCTCGCAATGCTCTTTCTTGGTTAAAAAACGTGATGTCTAAAATATCACAAATTTTTATCGCCTTTTTTAAACAAGGAGAAAATCTTCTATATGACGGTCAAATGGGTGTCAAATTTAAGACTGATTTTTTTATTGACATCTCATACTATTACACTCCATTGCTAGTTTGCCATTGTAAATTACGCCTACTTGCATAGTAAACACTTTATTATTAAAATTTAATGAACTTTCATAAACATAAATAGTTTTTTTTGAGGAAGTCTAACCAAGACTTAAAGTGCTTATATATTATACTATTTAGAGAAAACTCTTTAGATTGAGGATGATAAATGTTCAACTAAGACACATTTTAATTTTACTTCTTATACTCTACTGTAAAGCATAACTGCATGTGGCATATTATGTGATCTTTAGTTTTTAATATTGCTTTGATAAACTCTCGGATTTCATTTCTTTTCATTAAAATTTCCATGTAAAGTTTATGATTTTAGATTGCAATGTTATTATATCATTTTCCATGTTTAAGAAAATTGCCCTTTTTGAAGTAAAATTTTGTGATTATTATAAATGAAAATGATTAAACGAAAAGACATGCATTTAATATTATATTTAACGGTCAAGTTCCAATTTTATAGGTTGAGTTGGAGGTTGAAGCTAAAGTGTTAAGGTTTGGGAAGAGTACAGCAATATCTTCCATTGAGATCAGAAACAAAGAAACAAAGCAAGCAACGTTTCAAGGTCGATGCACATTTTATGGCATGCCAACATCACGTATATGATAATATATCAAGAAAATAATGGACCTTATAAAGTTAAATTGTAAAATATATCCATAATTTGCAAATAATATTATTCAAGAGTTCCATTGTTATATTTTATAATTATAATGCTTAGATTGTAGGCCAACTTGTGACCTACGTTATAATTATTATAGTAATGCCCTACCTAGTGGCGCCTTAACATATCTATTTAGTATGCTTTATTTGTGTTCCATTGTTATATTTTATAATTATAATGCTAAGATTGTAGGCCAACTTGTGACCTACGTTATAATTATTATAGTAATGCCCTACCTAGAAGCACCTTAACATATCTATTTAGTATGTTTTATTTTTGACATTGTAGTAGCACCTTAACATATCTATTTAGTATGTTTTATTTTTGACATTTTAGTATAATATTAATTGAGGCTTAGAAGTTTTGTTGCACTTAGATGCACATTGGTTGTATATTTTGATGCACTAATGCCTTATGTTGGTGCACTCACACAAGTTATGTAAACGAGTGTTTTAGTAAAAGCATACAACATGTATGTTGTTGTGGAGCAACTTTTGTTACTTGCATACTGACACATGCTTTTGTGCAAGATAGAGAAAATTACAATCAAAGAAAATTACTTGAAGACTAACGGACAATAGTTGAAAAAATGAAGAGCATTATACTTGTAAGAGCCCCCTCACCTTAAACATGAGCCACTTTTCATAGAAGCAGAAGAAGTGATAAAAGTTATTAGAGATTGTAAGGTATATTGCTATCTTTATCTTTGTAATGTCCCCAAATTGGGGCATACACTGAAAACTGATATTTATCCATAAACACTAGCAAAAGATGATTTTTTCTGATTTTTCCAGCAAAACCCTAGATATCAAACCCTAACCAACAAGATGTAATTAATCCTTAAAACCCTAGCATTACTCATGCAAATTCTGGAATTAAACCTTCAAACCCTAGCCATAAATTAAGGAAGCTGGAAATGAATCACTAGGGCATAATCCTAAAGATATTCTTTGTCATTCCTTCACCAAAAACACTCAGAAAATTACAGCGAAATAAATACCTGGAAATTCTACTTTTTAGGATCAATTGGGGCTGTAAAAATATCATGAAAATTATATTAAAAATATGAGAATAATTTCTGAATGTCAAAGTAGACTTTTTGGCTTCAAATAGCCATCCCAAATAGCAAAATCAGACTCCCAAGGGAGTTGCCACCCTATAGGGAAATACTGCTGTTCTTTAGGGCTTAATCACAGCTCTACTTGGTACTCCAAGGCCCTTCAAACAGGTAGTCCAACAAAGATAAAATATCAGAAATAAATTCAGTTCTTTCACAAGCAAGTTCAGCTTCAATAAGCTCTCCAATTCGCTGTCATAAGCCCCCAAGGAGGGGCACCACTTCCACTAATGGTGTTCTACCCTTCTAGGGCATCAAGTGCTGCCTCCCACCTGCAATTTCTGCCCTTCTGTTAAATCGCTGCCCCTCAAAATGCTATTCGCTGCCCTAGGTGTAGCTCTAGGTCAATTCGCCACACTTGGTGAACAACTCTCCACCTTGATGAATGCCACCTTGCTGCATTTTGTCCGCGAATTGGTGAATATACTGAAAAATCAGACCAATGAAGCTCCTTGCAAACCCTGAATGAGGATGCCCTAGCTGAAAGTAAGGGATTTCGTCCTTACTTCAGACTTCCATTGAAGGATTTCGTCCTCAATGGATAAGCTAAGTGTTTTCGTGCTCTAAGCTCCCAAATTCAATTATCCAAATTAACATGCCCTCTCAAATGAATTGCAATCCCTTATAAATATTCATCTTGTTAGTTGGGCGCCCCACATGAAGGGAGAGTAAAAGTGAATCATAAGGTCAGCTATCTTTTTATAATCACTTAAAAGGCTTTTTGAGTCCTTTAAGTCAAAAAGAGTCCTCAATGCAAAATTAGATTTACTCAAGTGAAAACTCACTTTTTTCTTTTGAAGAGGGAGAAATAGTCCTTCCCATGTTGTCCTTCTTCCCTTAGCTTAGGGGAAACACCAAAAGAACTAGGCTAAGGGTCATGTCCATGCTTAGGCCAAAAAAGGGGACATGGCAATCTGTCTCTAGATTGTCTTTTAATTGGTACTTTTTTTTATGGATCCCAACATCTCAAGTTCTAATCTATGTATGGTATTTTTGGTGAAAACTCCCTTTATGGGTGTATAAGAGTGAGAAATCCTATAAAAAGATGGGGAATATAATGAAGGGGCAGAGTAAGAAGCAAACGAAAGGTAATGGAGGATAGGCTTGCAGTAGAGCTTGAGCTGCTCGCTTTTTAGTTTTTTTTCGGCAAGCCAACATGAAAGAAGTAGGTGTAGGTTGAAGGAGGCATCTTAAGTGGTTAGTTCTAAGTTGAATCCTCCTTTGCTTATTTGGCTCCATTCTTACCACTTTTACTTGTGATGTCATAACATCCACAATGATCTTTCATACTCTTTGTTGCATTTCCTCCTCGTACAAGGAAGTTGTCGACATTACAATTAGTTAGAACAATGCTCGTCCTCCTTGTACAAGGAAGTTGTTGCTACTAAGAGTACTTTAAATAATACTTGTCCTCATACAAAAAAGTTGTCTTTATTAACTGTTTACATATAATATATTCTAATTTGAAAATAATGGTAAATCTAAATAGAAAAATATAGAATAACATCTATTCATGTTCAACGGATCTATACACAAATAAATATTGAATTTGTAAAAAATTTAATTGAATAAATCAAAGCATACAATATAGTTAAACAAAATAAAAATTGTGTCGATTAATTGAAAGTAATTGAAATGATTTTTACAGTTACCCAGACTTGGCAAGGACTAATAAAAGTAATCTTGGAAGGAAATAATATCTTAGATGATAGCACCCTATCTCTAATTAGTACAACCTTTATTATTAAAAATTTAATTTAATTTTAAAGTCTCCTCTCTGCAAGTTTTTCTGGGCCTTATCAAACATGCCCATGCTTTGGCTTCAACAATGCTATCACTAGCAATTATAACCCGGAGGTGCAATGGACACACCGATAAAAGTGCCGAGGCTTAGCATGAGCAATTTTGTCCATCATCAATGACCATGGAAGATATCATCAGCAACATCCGATGACGGTAGGTACAAAGTCCAGATCAACATTTAATTATTGCCAAGGGCCCACCACATTATGTACATGTGCAACAAAGGTTGTGGAATAAATAGTTAAACAACTAGAATTTTGCTTATCTAAGCTATTTTTAAGGTGCGGAATTTAAACAAGAAGTATATATCAAAATTTTACATATATCATATTTAAAATATTAACAAGTGGGTATTGGAAATTTCAATGCTTACATCAAAATATATATATACGATAAATATACTTTGTTATTTCGCATAACTAAGAAATATATACATAGATGTATGCTTCCAAGGAGTATTGGTAATTACAATACATACAACAATGTACCCATACACACTGAATTTCTATCATTATATTGAGAATCGCGAAGTAAACACAGACACGTATTTGGCATAACATTGTCTTGGGCATGTTAGACGTGTGCATTTATCACCATCTCAAAATGAAGACCGTCAGCTTAGATGCATGAGAAATTTGGGAAGTAAACACAGACACGTATGTATTTTGCAAAACTTTTTCTTGTGCATGTTAAACACGCATGCATCTATCACCATCTCAAAATGAAGACCATCAGCACAAGAAATTTAAAAAGGCAGTCATGTAACTTTTCTAGCAATTACCAAAAATTTAAAAAAATAATACATCTTATGAAAAAATAGGACAAGTGAGGCAAAAGACAGAGGTCAGCACCAGATCTAGCTGATTATATAAAGCATTCAAGACCAAAATATGTCTGACAGAGATATGAACCCTATATGTAGCAGAGAATCTCTTTACTATTGCTTGAGATCAATTCCTTTGTCAAATGCAGATTGTGCTCAGATGCCAGATATCAAGCATATAAAAATAAGGATATCAAAAACAGTGCATTTCCATAGATTGTTAGCCATTTGCAATACATTTTTATTGCTCAACTGAGGAAGAGTTTCAAAATATCACCTTTAACGTTGTCTGCCTACACATAACATCATCCGACTTGATTATCACTGCAGCTGGCCAGAATGCAACAAAGAAGCCTAAGATACCAGCCAAAAGTACAAGCTCTAGTATTAGCATTATAAATTGGAAATAATCCAATTCTTGCATATCTGTAAGGATAAAGTTAAAGAGACTAACATGCAGCGGACCCACAATGATTATCTATATCTTCTACAAACATGGTGAAATTGATATGGAAAAAACATATGTTAGCCATAGCCAAGGAAAATGTTGAATGATAAATAAGAACATTTTCTGCAAGCCTGCTATAGGCATGATTTGTAAAGATTATCCAACTTTTTTTTTTAATAAAAATAATTTATACCTTTTGACCCAAAAAAAAAACATCATTCATTTATATTAACAATGTATGGGAACGACAAAATTTCCTGAAACCATTTTTTTTAAAAAAAAAAAATGTGATAAATAGTGTGCCAAGTAGAACAAAATCCATAAATTCTTTTTGATGTTTAGATGTGAAGATAATGTTATCTGGAAAACTTGCAAAGTATGATAAGATAACAATTAAAGGTAACATAATTTTCATAAAGTATGTCCATAAAATTATTATTAATATTAGTGCCTTTAGTATATGAAAATCACATACCTTTGTAAATAAATATGATCATAAGATATGCCCATGAAACTATTATTAATATTACTGCCTTTAGTATATGAAAATCACATACCTTGCAAATAAATTATTCCATGGTAAGGAAATGACCACATCGAATTAGATGAACTTTTTGAACTCCTCGTGTTATCCAAAATCACCATATACTAAGATAAACAAATACAAAAGTTAAATCACACATACTAAGATAAACAAATACGAAAGTTTGCAACACTTAAATGAGGCAAGAAAAATTCTTAACTATTTTTCAATAAAATTCTTTAAGAAAAAAAGTTTTTTTTTTTTTTTTTTTTGATAGATGATTTGAGAGTTGGGGGGTCTGTCGTCCATTTTATTAATTGAAAAAACGAAGATTACAAAAAATGGGAAACACCTGAAACAACAAAAAACAGAATAACAAAACCTGTAAAACGAGACCAACTACCAAAAGACAAACAGGGCCCAAAGGCCACAACAACAACAAAGCCATAAACCCACAAGGCTGCCCACAAAATGCGCTAGCACCCTGAATGGCAGGGTCTGCCCCATGCCACTTGAGATGCCAACATGGGAGACAAGCAAGTAAGCTGAAATCCAGTCGGAAAACCAATACAACCCAAATACCAGACTTAAAGCCCTACCAGCCACCCTGCTCAACCCTGCATCAACGAGCTCCACCACTCGTCCTTTTTTCCCTTTCTTATTTTTCACCGCAGTCCAGCCCCTTGGAGGAGTTTCCCCCAACCACCATTTGGAGTTCAGATGGTTGTGTTTTTGAGCCAACCAAAGATAAATCCTTATTAGAGTTAGAGCTTTCTGATTCATGGAGTCTCTTACCCTCCCGAAGGACTTTCAATTGTGTCTGTCCCTCGTGCCGGTGGATCCCCCACCTTCATTATTTCCTTCGATTTCCCAAATGACTGGTTTGATTCAGCCCTTAGTTCCTTTGTCCCTGCATTGGTAACTTACTTGGGAGAAGACGGTATTGCCTTGCTCCTAGTATCCCCGCCCTCCAAGGGTTGCGGCTCAAAAGGCTGCCAGCTGTTTGGTTTGGGAGTGACACCCCTTTTCCCTTTGGAAAGTTCTCTTTCTAGGGAGCAAGATTATTGTAAATGCCCTGTTTGGTGGCACAAACGACACTGAAAAGCTGTATTCTCAAAGTCTAGGGTTTGATTCCATGACCAAACACCATGTTTTAGGATTATGCTTTCAGGTAATCCTTTGCTGGTTCGGGTTTGATCAATTTTAATGAAACTGTCCAAAGCATTCCCAATGTCTGTAAGTACAATCGAATGCCAAAAGGGGAGAGGCAAATTAGGGAGGCGGATCCAATCCAAACAGGCATTTTAGAGACAACCATAGATTTGGGTCAAAATATGGGAACCAAGGGGTAACAAAAAGACCCGCTCTTCCTCAAAACCAAGGTCCTTTTTCAAATATTTTCTGGTAATCTTTAAGGTCAAGAAGCTGCACTAAAAAGAAGCCTTTGGAGCACAACAATATCTCACATTCTTTGAACCAGTGTGTGTGTATCCATCGACACAACTCTTCTGACTAAGGCCAAAATCCATTAAAGTGGCAAATAACTGTGTTGTTTTTGAAAGAATCAATCATTTCAATGACCTCAGGATGTCTTACCTCCACAGTTGGCGCTTCCTCCATTTTCTCAGCAATGTATGGGCTTGGCTTGACTGAGGAGAAAGCTAATTGAGAGGGGCCCTTGGGACGGGCTGCATCCTTGTTAGACGCTTCCCAGAGCCCACTGCTCCTCCATGCAAGCGCGACACTAAAACAAGGAGAGCATCTTTAAAAATATTGTAAGCAAGCAATTGAGCAGAATCCTCCAGGTGTTTGCCTCACAGAGAAGACATTGCAACTGAGCTGGAATCCCCTTGGTCTGCTCAAGCTTTTGTTTAAGTTCCATCACGCAATCAGTCCATGATACCCATAGGCACTAGATTTTCCCTTGAAGGGACCGGACCATAATCTGGTAACTTGTCCTCTTCCCCCCCAGTTCCGTTCCTTTCATCCTTCCGTCAGACACTTTGCCTGCAGGCATTATGTCAAATGATTGGCAGACCTCCCTTGACTCGGAGCAAGGGGAGTATGAATCACCAGAAAAGGGGAACAGACCTGTTCTGCGAATAACCTTCCTGTTCTTGGGATGGTTCTCTTCCTTCAGCCATCGTCTTCCTGCTGCAGAGCATAGATTCTTGCCCCCTAAGCTGATCTGACCAACAGAAGTGTGTTCTATTAGAGTGAACTCACTGCCACCAAAGTTTACTCTGCTCAGGACAGGTGCCATGAGCAAACCATCCACCACATCTGCCCCATTGTGGTTCCTTCCAACTGCAGTTCTGCCGTTGTTAACCTGTTGCAGTTCCTGCACAACCACCTCGACTGTCCGTTCAATCCTTCCTTCGGTCTGCTTCTCTCTCCATGGTATCTCTGTCATCAGATTGACCTTACACTATCCATCTTCCTTTCCCTTGCTTGTTGCCAAACCAGTCGCCAACGGCCGAAGGCAGTTCGATGCCCTCAAACCTGCACTCTTTGCATCCATCCTTCCAGCCAGCCAGATATTTTTTCTTTATTTTATTCCCTCATAAGTTGAATGACCATTCAGTGCCATCTTTGAGATTGAAACCCATCAATGCCAATACCCAATGCAGCTTTAAAATTTGGGATAAAAATTAGGGCCATAAGCATCAAGTGAAAAAAATTTAAAAAAGCTACAGTTTGTGGAAAAATAGTGATTTGCAAGTTGCCATCTTCTGCCTCCTATCTTTTGCACAATAAGAAGCCCTGAGGCACACTACAGTAGGATGCCATACTTTCCTGATCATCTCTTTATGCTTTTCAAAGTCCTTCCTGGCCAAAGGGCTCATATTTCAGTCTCTTCACAGCAACAATTTACATGTCCAACTTTCACTATTAATGCTAAAGATTACATGTAAGCACATTGTGCACTTTAAATTTGGGACTGTAAAAAATTTATGATTAAAACTATTGATTAGTACCATATTTCATTCTGTAAATGATACTTAAACAGAATGGGTGTTTTAAGCCATATTTTTAGTTAAACAAATGTTAAAATAAGCTTACCTTCATTATTCAAAGTTTGGAGACATAATTTTAGTCAATGGAAAAGTTTATCTTGGGATCAAACTTAGCAAGAAGGTAAAATTTCTATTTCTCCAACAAAGTTCTAACCAACAGTTTCCATTGTCATAAGATTACCCAAACCCCTCGTGTTTTAGACCTGCACAAGAATAGTATAACACAACACATGGCATACCTTATCCATTTCGTCCAGGGATTTTGTCAAGCAGATGGCGCAGTTTATGTGTTACAAGCTTTGGCATAATTGGCTAGCTAACAATCAGAGTGAAATGTTAAGCTAATCGGAGTTCCCTTGTATATATCTATAAACCCTTTGAACTGTATTTTTTCCGAAGCCTTCCAAACCAGTTTGGTTCAAAACCTGCATATAACAATTAAATGGTCAATTTCCACAAGTTGTGGAAGGAAAAATTTCTCAATTTTATAAAGATTTTAACAAAGAAGCTCGAAAGGCATGATTAATTTCAGCCTAAAATGCAAAGATTTCCACCTGTTTTCTTCTCATTCATATCTGAAATTTCTGGAATAAAACCTAAAGAGTTGAATTGCAGAATTACTTACCTTCTTTGAGATAAAACTCGATGTGGATATAGAAGAATTTCCTCTTTATAAAAGGGGAGTAAAAAGGTCTCTCCCTAGCGTCACCAGATGGCACTGGATAGTTATATGCTGGAAGTGCCAGCTTTACCACCGTCTGAATCTCCCCCAGGGGCTTCTTGAGGGCGATGGGCTGCTTCTCAACCTTGGGAGCCATTGTCTCTCTTGACACCATAATAAATTTCACTATTTCTGCAACAACTTTTATGTTAGAAATGCAATTGTCTACTACTGGAAATAAGATATTTTGGTAGATTAAAAGCATCAGATTATCATGAAAGTTAACTTAGGGAAGGAAAATTTGTTACATAAAGCCAAGGAGAAGACAATATAACCCCAAAACCCCTGCACAAGCCGCTAACTTAAAAGAAAAATAGGGAAAAAAATCATAACGCGCCCGTGACAGCGTTTTCATATTTGCCAGCATACATGTCATACATGATATTAGAGCAGCCAAATGCTATAATGCAATAGAAAAAATGCTAATAATTTTACAAACCATCAAGCATCCAGTCAAGGAAAAATTAAGAAAATCACAGCATTTAATTTTACAAACCATCAAGCATCCAGTCAAGGAAAAATTAAGAAAATCAAAGCATCTATGTTTCACCCTTGCTTTTATCAGAGGCTCCAAATGGTGCCAACATCGAAAAGAACAAATACCACATGGGTTGACCCTTACGTTAGCCTTCGTTTCGCGTGGCAGATGCAATGGGTACTATTGAAATTGGCTCCCATTGGCGCTAAGGGACAGCTCTATGGACAAGTTTTTCCTCCCAAAATCAGAGTATGTGTCTCTCCACATTTAAACTTACAGCAGAAGCCACTACAGTAGGGTCTAGATATTTCAGTAAGTTGTAATAAATAAATTTTTGGAGAGGAAGTGTTTTACCAGTAAGATGATTTCGGGGAAAATCGTATAAATATTTTTAATTCAATGTTTTGGATCATGTTCTGAAATACCATTCTCTTATCTTGATGATGGTTTACAGAACATGATCCTACAAAACATATATCAGAGCTTTTCATCCTTGCTAAATTGTCAACCTAGCGAATGGAAGAATGCTCTTGCTAATGAGAAGTAGATCTGATGGGACTGAGTCCTGTCGTCTGCTTGGAATGCTGTATTTCTGCTGCTACATGATCATGTTGGTCTTAAATTGAATTGGTTAAAATTTCCCATACTCTCTCAAAACTTGATTTATAGTTTCAAAAGATACTAGGCGTGTTTTTATTTAAGTAATTATTATCTTTTTAAAATATATTAGAACTGCCTTTTTATGGGTATTATTATTAATTAATTTCAAATAATTAAAATATTAATTTTCAAATTTATATATATATATTTATCTATTAAATTTTAAAATTATTATTAATTTTAGTATCATGTTTTCTAAACTTTTTTTAGATTGATATTTTAAAAAAACATGTAAAAATTAATATGAGGAACTCTTAAAAATCAGTCTCCAAAATAGATAAACAGAAATAACCTTTTTAAAGGTTATTATCAGAATTTACAACAATTAAACTCAATTTAAATTTATTTTGTTTATATTTTTAAAATTTTATGTAATTGGTGGGAGACAATTTCCTCCAATTGAAGAGGTGTATAAGATCAAATAGATTAAATGTGCAGGTTTTAGTTTTTAATTTCAAAAATGTAAATGAAATAAGATCTAACTTATGATATCACTATGGTGTGCTTGTAAGGGAAAGTGAAGATTTGAATGAGAGATGCAGTGCACAAAGCGGGGCAGAACAGGGAGTGGAATAAACGTGCTCTGCGTGACACTATTAAGGAAGCGAAACAATGAAAGGATGATGCGGAGTGGTCGGACAATGAACATGACAAGGGCAAGAAATTTAGGGCTAATGTGCGAAATAGAGTGGCCTCTGGGGCTAATAATATTCCTGTGGGGAGTAGAAATCTATTACCAAAGGATGACCTTGAGGCTATGGGTAGAGCAGAGGCATCTAAGGAGAACCCTTCAAATCAAATCTCCACTGTGGACGGTGGTACTGGAGCAGACGAGAGGAATCCTTCGGCACTTTCCTTTGATGGAGTGGAGTTTTAGGCTAACCTAGCAAAATTGAAGAAGTCCCTGATTAAGAAGTTCACAGGCATTTTCCCTGATTAGGAAGTTCACAGGCAAATGCCCTGCCATTTGTGTAGTGGAATCTTGGGTGACAAAATATTGGGGCCTAAACATTATCCTTAAATTCCTTCCGAAGGGTTTCTTCACGATTGTTTGCCCTTTATCGAAAAGAAACAAGAAATCTTGGATGGGGCCCTGTAGATGATGGAGAATGCTGGGCTATGGCTTCAACCTCGGCGCCCTAATTTCAATCCATTTTTAGGGAAACAAGGATGTTTCCCTGTTTGCATTCGATTGTATTGGTTCCCAATTGGATATTGGAAGGAAAAGTCCCTTACTAAAATTGGAGGGATGATTAGAAAATTTGTGGGTCTTGATCCAATTATTAGTGAAGGTGTTCTGGGTTCCTATGCTAGAATTTGTGTGATAGTGGATGTGGAAACTAAATTTCTAGAAAGCATACTGCTACACACCCCGGGAGGGTGTTGGGAGCAGCCCATTAATGTGGAAAAGATACCATTCCGATGTTTCAAATGCAGAAAAGTTGGGCATGCTCATAGTGAATGCTCGGAAAAAAACTCCTCTGTTAAGGACAATCACTTCTAGATCACTAAAATTGGCTCGAAGAACAAAGTGACACATAGGGTGAACAAACACCAGGGGGCCCCTTCTAAGGTTTCTGATTTAGATAACCCTTGTGCGCAAGTTTTGAATGTTGAAGCAACTATCAGTTTGGAATAAAATTTGGTATTAGGAGAGACTATGTCGCTCAATACTCTCCTCAAGGAAATTCAATTCATCTCGTCAGAAGTGAATAAGCTAAATGAGTGCCTAGACAAATAAATGGAAGTTGGGTCCAAGGAAGATCCTTTTAATACAGTAGGGCCAAAGAAGGATACCTTTGAGATGTTGGCAACTCAAGTGGAAGAGGCGGGATGGGCTGGAGATCTCCAACTATCCCCAATTGCGGGGGATTTGAGTGATGAAGATGAACTAAATCCTCGAGAAGTTCTCTCCATTTCGCAGAAAAATTATCTAATTTCTTAGCCAAACTTTGGGTCTAATAGCAAAAGAGGAAGGAAGGTTGACAAAGTCATCACAGAGGAAGAAGTAGCCAAAGGTAAGCAATCTACTCTTGAGAGGTATTTCTTTTTTGCAAAGCGGAGGGTGAAAGACCCCCTCGACTGAACAATGGAGATTTTTTTCTAGAATGTTAGGGCCCTGGATGCCCCTAACAAGAGGTGTCTGGTAAGATGTCAGCGGAATAAGCCTACCTATGATCTTTTTCTGTTTCAAGAAACAAAATTGAAAACAACAGAGGTGGAAGCTCTTATGAGCAAAAGTTGGAATAGATGGAAGGCTCTTTTTGTGGAATTTGCTGGGGCGTCTGTTGGTTTGGCAATCATCTCGGCTCCACACAAGATTCGAGTGGAACATTGTGGTTCCGGAGCAAATTGGCAGTTCTGCAAAGTTTCGGTTTACTCCTTTGACCTTTCCTTTTTTTTGTTTAGTGTGTATGGTCCTAATTCGGTGCTCTTCAAAGCTCAATGTTGCCAAGCGCTGCTAGGGCAACTTGCTCTTCTAAAGAATGATTGTTGTTTTTTTGGTGGAGATTTCAATGCCATTTTGGATGGCACGGAAAATAGGGGTGGGTGTGGGCGGTGTACTTAGTCTCAGAGGGATTTTGCTAGATTTGTTGAATCAGCTGAGATGGTGGATATGGTTTCAAAAAATGGATTCTTCTCTTGGACAAACTGTCAAGAAGGTTTTTGTAACATTGCAACACAGTTGGATCGGTTTCATATCTTCCTTGAATGCCGAAACAACGATTGGATTCTAGAAAGCAATAGTCTATTTGTTTCGGGTTTAGATTATGCTCCAATTGAACTCTGGATTGCAGAAGATAAGGCTCCTACTCTTTGTCCCTTTAAATTTGAACTCGTGTGGCTTTGTGATCCTTCAATACATGACTTGGTTAAAGATCGGTGGGATAAAGCTCCCCCTAGTGGGTGCTAAGATTAAAATTTTAGATCCAAGTAAGCTTCAAAAATATTTTCAAAGTAATAGATAGAGTGGAATCGGAAATGGAAACCATCAACCGAATTGTAATGGTGCTAGGTATGGATGCAAAACTATACAAAGCAGAGAAATCCCTCTTGGTTGAACTTACTGAGCTTCATCTAAGAGAGGAAGTGTATTGGAAACAAAAGTCGTGGGAGTTGTGGCTTAAAGAGGGGGATAAGAACACAATTTTTTTTCACAATTCTACTCGGGTGAGGAGATCAACAAATCATATTTTGAATATTTCCTCTAGGGAGGGGTTTTGTTGGATTCCAACTCAGGAATAAAAAAGGAGGTAGTAGATTTCTTTGAAGAACTACTTTGTTGCACTAAGCTCTCCTCCATAAGTGCACATGTCAACAGTTGGAACCACATCCCCAGGATGGTTTCAAACCAGTAGAATGTGAAGTTGATGGCTCCTTTCTCTAAGGAGGAGATCTGGCCGGTGGTTTTCTCTATGGGTAGAGACAAGTCCCCTGGGCCTGATGGGTTCCCAATGACTTTTTTTCAGGGTTTCTGGGACATTGTAGCGGATGACGTGGTGAATGAATCTAGGTGGAAACAAAAAGTGGCCCTTGCTATTTAATAATACCTTCATCTCTCTAATTTCAAAAGGGGAGATACAAGCCACTTTTGATGATTTCAAGTCTATTTCCTTGTGTAATACCATCTACAAAATTGTATCCAAAGCCATTGCAATTAGAGTAAAACCCATTATGCATTCCATAATTTCCAATGAGGAGGGGGTCTTTGTTCTAGGCAGACAAACTCAGGAAGTGATACATTCCATTTGGTCCCTGACAAAAAGGTATGATTGTGAAATTAGATATCAACAACGCTTATGATAGAGTGAATTGGAGTTTTTTGATCAAAGTTTTAGAAAAAATTGGCTTTGATAAACAATGGTGTAGTTGAGTCTTTAGCTGCATTTCTAGTCCCTAGTTCTCGATCTTAGTCAATGGAGAACCATCGGGATTTTTTGAAGCATCTAGATGGTTAAGGCAAGGGGACCCTCTGTCACCTTTTCTTTTCATCATTATGGTAGAAGCCCTTGGTCGGGCTATTTCGGGGGTGTTGGTTGAAGGTAGCTTGGAAGGTATCAAAGTAGCTAATGGAGTGGACAGTTTCACACACCAACATTTCTTTGATGACACAATGCTCTTTGGTTCTGCCAATGTTCAGGGGGTAGCTAGGATGAAGCATATTTTGCTTAGCTATGAGGCGGCTTCGGGACGATTGGTGAGTGAAACAAAGTTGGAGTTTTATTTTGTGAATGTGGAAAGCATTGTGCAAGTCTACATAGCTAATATCCTTAATTTCAAGATTGGCAGTCTCCCAACCAAGTATTTGGGGGTCCCTTTTTTTGGTGGGACTGGCAATGTGAGATTGTGGGATAACCTTCTTTAGTATTTTCGGGTGGGTTGGAGGTGTGGAAGGGCAGATGGTTATCGTTGGCTGGAAGAATAACACTGATCAAATTAGTTCTCAACACCCTCCCGATATATATAATGTCAGTTCTATCCCCCCTATCAAGGTGCTTAAAGAAATCAACTGAGTCATGAAAGATTTCTTGTGGCAAGGAGTGGCGGTGAAAAATAAAGTTCCCCTATTGAAATGAGATATAGTTTGTCTTTCGCAAGTTGGTGGAGTGGCAGGTATTAAGAATCTAGCCTTGCAAAAATTAGCTCTGGGGACTACGCTAGTATGGGGCATGGTGTCTCAACCGTAGGCTCTGTGGAATAAGATGCAGCAACACAAGTATTTTGGTAATTTTGACTCGGCCAATATCATATTTGTGCGGAAACCCCCCCAAAGGTTTGCACCTCTGGGATTTCATTCTAAAATGTCGCCCTATCATTACAAACCATGTTCCCTGGACAATCAACAACAGGGACTAGCTGATTTTTGGGGAGATTCGTAGAATGAACACAAGCAAATCTAGGAAGTACCTGGTTTGGAGGAAGCAAAAGCTTTACTAACGAATATCTGGGGAAGCAAGGTGTGATTATATGGAACCTCATCCATGTGGTGGGATGATAAAATAGAAATGGAAAAAGTTTGAGGATATCAACACCCCAGATAGGCAAAAGGAGATCTTGTTTGGCACTTTGGCAAAAAGGAAAATGTTCATTAATACAAAAGATGACTCTATCCAATGGATTGGTGCTAAATTTGGTAGCTATTCAGTTAGCTTGGGTTATAAGATGTTTCCCTGTGAGGATGCTTCTTTTGACTGTGCAAAGATCTTATGTTGGAACAAGGTTGGATTACCTAATGTTGGTGCCTTTGCATGGTTAACAACTCAAAATAGGATTCTCACTTTTGATAAACTTCGAAAGATTGGGTTCAAAGGGTTGTCTCAGTGTTGTTTGTGTTTTTCAATGTTTTTCCACTGAAGAAGATGCAAATAATCTCCTCTTCGGGTTTCCCTTTGTTGTTAAATGTTGGAATTGGTTATGTGCTAGGCTTGGGTTGAGCTAGGCTAGTCCGAGATCTCTCTTGGAGGCTTTCTCTTCTTGGCCTAAGGGTCATCGAGGAATGCTTTTCCCAATCGTTTGGTGACTTGCCCAACCATCTTAATTTGGACTCTGTGGAAAGAAAGAAATCAAATAATTTTTGTAAACAAATCTTGTCCGGTAAGTGAAATATTAAGAAGTGCTGAAACTGCAATGTCTAAAGTTGGATCAACTCACGCCAAATGGTGTGGTGGCATTCTTTTCGGTTGGGACATGCAAATTATTATTAGTTAGCCTCTGTTGAAAGTTCCCCCCGTTAATGGGTTAGGGCTATTTGGTAATAAGATTTGCAAGGTGAATAATGCATATTGGATTCTGCGTCTCCCAGGGGTCTTCAACTCAATATTGATGGGGTATCCCAAGGCAATCTTGGAGCGTAGAGGGTAGGGTGTATCATACGGGGTTGCGTTGGTTCTTTGATCTAGGCATCCTCTTTCAAATTAGTCGATGGGACCAACAATGAAGCGGAGGCCCAAAGTTTATCTTTGGGGATCAATTTGGTGGTTCAATGTGGAATCTCTAAAGTAATTATCCAAGGGGACTCCATGGTCTTAATCCAGGGTTTACGCGATAGACAGGCATGTGCATGGCACATTGAAAATATCTCAGGGCATGCTTGGGACAATCTGAGTTCTTTCTTACTTTGGGAAAAACTAATCACTGCTACCATGAAGCAAATGCCGAAGTGCTTTTTTTGGCAAATCAAGGTATTGAGCAGGATGAAGATTTTGTTAGTGACAACTATTGGGGAGTTTGGCCTATACCCCCCCCTTCTTTGCCCCCCCCGCCCCCGCCCATTTGTATCTAATTGCTAGACACTTAGGCTTTTGAATGGAGTGTCCCGTGGTCTATTTGGCAGATGTTTCAATTTGGTGGCTGTAATCATTTATGGTAATGCTACATTCATTATTACGGGCTCATTAGTGGATGGCTCGTGGCAAGTTGGGATTAAGGTTGCCGTCATTTCTCATTTGCTTTGCTTATGTGCGTTGTATTTGGGAGAATTGCCGCTGTTGAGATGTTCATGAAGTTCATTACTGAGAGACCTGGGCTTTTCGTTCAATGGATCGATTCATGCAACTAGCTTTGAGCGAACCATTGTTGAAGGTGGGAGTGGAGCATTGAGATATGTCCTTTGAAGGCTTGGTGAGTGATGTTAGAATCAAACATGTTTTTATGGTACAATTTGGCCAAATCTTGGATGTTATCAAAACAATGGTGGGTTGTCTTTCTAGAAATGCTACACAGGGTCAAGGTGAATTCAGACTTAGTGTCACTCTTTCTTGGCAATTTTCTGTTTGTTATGTACCTAGGGATATGATATATGGGTTGATGGAGATGCCGACATGTGGCACACATCCCCTTAGTTATATGGGTACAATTTATTAGGATAATAGAGTAACTTGTGGAAGTAGTACATTGGGTAATGGTCGGCCTACATTGGATTAGGAGGTTACCCATCCATGGGTTAGATAGATGTGTATATATAGGAGATGAATATCATGGTAAATATATCAAGTAAGCATTGAGTCTTCTATTGTAAGAGGATATTGGAGGTTGTCCCCTCGAAGAGACATTGTGGAGTTATTCCTTCCTAAAGGAGTATTATATGGTGTTTCCCTACCTTAAGGGTATTTATGCATATATTGAATAATCAAGATCATTACAAGTGTGTTATGTACCTAGGGATATGATATATGGGTTGATGGAGATGTCGACATCTCCATCAACCCATATATCATATCCCTAGGTACATAACATTGTTAGTAGTGGAAGATAAAAAACTTGTCAAGACGGTGGCAGAAGCGCTGATTAGGCCCTGGTATCGAGTGGGGTTGGCAGAAGCTATTGTAGGGTTCCCTCTCAAAAGCCAAGTCGATCTCCCACTCTTGGTAGGGAAACCACTAGCTTTATTCCCCTTTCTGTGTTAGGGCACTGGAGGTTCGTTTGGAGAAATGCTTGGCATTTGTGGAAAAAATTCAGGAGTTCACCAGGGCTCCAGAGCATTCGGGAAGGCGCACCTTGATGGTGGACGTTTCAATCATGAGGGCCCCCATCTTGTAGTTGGGGACAACGTTGGCTCTTCACTTCTCGGACCATGTGTGGAATGCTGCTCGACTTATGACCAAACTCTTTGAGGGTGGCAAGGGTTTGCCAACTTTTGTGCGGGATTTGGTCATCCAGTATTCTCAGTTGGGGAATGTGGAGGCAAATGTTGTTGACACTGAATTGGGCTCGAGGTTGAGAAGTGTAATGGAGTCTAGTGCGGATGTGGTCATAGGTATACTGGGAGCAACACTGTAGGCAGGGGTGGTGGTGAATGGTGCTAGTAGTGGCCCAGTTGGCTCTTTGGTGGCATAGGAGAATTGGGAGGCCTCTCTTGGGGTGTTGTAGCTCATCACTCCTTTCATTGCTCTCAGCTGGTTTGGTTGGTTTTTAAGTTTTTAGCCTACTACTAGATCGATATGTAATAGTTCTTGCATGGTTGGTGCTTTTTGGGCTAATTGTAGTAGTTTTTTACTTGGTCTTGTCTTGGCTTTGGCTCGTGAGGGCAGTTCTGTATTTCTTGTTCCCTCGTAGATTTTATCCGAGGCAAATGAGATTTTTTGCTTGATATATTCTGCAGGTGAGTCCCCTTTTAACCCTCAATTATCTATCATTTTTTTTTCTATTTAATCATATATTTGACCTTATATATATTAAAAATTAGTAATAATAAAATACAAAGATAATAGGGGATATTTTTCAACATTACATATAATTATATTATTTCATTTTAAAGTTTTTATATATTTTTAAAATAAATATTTAGGAAAAATGTTTGAAAAATAAAAATGTTGTTAAAAAATCTATAATCAATAACCATGTAAAATATATGAAAAGAGTAATTATAATTAATATATTTTCAAATAATAATTAAAAAAAAATCAAAACTTCATGAATACTTTGTCATCTCTGCTTCCCCTGTCTGTCAGCGCTCCGTCCCCAAAAAAATAAAATATAAAAACAAAACACAAAAACCTCACAAATTCCTTGTCATTTCCACCCTTGCCAACTCCACCACCCAAAAAATAAAAATAAAAATAAAACACTAAAAATCTCACGAATTCCTTACCATTTTCGCCACCCCTGCGTCTGCCGCTCAGGCCAAAAAAAACAAACAAACAAAATCACATGATAGCCTTTCAAAAAGGCAAATGCAAAATCCCCGCTTTGCCTCCCCGCATCTCGATCTCCATCCCCATCCCCCAAAAAACAAAAGGGCGAGCCACATGATACAAGAAAAAATAAATTTTATTTCATACCATCTTAAACTGAGGTAATATAGAATTTCTATTTGTTCTATATATTTCCAAAAAAATTCTGTTTTAATTGTGTTGAAGATTTTTTTAATGATTTCTTCTTCAACACTGTAAGCAATAATCAACAAGTGTGAGGGTGGATGAATCATACCAAATTCTATAGCTAGTTTAACATTTAGCTTTTAGTTTATTGTTCTTTGATAATTGGTAATTATCTTTTCTAATATGGATATATGAAAAGAGTAATTATAATTAATATATCCTCAAATAATAATAATAAAAAAATCAAAATTTCATGAAAACTTTGTCATCTCTGTTTTTTTGTCTGCCGATTTTCAGTCTCAAAAAAACAAAAAACAAAACACCAAAATCTTACTAATTCCTTGTCATTTCTGCTCTTCCTCGCTCCACCGCCCAAAAAATAAAAATAAAAATAAAAAACCAAAAACCTCACGAATTCTTTATCGTTTCTGCCACCTCCGCCCCCGTCCCCACCTCTGCCCCTACCCCTCGGGCCAAAAACAAAACAAACAAACAAACAAAAATACACAATAACCTTTCAAAAAGACAAATGCAAAATCTCCGCTCTGCCTTCCTCCATCCCGATCTCCATCCCCATCCCAGAAAAATAAAAGGACGAGGCACGTGATACAAGGAAAAAAAATTTAAACGTTTGCACTTCATATTTTTATTTTATACTATTTTAAATCAAAGTAATATAAAATTTCTATTTGTTCTATATATTTCAAAAAAATTCTGCTTTTAATTGTGTTGAAGATGGATCATACCAAATTCTAAGGTTAATTTAACCTTTAGCTTTTAGTCTATTGTCCTCTGATAATTGGTAATTATCTTTTCTAATATGAATATATGAAAAGAGTAATTATAATTAATATATCCTTAAATAATAATAATAATAATAATAAAATTCATCAATACTTTGTCATTTTTGTTTCTTTTGTCTGGTAGCTTCTCGTCTCAAAAAAAATAAAAAATAAAAATAAAACACCAAAATTTTACGATTTTTTTGTTACTTAAAAAATAAAAACAAAAATAAATACCAAAAATTTCACGAATTTCTTATCATTTGCACCGCTCCCGTCTCTACCCCTTAAACCAAAAAATCAAACAAAAACACACGATAACTTTTCAGAAAAGCAAATACAAAATCCTCACTCTACCTTCTCCTATCCCGATCCCCATCCCAAAAAAACAAAAGGATAAAATATGTGATACAAGAAAAAAATAAATCAATAAATTTAAATGTTTGCACTCCATTTTTATTTTATACTATTTTAAACCAAAATAATATGAATTTATAGTTGTTCTATATATTTTCGAAAAAAATTCTAGTTTTAATTATATTGGAGATTTTTTTATTGATTTCTTCTTCAAAACTATAAGCAATAATCAACAAGCGTGAGGGTGGATGGATCATACCACATTCTAAAGCTAGTTTAACCTTTAGCTTTTAATCTATTGTCCTTTCATAATTGGTAATCATTTTTTTAATATGGTATAAAAAATTTCATTTGACAAGCAAAGAATAAATCATTATTATTTTATATTTAAATTTATTTATTTTCATTTTAAAAATATATATATATATTTTTGTGAGATTTAAGTTTATAGTTGAAGAAAATAATAATGTTATGAAAACATAATAATTTTCAATATTATTATTTTTTTATTTTATAATTTTTTTTTTAATTATTTAAAAAATTTAAAAATAAATATACTAAAGTATTGTATAATATATTAAAAAGTAGTTAAAGTTGATTTTAAGGAATTTTTTTATATTTTTTTGGTATTTTTATATAAAACGTGTTTCATTATTTAGGGTTGTGTTTTTATTGTCTATATATAAATAATAATTTATTATTTTTAATCGACTTTTTAATTAATTAATTTATTTATTCTAGTTTTTAATTTTGAATAATTTTAATTGATATATATATATTTTTAATTTTGTAAGTAAAGTTAAACCAAGAAATATTGAGATTACATTAATTTTGATTGAAAGAGATTAAATAATAATGTTTAAATATATAATTAAAAAATTTAGAGGTGGTGGTGTTGAATGGGTCCTCAATTGAGGGCACTAATTTGAGAGTGGAATTAATTTTAAGATATGTTTTGTTTTGTTTAAATATATTTTAAATGTATTTTGGTTAATAGGATTGGTGTTGTCCTTATGAGTTATATCTGTATTTAGTATGAATAAAATTATTCACATGGTTTAATATATGAAACTAATTATATAGTTGTGATGTAATATTAGAAATCATGAGGGCTAAGGGAAACTCTATAATGTAATCATCTATCCATACAAAATTATTCATATGATAAAGAGATTCATCAACAAAAATATATTTTATTACACTATAGAATATATAATGTATACGTGTGTGCAACGAACAATGGTTGCATTAGAACAAGACTCTCTATAAGATCAGTGAAGTGAAAGGTGGGATCCTTTCTTAAGTTACACCCAACCTTCTCACACATGTGAGGATAATTACCACATTAAATATGTATATTAACTATGTAACACTATTTAAGACGGACTTCACATCAAATGTGAAATGGTTTGAGAGAGATGTATGGTTGTCTATCTTTTACTACAATTTATTATTAGAACTACATGTATGGGTGTCATCAGTGAAGTGAAAGGTGGGATCCTTTCTTAAGTTACACCCAACCTTCTCACACATGTGAGGATAATTACCACATTAAATATGTATATTAACTATGCAACACTATTTAAGACGGACTTCACATCAAATGTGAAATGGTTTGAGAGAGATGTATGGTTGTCTATCTTTTACTACAATTTATTATTAGAACTACATGTATGTACACATATATTAAAAATTTGAGAAGGCATGAAGAACCATTATGTAAGTTGAACTAGTTCCATATACGATTCTTCATCTTCTAACGATTACGTGGCTTCGTTGTCATGGGCTTAATGATATGGTTATGAATTGGAACTCATCGTATATACTATTTTTCCAAACTCTCCTTCTCTTTTGATATTCTAACAGCCCACATACAGTTTTAAAAGATATATTTTTTCCATATTGATGTAAATCCCTATAGTTGTATATTTCTTTGTTATGATTTAAAGGTTGATAAGTTTTCTAAGTATAAATGGTGAGAATTTATGACTATTGGGACTGGGTTGCTAATGATTAATGATGTATGTAGGATTATTTGGTTCATGCAACCACCATGCCATGGAATATGTAACCACTGTTTTGTGTTATCCATAGCCATTATGTTGTAGTTTTTTTTGTAAATGTTGCTACACACAACCTTTAGCCTTTTTATAACATTGTTAGTAGCCAAGTATTTGATGGTTCTTGTATGTAGTTATCAATTTTCCTATGACAATTAATGGAATAAATATTGTTGCGAATTAATAAGTACTTTAATTTGTTTCAAATTCTCTTTTTTGTATCTCATTATTTCCATTTTATGTAATGCATTGTATAATGTAAACAAGGGACACAAAATGCTAAGTCTCTGTAGGGTAGTAGCCTATTGTATGTGGATAGTGTGCAGGTGGTTTCTTTGTTGAAGATTCAAATTTCGCACATCTGTATACTTAGTTTTTTATATTGTATTTTTTAATGTATAATAATAGTATGGTGGTTGTGCAGGTGCAATGAGAAGTGAAAAAAATATGCCTTCACAACGTTAGGTACTCGCCCGGAATCTGAGTTTATGATATCTTTGAATACATGGAACTTGTTATTAACCTTTAATCCTGGTCTTTTAGTATACCTCTTTTTTCTTGGTAAATAAAGATATATTGCTGAAACGAGAGAAGATGCATAAAGTTCAAATCCAAATATACCTGCAATTGGTTGAATATACAACACTTAGCTGTATAAAATATAAAAGAATTACAAGCTCGTAAATTGAAGATCTTGCCCAAGTAGAAACAAAGCAACTCAGGGACACTATTTTAAACATGACCATTCTTTTTAAAATATTTCCCTACTCTCCAAACATTACCAATGTATACATATTTAGAACTTCTACCATAGAATTTTGGAAACAAAATTCTCGATGTGGTGTTATAAGTTCTATGTACCCACAAATTACAAACTACTAACATATTAAAATAAGAAAGCATATCGAGAGGGAAGGTGAAATTTAAAAAAATTAGCCCACTAGAATGGATGCTTGTAGAGTTTAATAGATTGATCTACCTCAAGCTGTGTTATCTCTAAATGGGGAGAAGAATTTGAGGAAAATGAAGACTCTTTTTGTCTACCCCTATAGACTCGAGTTGATGTAGATAGCTGTTGTAAAGTTAGCATTGGGCTTCAGTGAGGATTTTCCCTTAGTAAAGCATTGACAGGATCTGATCTCCAATGGACTCTAGGCCTTGGCGCCCAATGTTGCAGTGACAGGCTCAAACACTATTCCTCATGGCTAAATGGGTAGTTCGGCTCTCTTTTAGAATGTTGTTAATAAAGTTGGGGTCTCTGTGCCATCAAATCCCATTGTCCCTTCTTCATCTGGTTAGACGAAAGTGGTTCCCAAAGGGGTTTATGCAGGTGACGTATCTGTAAAGCCTTTGCCTTCTCCTATCCGTGTTGAGCCAAGATTGATCTGCTATTCCCACTTTGTAGTGTTTTGATGTGAACAACTATTGATGGAGGAGAATGGCCACTTGTGGAAGCATTTTTGAGTTTGCATATAGTCCAATAATACACCTTAACTTTCAAAACCTTTGGGTCAACTATTCCAATGTGGTTTTAAGACAGGTTATAATGACATTGACAAACTACCTTGATTTACTCGAAGGACCCAATAACACGAATTTTTTTTAGCCAATCAAAGACATCTAATAATATTATTTTATATTATGACATAAACAACCTACAATTTACTTAGGTTAATTGTTCACATAATTTTAACACACAAATCAATATATTTTAATTAGTTGATAGAGAAAAGATTAATAACTAGATAATGAAAAGTGAAGGCAATACTTTACCCTCTAGGACTAACAAGTTATCCACATAACATCATATTCTTATACTATTGTAAGGTATCTTTCCTCATATATCTTAAAGAGTGAGATGTAGGCCTTAATAGGATATAGACAATTACACATCATAGTTTAAGATAGAGGAAATAATCAAAATTATATGTAAATCATTTTCATATCAATTCCTTTATTGCTAGAAACCAAATGTAATTATTTTATCTTTAATACCGACATGTTTATTTTTCACATGTTTTGTTAATTTAGGAAGGGACTTATGCATCATTCTGATCAAGAAAGGGCTTGCTCGAGGGAAATGCTTGTCAATAACTCCCATCCATTATACTTAAGTTTTTATTCATGTGTGTTGTGTATTTTTCTTTCAATAATTCATTTTCACCAATTGGGATTTAATTTCATGTTTGCCTAAAATCTTTAAGATCAGTGTTGATTGGGAAAGCTTCCACTTAAATTATAGCAATAATTTATTAGTGTGATTTCCATTCAAGTCCATTTCCTTTTCTCCAATTGTTGTTTGCTATTTCATAGCTTGGGTTCCTTTAAGTTCAATTTAAATTTATTCATGAGTATTTTTAGTATTAATTTTAATCACTCAATTAGAGAAAAAATATGTTACTTATATATATAGTACAAGACATCTAGTCAAAACTATATCCTTAAATTGATAAATGATAATGTACACCATACATTTTTGGCACCATTTCCAGGGATAGGTGTTAGCATAACAATATTTTTCAATTTTTGAGTTAAAAATTTGCATTACAGGGGTAAACATAAAGAATTCATTTAAACTGTTCTAATCTCTATGCAACGCTTCATATTTTTAGTGTGTTAGTTTAAATTCATTAAAAATATATGCATCATAGATAAAATAATTAGGGGATATTTATTTCGAATAAAACTAACCTTAATGTAGGTTTAGAAGAAGGGACATAAAAAAAATGAAAAATTCCAGAAATCAGAATTAAAGAAGAGGAGGAAGGTGGTCCATCATCCCCAAGCTAATCACGAGTTCAAGAGAAAAAACATATCTCTATTATCAAAAATTATTTTTAGAATAGCCTTTTTTCCAAAGAACTAATACCAAAATATCCTCCTAAAACACAAGTAAATGGGATCATCTGGATAAATGTTATGGTGGATGATGAATTAGGATCCCACGAACCTTCTACATTACATTTCCCATCAACATCCCAATAGGGGTTGCTCCCATTAATAACATTTCATCTTTAGCAATACACAATTTTCAAGGAATGGAAAGCAAGGATCCATATACCATCTTATTTGAATTTAATTCTTATGTGGAAGATATGATTAACACAATGATTCACAATTGTTGAGACCGTTTACATAAACACTTGAAGATATAGAACTTTAGCTGTTTATAACATAAATAGGTGGAAGATTATGGAAGAGAAATTTATCAATAAGTATCAATATTATTGATAGGGAAGATATCCACAAGGAGATGACATTTTCAAAAAGACATGGACGGAAGATTAACTATTATAGGACTACATGGAAAGGTTTTTAGTTTGAATTGAAGAGATCAAACCAAAGAAGAACGGATATGAAGTCATTAAATTTAGTATTCATATGGGGCATCAAAGGATATTGTATGTAAACACTAGATTTAATAGGAGGCATGGACATATCTCAGCTGAAAAATGATGATATTTGTGTCATTTGTTAGAATTACTTGTGCTCAATGATGAACAAAACTATGAGCAACATGATTGTATTTATGTTCCTCCATTGGATTCTCATAAAGATGAATTTATTGAAAACTCTAGAAGCATGTCTTAAAAAATCCTCATTCATTGGTTTAAATGATTGAAAGAATAGAAAAAGTAGTTAGTGTCAATTATTCTTGTGTGATTGATGATACTTCTATGTGGGGTAGTAATTGTTCTTCTCCTAACTCTATTACTCATATGCTTGAAACTAATAACAATATTAAACCCTACAATGAACTTCTTCATACTTCAGTTGTGCCAATCCATAAGACTATTACTATGATGCATATAATAGGAGAATTAAAAATTTAAATACAAGTTTTATTTCTAGAGTATGTTGCATCCAATTCTTGGGTTGATTCTAATGTTTTCTATGGAAAATCTATAGTGCTTAAGATTCTTAACTCTCATTTCCCATGTAGTTTCACAATCCATATTTGATGGGTATGGAGACCCTTACTTACATCTTAAGTAGTTTAGTGCTTCTCAAAAAATATGATACTAATAATAGAATATTTCTTAAAATATTTCCTAAAAGCTTAATGGGTCATGTTTAGAATGGTTTCACACTCTACCTTATGGTTCCTTACATACCCTTCTTATTTTAGAAGAGACTTTCCCATTATGCTTTACCAATAATAAGGGACCAAATACTACATTTGAACGTATTCCATCGATATAACAAGGTCAATATGAACCTATTCATGATTGCATCTTTAGATTCAAGAGAAACATGCATTGTTTGATATACCAACCAATGGATTTTGTGAAAATATACATACTAAGTAGAAGTTTCTTGCTTCATCTCAAGGATAAATTTATTTTTCATGATTTAAAAACTTTCAATCATCTTTGTCATGAGGTCACAAAACTTAAGGATACACAATGTACTTAACCATGAGACTCATGCTTCACATTGTGATTTTATTCATCATATTATAAGTCTCAACACTGGCCATGCATCAATCAATAAAAATCCTACACCATTAGATAATCATAGAGTGACACCTACAACAAGCCCTACATCTTCCCTTAGTGAATCACACCAATTTCAACAACTTAGGGATAGTCAAATTGAACCATTGAAAAAATTAGTTGATAAAGATATAATTGTTTTATATTCTAATAGGCATCATGATTGGATATCATGAATATTTCATTCAAAATTATTTTGTGATTATCATATAATTAATGGTCATACAATGGATATGTGTTTGTAGATATTTATAGATTATAGAGCACCCCAGTCTTATACATTTAGCAAACATAGACCTTGGCTATTCCTCTCAGTTCTATAGCTTTTCCATTTTTGAAAGTCTCACATCTGCTCTATCTTGTGCCCCTTGGCTTATCTCTTGGTTCGACTAGTTTTTTGTTGATGACCCAGACTTGTAATCTTTCCCAAAATGTGTAAAATATATTTATCTTATGTCCTTGCAAGTTTTGAGCATGTACCTACTTTCCTATTATTTAGACATTAGCATCTAGGCCAGACACTTGTGTCGATGCAAGTGTACTACTCTAACGCAAGTATCCAGTGCCCTAAAGTCACAATTTTTAAATGAAATGTATCCTGATGGTCACCTTGAGTGTTTTAATGCAAGTTATTTATCCAAAAAGATTGATATAAATACAAGATCAACTCTCATTCATTACTCACATAACATACATTTAAAAAATACCTAAGGCAACTTATCAAAGCATTCAATCCAGCACTCAATAAAACAAAACTTTTCTATTTTATTTTATTTTCATATCAATCATAGGAACAACACATACATAGGTCTGTAGTACTGAAAGAGTGGTCTAAGGGCTATATTGTCCAAGTTACAAGCTAGGTCACTATTTTACTTATTTTTCACATACTGCATGATTCATACACAAGCCAACATGTAGAGAATAATTACATTAGTTTGAAGCCCTCTTCAAAGTATTGGCTATGTAGATAATACTCATTGATAGTAGAAACTTTGGGGTCAGCTTGACACTGTGTGCACACTAACCCATTTTTCTCAAGGTCATTATGAAGATGAAGAATTAGGGTTTTGTAATTTCATGAGGAACAATAGTCCATGTCCCATATTTGAATGCACTATAATGAAGGCGAAGACAAATCCATAAACACCCAGGTGGTCACATCTTTTTTCAGTAGGTATTACGTATAGGACACCTGCATTAGGTTTAGACAATAGCATCAAAGCAACCATCCCAGGATAATATAAGAGTTTATGGCTCCATAGGAACTTAATCTAAAATTTAATGACTGTTCTAGAACCCCCTTCCAGTCTGCTTCTTGCTTGTTCTAGATCCAAAACCATGTTAGCATCAAAACTAGTTAAGTACATTATTTCTTTGTCATTTTCATATCTAGCATAGTTGTACTTATTATTTTTAACCTATCTCAATTTAATGACTTCAACATATGTTATATCTGAGTTTAGCATCTAATTGTCCCGCTATAGAGATAATTTATGACCTTTGTATCCTAGACTATTTTTATCCCCTTTAACACTAGATAATCCCAATCTAAATTTTTAGGGTTAAACATTTGGTGAACCTAACCCATGACCTTAAAACCTAGCTACTTTAGGGCTTTCTATCTCTTTTTTAAAAACATGTTCTATTTTTTGATCAATCCTAAAAATAAAGTGTTCAAATTTGTAAAGAATTAGATCTTCTCTTTTCTTGAAATCATGTTAGCTATGGATATCTCTGTTAATTATTTCATGTTCCAATACCTTATATTGGTTGTTACTTGTTAAATATCATGCATGATTAAATCAGTCCGATCTATAAGGGGTTCCAAATCTGCATTCCTACATACTCCTTGTTCTAATGTTTGCATTGAGCTTTTACCTATTATTGCAAAACGCCAAAGGGGGTGCATGAAACAATCATCCTCCCCATGTAATATTACCACAAAATCCAAGGATATTACTGCCAAAACTTCACTTTTGGATTTGCTACACCATTCATCCCATTACAAGGATGTCCTTTTGGATGCATTATGTATGACCATACTCCCTTGTAATGTCGAACCACCATATGTGGCCTCTATCTTAAATTTCATCAAGTGGACCAAACATAATATATCTTTTGAAAATGAGATTTTTTCACTTAAACATATTATAATAAATTATTTGCCACTCTACATCAAGGTGTCTGTTTGCAACAAAATGATAAAACGAGTTCTTATGGCAATGGTTCAGGGTTCAACATTTGCAACATATCATTTCTCTCTTTAATTGTCATTAGACCTTTAGATTTATAACCATTTAATATGAGTATTAAGGGATTTGATAATATTTTATGACAAGTTTTGGGACAAATAACATTAAATATTACTGTGACCTTCATACATTACCTACTTTGTGCCAAGTTATGCCGAATGATTTGAACTATAGCATTCCCTTAAGACGACATTGGATACAAGAGATGTATGTAGTTCCCTCTACATTGCAAACATGATTTAAATTTAATCATCGAGGATTCATTTACACATGTCTAATGGATACTAATCCCTTAAAACATTATGCAATGGTCTAACAAACCAATAATACTACACCACAATCTTATAATCCTAATTTTGGTTCTCAATATTTTCTCAAATATGGGTACAAGGGATGAGGGTTGGGTAAAAATGAGCAAGCCATAGCTTAGACCATTTCTCTTGTAAATAATACAAACTGACAAGGTTTGAGTTTTTCTGAAGAATCTACAAGACACAAACATATCTCTCTTAGTACAACTTGTTTTAAAAAGGCCAAAACAAAATGTATGAATACCTCTACAATTGAGCTCCAATGGTCAACCTCATTTAATCGATAAGGGTGCTTCCCAAAAAATTTGACATTAGATGAGTTCTTCAATAATGAATCAGTACTAGAGTACTTGGGGGAATATAAGGATCTCCCTTATATCATAAGAATAGGTTTTCTCGTGCCACCTCTGTTCATGCTTACTTTGATGAGAGTGATGTTATCAATTCCCAACATGATGCATCAAACACTATTCCTACCACACCATTTATCACAGAGAGATTTACTTTGTTAAACGAAGAAACGATCAACAATAACTTTATAACAAATAAGGATCCTTGACCAGTTTTACTTGCTGCAATGATGTAGGATTATGAAGGAAAAACCTATCGACAGGTCCTCCATGATTTTATCGAACTCTTTACTTGGGATTATTCAAATATGTCTAGGATTGATCCATCGGTTGTAATGCATAACATATTATTGTACCTAGATGCAAAATTGATAAAATAAAAAAATTGGAAAATGCATCCTAAAGAGGATTTATTGGTAAAAGATGAAATTCAAAATCTCTTAGACACCAACTTTATAAGATCCATTGCACATTCCGACTGGGTTTCCAACATTGTCCTTGTTAAAAAACTAAATGGTGATATTCGTTGTTGCACTGATTACCGTGATTTAAACAAGGCTTGTCCTAAAGATGATTTTCCATTACCTAATATCAACTTGATTTTATATTCTAAATCTGAATATGGGATATTTTCATTTATGGATGGATTTGTAGAATATAACAAATCAAAATTAACCTTGTAGATCAATAAAATACTGTATTTAATACTCCTTGGAGTATATTTTGTTATACAATCATGTTATTTGGATTAAAAAATATAGGAGCCACATATCAAAGGGCCATGACTCATATATTTCATGATTTTATACATAAAATTATTGAGGATTATGTTGATGATTTATTTGCAAAATCCAAACATCACTATGACCATGCTACTGATTTGTGGAAAATATTTGAGTGTTTGCAAAAATTTAATGTTTGATTAAATCTAAAAAAATGTGTCTTCAGGGTATCTTCGAGAAAGTTTCTAGAATACATTATTTCTCAGTGACGCATTGAGGTTGATCCAAAAAAGGTAAAATCCATTTAATAAATGCTACCGCCAACCAATCTAAAAAAAATTGTGATGTTTGCAGGGCTGAGTTTAGGTTATTCAACATTTCATTGCTCAAGTAGCTGATAAAATAATTATTTTCACGTGTTTGCTAAAAAAAGACACAAAATTTATATGGGATAATGTATGTCAACAAAGTTTTAATAAAATCAAAGTATATTTATCAAACCCACTAGTACTTATGCCTCCTATTCCAGATTCACCACTACTTCTTTACATATCGACCACCCATGAGTCCCTTGGGGCCCTCTTAACACAATTTACTGATAATCACAAAGAGCGTGCAATCTATTACATCATCACTGACTAGTTGATTATGAATGCAAATATGAAACATTGAAGAAATTATGTTTAACCTTAGATTTTGCTACTCAAAAGCTATGACATTATTTCCTCAATAATGAGTTCATGTGATAATTAAACAAGATCCATTAAGGTTCCTTATGAATAAAACACACGTAACCGACTACATCACAAAATAGATGATGTAGCTTACAAAGTTTGATTTGAAATTTATACCTTAAAAGTCAATAAAAGGTCAAGTCATAGTTGACCAATTGGCTACAGCTCCCTTACCAGATTCTTTTATGCTCATCGAATATTTTCGTGATGAGTTCGAGGCATATATCTTCCATTCCATGGATAGTGTTTTTCGATGGATCAAAATGTAGAACATGGGTGGGTGCTGTTATTGTATTTTGCACCCCTGAGAGTGAATACATGTCTTTTTCTTACATATTAGTGTTTTCTTGCAGTAACAATATAGTCAACTATGAGGACTTGATCATCAGATTATCCATAGCATACAAGCTTCATATAAGAGACATCTATTTTTTTGGCGATTCCCAATTGGTTGTTAATCAAATTACCAATCATTACCAAACCAAAGAAAAACATCTTCGATCATATAAAGAAATGGTAGATAAACTCACAAAGACATTTGACACATTTTCTATTGATAGTATTCCATGTAAAGATAATTGCCATGCAAATGCCATGGCAAGTGTAACATCTTTGATGGATTTTGATATTAATGATGATCATATAGACTTTACCATATGATAGCTATAAGATCCTTCCATTTCTTCTAATAAAATGAATACCTTGGTTTTTCTTGTTATTACTCGTAGTATTGTAAACATAAAATGGTATGATGATATTTATAATTTTCTCTATCAAGCTTATATACCAGATCATTTTGCACAAAATGATAAACAAAAATTACAATGCGAAGCACTTCATTATGTTATTAGTGGAAATGATTTGTTCAAACAAAGTTTTGATGGACAATTACTTCGATGCTTAAACAAAGATGAGGCCCGCATTGCACTCTTGAAAATATGTGACAATGAGTGCGGTGGACATTTAAACAAACATGTTATGTCTCAAAAACTATTATGTCAAGACTATTATTGACCTACCATGGAACAAGAATGTATCAAACATTCAAAACTATGTTTACAATGCCCAAAATACAACAATTTAAATTATGTACCATCACATGAGTTATAGCCAATTGTTTCACCATGGCATTTTTTCTTATGGGGTTTTGACTTAATTGGAAAGTTAAATACGATATCTATTGGTGGACACAAATTCATCATCACAGTTACATACTATTTTAAAAAATGGTTGGAAGTAATTCCACTTGAGTTTATCACATGGAATGACATATACAGGTTTATGATGACTAATATTATTTCTTATTTTGGCATACCTTCAGTGATTATTTTTGATAATGGATCATAATTTAAAAACAAGATAGTAAAACACTTTTGTAGTAAATACAAGATTAAGCATACCTTTTCTACACCTTATTACCCATAAGGCAATGGCTAGGCAGAGGCAACCAATAAGACAATTGCCAAAATACTTGGTAAACTAGTTGAATGGTACAACAATGATTGGCATCAACGTATATTATATGCTTTATGGGTATACCAGTTGGCTACACCTTACTCTTTGGTCTATGGTACGTATGTTTTTTTACTGATTGAACTCAAGATACCATCTTTACATGTTTTTCTTAAGGACATTATCAAAGATAATGAATACTGTGAAAAGAGATTGCATCGGTTAGAGCAATTGAGTGCCAAACGCACATAGGTTTTTGAATACTTATGTGTCTATCTGGACCATGTAAAACAAATATATAACAAAAAAGTTCTGCCATGTGACTTTGATGTGGGTGACCGAGTACTAAAAAAAATTAAAAGAATACTAATGAAAAAAAGAGAAAAAATAAAATTTCAAACAAAATTGGTTGGGACCATTCACAATTACATAAAAGTTGGGATGTGTATACTGCCTTGCTACACTTGAAATAAAACCTTTAAAAATTCCAATGAACATTATGCATTTGCCTAAATATATTACATGAGAACTCTTAAATATTTTAAAATACCAAACAAATAAAAAAACTTCAAAAACTCTAAAAATATTTTCAGCATAAACGTGTTCTATTGTCTCCTTGGCATCTATGTGCTACTTCCATGTTGATGGATGGCATATCAGTTACTTTTACATACACATGTATGTCATGCTTCTATTTGAGTGTGATACACGCATACACAGATACATCATGTATTCCTATTTTGAATGTTGCTTCCTTGTACTCATGTCATATGGACAACAGGGACATCCGCTTTCTTTGATCTAGATACATGCAGATATATCATTCTATGGTCTCTTCATTATCATGCTTGAGCTTATAGGAACTTACACATGCTTTTATCCATGATTATATATTTCATAGGGTACTTGATATGCTACACACTTAACATTTTTCTGCCAACACATTTTATCCATGGGCTACTATGATATATTTATGCTAGTTGCCTATGCTTTTATTTATGTACTTCCTTGAGTGTCTTGCCTTGATATTATCTTGCTTGATTCGAGTATTTGAATATGATCCTTTATTTACAGCCCCAATGCCTATGTGTGCTTTCTTTGACATTTGAATATATCATTGTTTGTTGTATGGACATTTTAATATGTCATTATTGGTTTTGTGGACATTTGACTAAGTTATGTCACTTTGATTGTATGACATTCAAACATACATCTTATTTGTGGTCTCTTATGACCATTGCATGTTGACTTACTTTTGAGTGCTCTTGTGTGTGTCTGTTTGCTTGTAATGTTACTATCTAGACATTGCCATTATCTTTATCATGCATCATAGGCCTTCATGTGATCACATTGTTCTATGCACTTCAATGCTACATTTACCTAGATATGTTCTTATATATGTTACATGGTTTCATTCATAGATTATACAATTGTCTTATCCTTTTGAGGTGAAGTAACTACTAGTTTCTATTCTTATCTCACCTAAAGGGGGGTATATCAATAGAGGCATGTCATAGAGGCATGTTCTTCACATTTGACATAGTTTTCAGATTCAGTAGGGGCATGCTTTGGAAGCATGTTCTACACACTTATATAACACTCGACACATGCAAATTCAATGTGGTTATGCTTTGGAAGCATGATCTCCACACTTATTTAGTATATTCATGATTTTTTATTCAATTGGGGCATGCTTTGGAAGTATGTTCTCCACACTTATTTAGTATTCAACATACTCAGATTCAGTGGGAGCATGCTTTGGAAGCATGTTCTCCACATTTATTTAGTACATTCAGAGTTTTAAATTCAGTGGGAACATATTTTTTGAAGTATATTATCCACATTTATTTAGTATTTAACACATCCAAATTTAGTGGGAGAATGTTTTGGAAACATGCTTATTACCGTTGTTTGATTTCTCCATCTATAGTGGAGGCATGCTTTGAAAGCATGCTCTCCACACTTACATAGTTTTCAAATTGACCAAAGCACACAGTTATATAATTCAAATTCATAGTTGTGGTAGAATTATATACATTGGTACCATTTTTATACACAGTTTCAACGTGAGACATATCTAAGCTGCATATGCAATGTAATGTGCCTCTAATATTACAAAATTCAAATCAGTTTTAGATTCAAAACACTCTCAAAGACTATCATCACCTACCAATTTAAAATTTTACGAACTATATTGAGCTAATCTACTACAATAGTTGGTTCACTTTTTGGTATGGTTGAGATGATTAAATCACTCAATCTTGCAAAGTTTTCATGTTAGGCTTGATTGTATCATCCGGCCTCACCAATTTGATAGTATGAGTTGAATTTGTTCACTTTTGCTCACCAAGTTATAAGTATGATTGGGTTGCACAATTGAGCTAATCTCAATTGATGGGTGACAACTCACCTTTTTTCCAAGGTTGGGGGCATGTGCCTTCCAATCTCTCTATCTCCTTAGATATATGTACTTTCTATTTTTTTAATATTTATCCTAATCTCATTTTTAGAACATTAAAATGATACATCTTTCAAATCAAGTTGCCAATGGGCAAGACATCATCGATACATAAGTGTACTCCTAAACCTTACTCTTTCAATTTTAGTCATTTCAAATATTTTCAATTTCAGATTATATGCATTGATTATGCACTTTAACATCCTCTTGGTTGTAATTCAGTCATCGACAAAGTATTCAAGCTAGACTTATGCAAAGATAAGGTGTGTTATACACATCTAGGTACATATTTCTTCTCCTTTAAACTACAAATTTCATTACTAGATTAAAGGGGGGGAAATGTAGATGATATTTATGGATTATATAGCACCTCAGTCTTGTGCACTTGGCAAACATAAACCTTGGCCATTCCTCTCAGTGCTAAACTTTTCTTGCTTTTGAAAGTCTCGCATCTGCTCTATTTTGTGCCCCTTGACCTATATCTTGGTCCAACCAGTCTTATGTTGATGACCCAAACTTGTTATCTTACCCAAAATGCTTAAAATATATTTATTTTATATCCTTACAAGTTCTGAGCCTATACCTACTTTTCTGTTCCTTGGACACTAGCATCTAATATAGACACATGCGTCGATGCTATGTCCTACTTCGACGTGAGTGTTTAGTGCCCTAATGTCATCTAATTTGAAAATGAAACATATCCTAGTGATCGGCCCAAGTACTTTAATGTGAGTTATTTATACAAACAGATTGATATATATATATATATATATATATATATATATATATATATATATATATATATATATATATATATATATATATATAAGATCAACTCTCATTCATTCCTCACCTAGTGTACACTTAAAAAATACCTAAGACAACTTATCAAAGCATTTAATCAAACACTCGATAAAGCAAAACTTCGCTATCTTCTCCTATTTTCATATCAATCATAAGGATAGCAGATACACAAGTTTGAACTACTAAAGGAATAACTCACGAACTATATTTTTCAAGTTACAAGTTAGGCCACTCTTGTACTTTTTTTCCACATATTTCATGATTCACACACAAGCCAACATGTAGGGG
The DNA here is from genome assembly GCA_037957365.1 of Torreya grandis. Classification (NCBI taxonomy): domain Eukaryota; kingdom Viridiplantae; phylum Streptophyta; class Pinopsida; order Cupressales; family Taxaceae; genus Torreya; species Torreya grandis. The sequence goes on from JARHVA010000748.1 coordinate 3,584,275, forward strand.
AGAATAACATCAATCTGAGGCTCTCTTTGAAGTATTGGATATGTAGGTAGCACTCATTATTAATAAGGGGTCTTTGGGGTCAATTTAACACCATGTGCGCACTAACCTATTTTTCCCAAGTTCAATACGAAGATGAAGAACTAGGTTTTTACAATTTCATGAGGAGTGACAGTCCATGACCTAGATTCAAATGCATTAGAGTGAAGGCAAAGATAAATCTAAAAGCATCTAAGTGGTCACATCTTTTTCTAGTTGGTATTTTGTATAAGACACATGCATTAGATTCAGATAGTAGCATTGATGCAACCATCCTAGGCTGACGTTAGTGTCCGTGGCTCCAGAGGCACTTAATTTATAATTTAGTGATTGTTTGAAAACCTTCTTCCAATCTACTTCCTCCCTGTTCCAGATCCAAAACTATGTTAACATCAAAACTAAGTATATTTTTTCTTTGGTATTTCCATATTTAACATAATTGTACTTATTATTTTTAGCCTATATCAGTTTAATGAATTCTCTATATGTTATATATAAGTTTAGTATCTAATTGACCTACTATAGAGATGGTTTATCACCTTGTACCCTAGACTATCTATATGATAACTCCAATCTAGATTTTTGGGGTTAAACAATGTTATGCTTTGAAACATAAGAGCAAAAATCTTATTAATAATGGTGACATCACATCTGATATATCTATTACAAAACCATAAATTACAAGTACACTTTTCAATGTAGAAAAACCTATTCAAAATGATGTTTCATATTCTAAAATAGAAAATTCAACTCCTACGCATGATAATGTACCAATAATGTTTCCCAATGATCTTATAGAGATAAATATTTTTCATCTGGAACCTTTGATCATTAATGTTTATATGGAAGGACTGGAAATACATAGAATTATAATTAATGACATTGATTTTATTGAGGAACTCGGTTACGATTCAAATGATTTAACTAAAATATTTATTCCTTTGCCTGATCATATACATACAATATTGGGACATATAACATTATATGTATAAGCTAATTCACAAGCATTTCCTAAAGTGCTTATAGATAAATTTATTGTGATATCTTAAAACACTATATTTGGTATACAATGGTTATAAAAAATGAAATCAACACTTGATAACAAACATGAACATATTATATTTGAATATGAAGGCATTTCAGTTAGAATCCAAAGAGATGAAACAAATATAAACAATGATTTAAAACATCCCAATGCAAATCTTGTTACATCTCCAAAATAACTTAAGTGAATCCCTGAAAAATTAGTGCATCAAGATAAAATTTAACTTGAAAATGAATAATCATCCACTATTACATCTCCAAGGCAAATTAATTTCAATTATACATATCCATGCATCATAAAAAATTGTTCAAATCATGATAGTTTATTTTTTGAAAATGCATCAAATATGCCTCAATGTATTGTCTATATTGACATTTTAGGACTTGATGGTATCATTTATTAGCTATGCTAACATACTTTGTGCTTCAATGCTTCATCCTTAATTCAAATACTATATATAAGACTCACATATTTACTTATGATCATGGATTCATAGTTGGCCCAAGGGGCATTGTGGTGGAATTTTGTTTTCCATTCTACATTTATTTTATTTATATCTTATTAGAGGTCATTTTATTTAATTTGATGAATTTTCACGACTTCTTTCCACTTGGTTTTGACTATTTCATTTTCATTTTTCCTCCCACAATTTTTATTTTTATTTCACTTTGAGTGTGCATACTTTGACTTTGACTTTCCCTTTCTTTGATTTGTTGCCACATATCCTCCGATTTTTTATTCACCATGCTTCATATGGTGCATATATTTCATCACATCAACATCATATATATATATATATATATATATATATGATAAACAATTTAGATACTTACTTTTGACTAAATCTGTGTACATTTAGGATACATTATTATTATGCTCATATTAGTCATATATTAAGCACATAGGGCACATGATTTTTTGATATAAAATCATAAAATAAAAAACATGAAATAACATTTTAAAAAGTCCTTAATATTTGTGGATTACATAATGACACATGCATACATATCATCCTTATCTACCTATGAAATAGGTTTACATTTACATATTACATATATGCTTCTCATGATATTCTTTGAGTGGGTGACATGCATGATATACATGTTACATATAATCATGGATTTAAAAATACTATTCAACTACATTTATGACAACACCTAGGGAATTCTCACATTTTTGGTATACCTTATATTGGGGGCATCTCTTTATAACGAGTCTCAAGTGATATCCTTATTAATTTCCATTTATCATATATAGTTACTTATATTAAATATATATATCTTGATATTTCCTACATCTTGCATATTGTGTTACACACATATAAACATTGTGGTGTTATATGATAGATATATAAATACATTTGCTGCTTTCTTACATTCCCTAAGATTTCTCAATTACTAGCATGTTTGTGTTGGTACTTGTGTGTTTGTACATGTTTATTGTTAATTTATTGCCCATCATTTTCTATAGAGTATCCTCTAGTCATAATTTCATGTCAGGTCCATATCATTGCTTGCTCAACTGTTACATTTAATGTGCGGTCACATGTTTTTATCTGATTTCATTTCCTATACTATGTGATATCATATGCCTTCTGTTATGATCTATATAATGCATGATAATAATTAAGGTATACTACACTTATTGCCTATGTTTAAAAGTATATTAAGTTTTGGTCCAACTACGATTACATAATAACCAAAGCATAACTTAAGCATGAGAGAGGTGAGAAGAGGAGAACTAGAATGAAAAATAATATATTATAGGGTGTTCAATCAACATTTAACATCTGTGTGTGTATATTTATCATGTCTTCAAAAACAAAGGATGAGAAGAGAATACATAACAAAGTCACACGTTTGTTTCTCTTTTCCTATTGGCTACATTAAAGGTAACATCTAATGATGGTGGCATATGCAATGCATACTTTGGCATGTGCATACACTAACTAACCTTAATGTAAAATCTAACTACTTAACTTAATTAAAGGTGCATAAATAATATTTATACCAACACCCCATTAAGTGAAACTTAGGAAGGTCTATAGCAATAATCAAGTGTCTTAGAATCCTTAGAACATTGGTCCTTACAACAAGACCTCATATCAAGAAAATATTATATGATACTAAGTGTCCATATGGACTCCAATCCATATTTCTAGAATACATGGGTGTCAAAATGCTATAAATACCAAGTCAAATAAAAAATTGGTGCTCTATATGAGTCTCACTTAGAAGAACCCAAGGAAACATTGCAGACCCATCCCCCCTCAATGTTAAACTAGGGGGAACATGGTAACAACAATGGATGTCTCTCACGAGATGACATAAAAGTACTGAAGTAGGCGATGCTCCATAATAGTGGTGAGCTTCACAAGACTACAAGGTGGCCTAATCCACACTCATACAATGTTGTACATAACATAAATGAACACCTAGTGAAAAACACATGAAATCTACATGAGTGGTATGAATCTAATACATGAAACACTGTATTACTATTGTAATTTTGATACCATGAAAAATGAATACATGTGGGTAATTATGAATCTTGATAGACGTTGGGCATACTAGATGTCACTCACAACATGGAGATGGCCATATTGTCAAAAATTCAAAAGCGTACACCAAAGAATGCCATCAAAAGATGAGATATACTACTGTTTATATTAGAATTAATTATGAATTAAAATTAATTCTAATTAGAAATGTAAACTATTAAAATCTAGTTTAGAATGTCTTATAAAACAAAATACAATAAATACAAAAATCTAAATAATTTATAGATGTTGTAAATTGCTAAAAATAGAAATTAGGGCTAGGGTTAGAGTATTGTCCTTGTAATAGATTTAATTTAGATTGTGTTGACTTTCTATAAGTTATGAGTGTATTAAATAACCTGGAAACATAAATGTATAAAAAAATAAAGACTCATTGTATGTTGGGACAAGATCACAGAATGCAGATACGGGCACAATGCATTGTTGTCTACTACTACATATTTGTCATGTCAAACTGTGTGTCAGATTTGAAAAAATATGGCTTGTTTTCTTCTACCTATATGTGACATGTTTCTATGCAGAGATCTATTTAACACATGAAATACCTATAAAATTAGTACCCTAGTCCTACATAAGCACACAAAAGAGATCAAATGCAAGAGGGATAAAAAATGATGGACATGGAGATGACTGAGCTATCCTCAGAAAACCCTTATTGACTGAGTGCTACCTATATAGCTCAAAGGACCTTATGCTAATGTATTTCTCCATTTAGATAAGATCATATGAATGTAACTAGAGAATTTGATTAGAATTATTGACAAAATATGCCCTCAACATGGATAAAACAATGTTATACTTGGCCAAGGATTGTAAACTTGTAACATAATTACAATGTAAGTTTTTACTTACAAGTTAGATGCTTTTGAAATCATAAAAGATATGCCTTTGTTCGTGAGATCTAGGTCCTTTCAAGTGTGACCTTTGATATCCTTTTATAACAGAACATTTCAAATGTTTTAGATAACTGAGCTATTGGTTTGTGCAGGAAATTCAATAAGAAGTGTGCTGTTTTAAAAAGATGAGCGTTAGAGGGTTGGGAAAAAGACCACACTACTGGAAAAGAATGTAATGCACCTTTGTTTGCCTAGTGCATCCTTGTCCTACAAGAATAAAAGGCTTTTGAAACGAAAGTGGCAATGAATGATATGATAAATAGGGATGAATAGAGATAAAATAGGGAAATCTATAAGATATTCATAGTAATTGCGAGACTTTGAAGGCTATTTTAGAGATTGCGGGTTATCAGAATGATGATCTGGCCAAGGAAGGTGAAGGTCATTTTTTTATATATATTTTTTAATTTTTAGAATACATGAATGTTTTTGTATTTTGCCATATTTGGAAAGTGAAATATGTACAAGTGAAATGTGAAAGATATTTTTGAAAAACATAAGAAACAACAAAGTTTTGAAATGGAAGGAGGAGGGGAAGATTCAAATAACCCTCAACAAGATGTTAAAGTAAAGCATGCCAATAATTAATGCAAGTGGAATGCCCCCAATGTAGGCATATATGTAGCATAGATGGCAAGTATGGCCATGTAATCTCATGTGAAAATAGATATATTTGAGCATAAAAGTACAAGTTAAAGTTAAAGCATGTTGTAGACACCAAAATTACATCACACACACGTGCGTAACTCCCTGTGTCAAAACCCCCCTAAACCTATTTTAATAATAACAATTAATCTTCCTAACCCATACTTTTACCCCTCACACATTTAATTAATTTAGAACACTTAATTAAGTTAATTAAAAACTTCTATTGCCACCTTACCTGGCCACCTCACCCTATGACTAATTCTCCCCTGATGAGTCACCTCAAGACCTAGTCCCCTCATCCTAACTACCCATGACTTATTCCCACTTTCAAACTAAATTCCTAAACAACTACTTCCTTTCTAACTTCTTATTTTTATCATTTTATAATGAGTGTCACACTTGGCACGCACAACAACAAAATAGCCAAAAATAGAAAGGTTTACCTATTCTAAGGCTGTCGACGTCGGTCAACCCATGATCGACGTCAGTAGGATCACGATCGACATTGACGGGATCATCGACGTCAAAAATATAAGCCAAAATCTAACCTATAGTTCAGGGCAACAAAAATTAAGAAAATCAATTCTTACTCTCATTCAGGCTGTCAACATTCTATCTTTTGACATCCAAGATTACAATCACCCTGTGTAAGTCAATCACAATCAACAACTGAGCTCTTGAGGATCAACGACACCTACTTGTTCTCTTTGTTCAAGAACTCAAGGTCGGACTCCGTGATAGGGACTATCAATTTGGAACTTATCATTCAACGACCACCACAACTAAGTATATCGCTGATACTGTAAGTCGTTTAAATATATATTCTTCTATTTCTTTATATCTACCTTGCACTGCTTTATGCACCTCTAACTGTACCCCCATGAGTGAGTTACAAAGCTTTCTCTCTTATTTCCCCTTTATCTGACATACCAAAACTCTGACCAGACTTAACCAAACCATAATCTCCCTCTCATAACTCTTTCAACCTCCCTGACCTGATCCAAACCATTTCTTAGACCTGAGAAAGCCCTTTGCAACTTTCTAGACAAATATTTTCCCTACTGACCTCGACAACGTAATCGACATCGGTCACGTCACTACCGACATCAATAGCCTAATCGATATTGATCACACTCCTACCGACTTTGATGACTGTCACTTTCTTAGCCTCTTCAAACCCTACCCAGACAACTTCTAAAACATAAACAAAGCACCTCACCTGCACCCTGTCACTCTCTGCTACATACAGGTTGTTAAAAATGAAAATTTATCTCTCTTTTACTCTCTATTTTCCTCTTTTTCAAATATTCATTATTATTTTGCCTCTCAAAAGTGAACTGTCATCTCTAGGGAAGTTTCACACTTCCTAGAACAAGCGTGTAGCTTGGCAGCCCACTCATTTATCTACTAACAAACATCTTGCGGTAGTATTTTATTATTTGTATGTATTCCTCCCCAGCCAAAGAGGGGTGCTCACTGTTGTTCCCCAAAAATAACAACTCATTTTTAGGACAACATTTGAACTATTTTGGTCCTCAGACCAAAATAATCTCGGCCCTTCTCGAAATTTGTTCTAAGCATTCAAATTCCTCATTTTTCAAGCTTCTCAGAAAATCTATGGACTCTGCAAGCTTGAATCTATGGACTATGCAGGCTTGAATCTACGGACTCTGCAGGCCAAGTTCAATAGATTTCACAGGTTGATTTCTACGGACTCTGCAGAAAAGAAGCAAGCTCTCAACACTTAAGCGATTTCAAAGTTGGTTCAATGACCAGGTTCAACCAAAAGAGTTCATCGGCAAGCTTCTAAGCAAGGATTGAACCATTGAACTGTTGAACCTTGAACCATTTTGGTTCAACGGGTTCAACAGGTTCAAAAGGTTCAACATCAGCAACAAGAGTTCAATAGGTTCAATGGACTAATGGTTCAACAAGTTCAAAGGCTTCCACAGGCAGGTTCAATCAAAAGAACAAATTTTTGAGGCTTGAACCATTGAACCACTTTGGTTCAAAGGTTCAATGGGTTTAAGGTTCAACAGGTTCAATACGTTTGGTTCAACGAGGATCAAAAAGACATAGCCAAATCAAAGACAATGAACCGATTTAACCGATGAACCATTGAACCACTTGGTTTGAAGGTTCAATGGGTTCAAGGTTCAACGGGTTCAACGAGGCTTGTTTCAAAGAATCTTGGTTCAAGAGGTCAAAGGGAATGAACCATTGAACCGTTGAATCAAAATTGGTTCAATCGGTAGGTTTAAAGGGTTGCCTCAAAGTCAAAAGATCAGATACCCTTGTAGAGGGCAGGAAGGAGGCACATGGACCAATTGAAAAGACCGAAAGACAAAGGGATTTCCTTCAGGAAAAAGACTAAGGCAAGAAATAATTCTTTCAAAATTTTGTCTAAAGGAATTCCTTCAGACAAAAAGTTCAAAGAAATTTGGAAAAGCTGTGGGAGGAAAGCCCGAAAGAATTTTCGAAGGCCAAAGACCAAGCAGCTGGAACAATTCTTGCGGACTTTTTGTTCGCGAGAAAATGTCCACGAAAAAGCTCTGAAGGATTCTGAAGACAAAAGGCCATCGAAGGACCCCGAAGGGCAGGTGCCCTTGCAGGGGATTCTCAGCTACCAAATTAAAGGACACTTCCCCAAAGCCGAAGGGTCACCTTCCCTTCAAGAGGATGCAAAACAAGAAAGCCGAAGAAAGTCCAAGGGGTGACGCGCCTGAAGACGTCAAAGTCAAGAACGACGAACTAGCCGTTGGAAATTCAAACATAGTGGTGGGTGCGCGAATGTCAATTTTGAGGTTCGTAAAATAGCTATTGATTTTGAAAAACCTTAAAGAAGAGCCAAAGAACTTAGTGACCTACCGAAAGAAAGAAGCCTGAAGGCCATCTGAAGATCACCCTAAGGGCAGATACCCTTGCGGGGGGCTCTTCCCGACCCAAAGCAGATCATTTTTCAAGGCCCGAAGGGCAGGTCCCCTTTGGGAAAGCTCAAACGACAACGCCGAAGGAATTGTTGAGGAAAGTGATGTGCCCATGGAAGTCAAAGTTGCAACAATGAAATAGTCGTTGATCCTTGTAAAGCGTAGACCCAAATGCATTCAAAGGCTTTAAGGCCAAGACCAGCAAGAAGCGACTAAGGAACAAAACATCGAATTGAATCAAGGACCTGATTCAATTAACCAGAAAAGGAGGAACGAGGAGGAAGGATCAAAAATATTTGCACATCAGATATGTTTCTAAAAGCAGACTCCCAGGTGGATATTGAAAGATGCAAACTTTCAATAGTGTGACTCGTTTCTCTACATTGAGAAAAACAAATGGGTAAATGCCCCTAAATTCCAACCTATCTTCTTAACAAAATTCAATGCAACATGATGTGTTACTATTCTCAAGTCCTTCTTGAAGAGGCTATATAAGGGACTCTCTTGTTAATGTAAAAAGGATCACTCTCTGATTGTAAAAAACAAAACTTTGCCTAAATTGAAAGGCATACTGAGACTTTGAGCTCAGATTGTTGATCATATTTTGTTATTGAAATAAGAAAGCAAGTAACTTTTTAGATTTTGTGCTGTGATATCTTTGTTGTTGGAGAAACTATTCTTATGTCTTTTTCCTTAATATATTTTTTGTTCTTTTAATTCAATAAGCAGAATTAGTGAAAGTAGTCAGGGAGGTGTCCTAAAGCTAACTGTGGAGAGACTTTGTGCCTCCACAATTGCTTTTAGTGTGTTTTCTTTTTGTTTATGTGTAAAGGACCTTGGGACGACTTTGTGCCCTCATTGTCCTTCGTATCTCACTCTTGGGCAATTTAGGTGGAGACTTTATGCTACATGTCAATTTGCTGGTTACTACGTCCTTGGTTACATTTTGCAATTATTATCGAGAGTATTTTTGTGGTTTGCTGAATAGTACTTCTGAAAGAAGAGGAGTGTTTTTTGTCATTTCCCTTGAGATTTTTCCTTTGATTTGCACGCATCATCTCTGAAGAAAGAGAGATGGATGGTTTATCCTACCCTTGAGTATTATTTTCTCTCTCTCTCTCTCTCTCTATATATATATATAGGGAACCTCCCCTTGATGAGAGGAGAGATTAGTCCCCTTTTGATGTGGTGAACCTACACATTTGGACAACCAATCTTCCTACTTTGGCTGATCAGACCTATTTTGTTTATCAGTATGCTGATCGACAAAATATACAACCAACAGTTTTTGGTGACCCCGTTGGAGATATAACCCATTATTGTTATAACCTATCCATTGTATTATGCTATGGAAGAGCGACCTGTTCTAGTGTTTTTCTATTGTTAAAATTTTCCTCCCAGGGTCGTGCAACAGTTTTTGGCGACTCCACTGAGAATATAGTTATGTGCATTCTGAAACCTCAAGTTTCAGATGAAATCAATCTCTACCATTATCCATTATAGACTCCATTCCATTTTTGTGTTTTATCCATTATTATTATAACCTTACCATTCACCTCCACACTAACCGAGAAAGAACGTGCAGTTTAAAGCCTCAAGCTTCAAACTAAAGCAAGGTCAATTCTTTTCAATTTTTATTTCACAATCTGGCAGATTCAAGGTATACACGAAGCCAAAGGGCTAAAGGTATTTTTTGACCCTGTATTCGAGTTGGTATAGCAAAGTAATTTTAATTTGTTTCCTTCACCATCTTGCCTCCAACGAACCAAGAGCTTTCCTCCTACTAAAGTCTAATCTCTATTGCCAAGCGAAGCATCTATTTCTGCTATTGATAAAGCTTTGCCAATAATTACCCCTCTGAAATTTGTTATTCCTCCTTTTCATAGTCCTATAATGGCAGCTCAAGGCCCCTGAGGTAATTCTTTTGGTCCTCTCAATCTTACTCCACCTCTACATGAGCTGCCACGTAGTTCGAAAAAGATTTTTTTCAAAATCTATGGTGATGAGAAAGTTTATCCTAATGAACACATTGTAGCCTTCAGCATAGCTTGTGGAGTAATTGGAGTAGAATTTGAAGATGTAGCAGTCAGACTATTTGTAAAAACATTACAAGGTGCTGCTACAAATTGATTTTATCATCTACAGGCTCAGTCAGTAACTGATTGAAATACCTTCAAAGATAAGTTTGAAGCTAGATTCAAACCTGTAGAAGATGCACATGCACTTCTGGGTCAACTTACACAGATGAAAAAAGAACCTCATGAACCAATGAGGGACTTCATAACTAAATTTGACAAACTGAGGAACATAATTTTTGTAATTGCTTGACCTACAACTGAGAATCTCAAATGCTTCTTCATTAATTCTCAGTTACCTGAAGTAAGTTTTCTTTTGAGACGTGCTGGTCAAATAGATCTTGCTGCAACTCAACATTTGACCACTGAAGTAGAAGATGATCTCATCTTAGCAGGGAAGATAAGAAGAGATCAAAATAGAAATAGACCCTCATCATCTTCTAAATATTCATCTACAGGCACCATAGATCTAATGGTGCAAAAGTTGGTAAATGAGTTGATTGCTTTCAAAAAGCAAATAGTGTAAGGAATGTCTTTTACTCCTTCATACAGAGATATGCCAAGGACATTTTAAAATCAATCATATTAGGGCAATGTTGCCAGGAATCAAGAGTAACAAAACCATCTTCCTCCTCCACAAGGGAAACTTACCCTAGAAGCTCTTCCAACCAATTTAGAAATGGGATATCTTGAAGTAGAATCAGAGTTCTATTTTCAGTATAAATTAAATCAAAAAAATGATGCTGATCTCTTTGTAGAAAACCAAGAAGAATCAGCTGGCGACTCCCACATTAATTTTTTAAACTACCAGGATGAACCCAGAAGTAAAGGAGAAGCTTTTGATGGATCATATGCAGTGTTTACCAAGTCCAAGAACCAATCAGTCCAGCAAGCTGATAAAGAGAAGACAAAAGAGCAACCTCAACCAACAATTATAATTGTTAAGTGTGGAGCCACTCTGCCTTTCTAGTCAAAGGATTCGGTGATCACCTAAAAGACAAGTACATCAATTTCACCTTCACCTTCTACTTCAATTTTGCGAACCAGCCCTCCTCCCATCCCTCTTAAAACTCAAAAAGTTGAAATACCTTCTTCTGTACCTAGCTCAATTCAGCTATTTGACAAAATTGATCATGTCAAAAAGACAAAAATACAAATGTCTGAATTTGAATATTTGCAGTCCAATCCTAATCAATTAGATAAGTTGGTCCAATGTGTCAAGAACCAAATCATCCTTGCAGGACAAGAAGCTAAAAATATAACTCTTGATTCACCAAAGAACATGCCCATTCTGAATAATCTTGTCATTACTTCTCTAGCTGCCCTTGAAAAAATAGAACCTTTCTATGTTTTCATGTTAATAAATGGTCACAAGCTAAGTAATTGTATTATAGACTCAAGTGCATCTGACAATGTCATATCTGCTAAAGTAGCTGAATCTCTTGGCCTCACGCTGATCAAGACATTTGGAAGATATTTGTCCATAGAAAATAAGCAAGTATCATTGTTGAGGCAAATCAAAGATGCTCAATTTGTATTTGCAACATTTTCAGACAAGAGAATTAAGATGACTATCTTAGTTGTTGACGTCCCAGCATCTTATGGCATTTTGCTTGGATGAAATTTCTACAAGGATGTGGGAGGAGAACTAAGCATGGACTTGTCTGAGGCAAAAATCCCTGTTAAAGGTGTAATGAAGAGATTGCTCCCTGAAAAAGAGGCAAAATATGTGGTCACCCAAACATCAGCCTCTGAAGCTCAATTTTTTTTTGAATCTTCAGGTATGGGTAATTACTTTCTATCTACAGATAAAGTGCATGAAGCATCTGATAAAATTCTTGAAAGTGTCAAACCATAAATCAATTCAACTAGAATAGCAGAAGAACTAGTAGGTTGCAATACAAATGAAGAAGGACCCTCCCTCTCTAATGAAGGAAAGTCTAAAGAAAAATCAGTATCTAATGAGGTATGGACTCTGGAATTTGATGGCAGCTGTTCCTCTACCAGTTCGAGATCTTGGATTGTTTTGATATCTCTTCAAAGAGATATGTTTCCTTCATCTTACAAATTGCAATTTAGCAACACTAACAATACAACTAAATATGAATCTCTGTTGTTTGGATTGAAAGCTGCTCAAGACAAAAGCATCAAATTTTTTTATGCCAAAGGAGATGCTGAATTAGTGATTTGTCAAGTAAGAAACTTATACCAAACCAAAAATAAAATATTACGCCACTATCACAACCTGATTTGGGACCAAATTAAAAGCTTTGATGCTTTCAACATTTTTACCATACCCAGAAAATCTAATGACAGAGCTGATGCACTTACTGTTTCAAGAACTCTTTTAGTTTCTCACTCAGATTTCAAAAAGATAGGTATACTATAGAGCTAGTCTTTAGACAAAGTGTTCCTGACAATGTTGATCATTGGCAAATATTCAATGATGATCATGAAATCATTGCCTTCCTAGAACGAAAAGACAATTTTGAGTAACTACGTTTTGAAGGCAGTGACCCTCAGAAGTATGAATTAGCCTCTGAATCTAATCCAGATATAAATGAAGAATTCTTACAGCTGAAAATAAATAAAATTTTTAAAGGCCTGATTTCTCTTGAAAAATTATTTGACAAGCATAATAGATTCATCAAATAATAGCAAATAGATTCATGTTTTTCTCAGGAATTCGATCAAATAAATCTAACTAATAAAGAAAATCCTAAGATGGTTAACATTGGTAAGTGTTGCACCCCTGAAGAAAGATTCAAGTTCACCACTTTGCTCCATCAATACATGGATGTCTTAGCATATTCTTATGATGACCTGAAATCTCTTAGACCTAATGAAATCTGCCACGACATTCCTCTCAAGGCTGACTCAATGCCCTATAAGCAAAAATCTAGATAGTACAATCCAAAAATATCAGGTACTATTTTATTTGAGATATAAAAAATGTTAAATGCTAGAATCATCTTCTCAATCCATCATTTCACATGGATTGCAAACATAGTGCTTGTAAGGAAGAAGAGTGGAAAAATTTGCATTTGTGTAGATTTCAAGAATCTAAATCAATCATCTTTGAAAGATAATTACCCTTTGATAATTATGAATCAAGTGCTTCAAATAGTGACAGGTTCAAAAATATTACCAATGCTGGATGGCTTCTCAGGATATAATCAAGTTGAAGTTGGTGAAATAGACCAACACAAGACTGCATTCACCACACCTTGGGGTACATTTGCATATAGAAGGATGCCTTTTGGCTTGATAAATGCTGGTGCCACCTTTCAGAGAGCAATGAACCTGGATTTCAAAGATGAGATAGGTAAATTCATAGTGGTATACCTTGATGACTTAACCATCTGTTTAAAACATCGTTATGATCATGTACGCCACTTACAACAAGTGCTGGAGCGCTACTGCCAAAATGGTATTTTCTTGAACCCTAAAAAGTCTATTTTTAGAGTAACAGAGGGGAAACTCCTCAGACACATTGTGTCTAAAGAAGGCATAAAGATTGATCCAGACAGAGTCAAGTCTATTCAAGAGCTTAATTTTCTTACAAGTAAAAATGCTGTTCACTCTTTCTTCGAAAAAGTAAATTTTTTATAGAGGTTCATCCCCGAATTTACTGAAAAGACTAGACACATTGTGAACATGATGAAAGGGAAGATCACTTTCAGCTGGACTAAAGAAGACAAGTCAGCATTTTAGGATATCAAGACTGCCATTACCTACATCCCTAAGTTGGTTTGTCTAGATTATAACAAAGATTTCATCATATACAGTTATGCTTCTGAACACACGCTTTCAACAATTCTTGTTCAACAAGACAAAAAATCTCTTATTTCTTTCATGAGTTGCCTTCTCAAAACCCATGAGATGAAGTATTCAAACATAGAGAAGCATGCTTATGCGTTGATGAAATTAATCAAACATTTTTGCTTCTATATCTTGAATTCACACACTACTGCCTTAGTTCCTGACACTACAGTCAAGTCCATAATAACTCAGCAGAAGTTTGGCACAAAAAGAGGTAATTAGATTGCAAAGATCCAAGAGTTTGATCTAGACATCAAGCCAAAAAAGCTGGTCAGGGGAAAAGGCCTATGCTAATTAATTGCTGACAATAAGCCAGAAGATACATAACATGAAGAAGCTGAAGTGGAAGATACACCAATAGTCTTTTTTATCTCCACTACCAATGAGTGGTATTCAGGTATTACTCATTTTTTTACTTATGGTGAATGCCCTGCTCATTTGTCTTATAAAAAAAGGAGTACTATCAAGTTGAAAGCTGCCAATTTTGTCATTTGAGATAGTGTCTTGTACAAGAGAAGCATAGATGGAGTATTCCTTCGCTGTGTAGACAAAGAGCAACAAAGCCAACTTTTAAATTTTTTTCACAAATTAACTTGTGGAGGACATTTTTCTGCTCCTGTAACTGCTCACAAGATTCTGCGAGCCAAGTATTACTGGCCAACTCTTTTTCAAGATGCATATAAGTGGATGAGAAAATGTGAACTTTGTCAGCAATTTGTTGGAAGACCCAAGTTAGCTGCCCTGCCTCACAAGCCAGTGATCATAGAAGAACCTTTCCAGCAATGGGGAATTAATTTTATTGGGACTATAAACCCATCTTCAAGTGCTGGACATGATTATGTCATTACAGCAACTGATTATTTCACCAAGTGGGTAGAAGCAATCCCAACTAAGCATGCTACTTCAGAAGTTGTATGCAATTTCTTTAAAGAGAATATTATTTCCAAGTTTGGAGTTCCAACCAAAATTGTTACTAATAATGTAGCTTGTTTCACCTCCCAAGAGATTACATAATTCTATTTTCATTATGGAATTACACTCTCCCATTATTTTGATTATTTTTTATAAGAGAATGGACAAGCTGAATCAAGCAATAAGAACCTAGTAACTATCATCAAGAAGCTAGCAGATGACAATCAAAAGACATGGCATAAAGCATTGATTATTGTTTTATGGGTAGACAAAATCACACCAAAGAGGGCAATTGGTGTCTCCTTTTCAACTCTTTTATGGTATCAATACTGAAATACCAATCACCTTAGAATTGTCAATCTTGAAATTGGCAAAGGCAATTGAAGATCAGACATATGAAAGCTCTCTTGATAAGAGAATCATGTGCCTGACTGAGCTGGATGAATATAGAACCATGGTTTTAGACTAAATTACTATTCATCAAAGTTTGGTAAAGAAACTCTTTGACCAGAAGGCCAAAAATCATGATTTCTAAATTGGGGATCAAGTCCTGCTGTGGGACAAAAGGAGAGAACTAAAAGGGATGCATGGAAAGTTTGACTACCTTTGGAGAGGCCCTTTTATAATTTATCAAGATAATGGTGAAAATAACTTTCTGCTAAAATATCAAGATGTCACACTCTTTTCTCTACCTCACAATGGGCAACATCTGAAACACTTCAACTTTTGAAGTATCAGATCATTGCATCTGTACATATGTATATTTGTATAGTTTTTAATTCTATTTTATTTTATTTGTTTCCATTTTTGATGCCTTCCATTTTTATGTAACATGACTCCGTAGCCCAATGGTACATATGAAGACACTGGAGATTCTGGATTCTACTCCCTTCAATTCTTTTTACAATTGATAGAAGTTTTTCAACTGGAGTCAGTTGTTCCCAAAAAATAACAGCTCATTTTTGGGACAACATTTGAACTATTTTGGTCCTCAGACCAAAATAATCTCTGCCCTTCTCAAAATTTATTCTAAGCATTCAAATTCTTTATTTTTCAAGCTTCTCAAAAATCTACGGACTTTACAGGCTTGAATCCATGAACTCTGCAGGCTTGAATCTACAGACTCTGTAGGCCAAGTTCAACGGATTTCACAAGTTGATTTCTACAGACTCTATAGAAAATAAGCAAGCTCTCAACACTTAGGTGATTTCAAAGTTGGTTCAATGACCAGGTTCAACCAAAAGAGTTCATCGACAAGCTTCTAGGCAAAGATTGAACCATTGAATCGTTGAACCTTGAACCATTTTGGTTCAACGGGTTCAACAGGTTCAAAAGGTTGAACATCAGCAAAAAGAGTTCTATCAGAGTTGTTGCCAGAATCTGGATAACGCGAGTGCAATGAAGACGTGATCACACAAGATGAACAAGTGCACACCACAGATGCTAAAGCAATTTGACAATAACAAGAAGATAAATTACACAAGACAAAATAGAGAAACCAAATCTGAATTAGCATGAAATGGCCAAAATGAGGACTACAAATAGGAGAGTACGAAAGTAACTCCTCCACAAAAGGTGGACAAGACACACCAAAAATAGTCAACAGCTCCTCCATAAAAGGTGGTGACAAGGTGGTAAGAATAGAGAAGTAACTCCCATCAAGGGAGTTACTTATGACATTCTTATGACACCTATGACACATCTATGACACACACCTCCACATAAGCTAGCCTATCCCACAAATATATAAAAACTCCATGTATGCACAATAAATGCAATTTCCCTAATTAATAAATAGGGAAAAATAAAAACCTACACTAATACCCCCCATAAGCGCAGCTTAGGTGGAAAGTGTGGAAATATAAAATGGGTCTCGGCAACTAGGCCTGATGAGGTACCCATGTACAAATGCAATCTCCCATAAGATAGAGAAAAGGAGAAAATCTGTAGGAAAAACACTCCCTCCCAAAAGAGAGACATAAAAGAAAAGAAGAGGCTAGAAGGCCCCCCTGAAGATGATGCTACTGCAGATGTAGACCGCACCCCAAAAAGAGCTCGTAGGTGAATGAACTTGCTCTCAGTAAAAGGTTTGGTGAAGATGTCTGCAACCTGCTCTGAAGACTAGCAAAATATCAAGTCAATGACTTGACTATGAATAAGCTCTCGAATGAAATGCATGTGAATCTCTATGTGTTTGGTCTGGTGGTGCTGAACTGGATTCTTGCAAATTTGTATGGTACTCTGATTGTCACAATAAATGATGGTGGGCTGCCTGATAGGAATACCAAACTTAGAAAGAATCTTCTGAAGCTAAATAGCCTTAGTAGCTGCATTAACAACTCCCCTGTACTCTGCCTCTGTGGATGATATAGCAATAGCATTTTGCTTGTTGCTAGACCAACTGATAGGAGCTAAACCTAGAGAGAAATTGTAACAAGAAGTGGACTTACGAGTCTGTGAATTGCCAGCCCAGTTGAATTTGTATATCCAACCAAATCAACCTCTGTGCCAAATCTATAGTGAATCCCATATCTATGTGAACCCTGTATGTAATGCAAGATCCTTTTAGCTGCTTTCCAATGCAGCTCATGGGGTTCCTGCATGAATTTGGAGACAAGTCCCACTGTATATGAAATGTTGGCCCTGGTGTGAGTCAAGTAGATGAGACTACCAACAAGCTGTCGATACCGAGTGGCATCAACCAATGGTGAAGAACAATCAGTCTCAAGCTTGACTCCTGATAGAAAGGGAGTCGGAGATGGCTTGCAATCAGCCATGTGAAATCGAGCCAATAAGTCGAGAGCATACTTGGGCTGTGCAAGAGAAATCCCTGAATCTGACTGTGAGATCTCGATGCCAAGGAAGTAGTGCAACAAACCCAAGTCTGTCATGTCAAATCTATCCTAAAGAGATGCCTTCACCACTGTAATAGCAGATGAAGAACTTTCGGTGATCAAAAGGTCATCAACATATAGAACCAAAATAAGAAGTGAATCATCCTGCCGCAAGAAGTAGACATTAGGATTGGAATGGCACCTAGTGAAACCCGCTATGAGAAGGAAGGAATCCATCTTGGCATACCAAGCCCGAGGGGCCTATTTGAGGCCATAGATAGATTTCCTAAGTCTGCATATTAAGGAGAAATCTTGAACAAATCCTGGCGGCTGCTCCATGTAGATCTCCTCCTCAAGGTCTCCGTGAAGAAAGGCACTCTTCACATCCATTTGATGTATATCCCAACCATGTGCTGCGGCAATAGCCAAAGTGAGTCGGATAGAAGTCATCTTTGCAATGGGTGCAAAGGTCTCTGAGTAGTCAATGCCTACCACCTGTGAGAAACTTTTGGCGACCAATCACGCCTTATACTTATCGACCGACTCATCTGCTGCAAACTTGGTTCGATATATCCACCTACATCGAACCATCTTTCTTCTCTTAGGAAGTGAGTCAAATCCCAAGTGTGATTTTTGATTAAGGAAGAATATTCTTCCTCCATAGCACTATCCCACTCAGGTACCCCCGATGCCTCTCGAAAAGTTTGTGGATCTGAAACTGATGCAAAGAAGGCATGTGGATCTCTATGAATATCCCCCCTAGTGCGTCTGTCATCTGTGGGGTCTCCTGCCCATGTGCCAGCACTCTCAATTGTCTGTCTAGCCCAAAGTGGCCCAGAAGTGGGTGAGTCAGGGGCTAACTCTTCATCCTTCGACTGACTAGAGGTGGATGACACTGCATCACTGTCCTCACTGTCTGAACTCGAAGAAGAAGAAGATGACTATGGCTCAAGAACCTGCTGTCGCTGATCTGAATCTGATGAGGAATCATCATGAAAAAGTGGATCCGATGAGGGAGAAGAAGTGTCAAGTGTTGAGTCTCTAGGACTCTCCTAAAAATGGACACTTCTCTCGATGAATAACTCATGAGTGACTGGATCTAGAAGGCGATATCCCTTAATACCATCCGGATATCCTACAAAGATGCAAGGCTTGGACTGACGTTCTATAGCTTTGCATTTATTCTTCGAAATGCGGGCCATGGCTGGGGATCTGAAAACCCTGAGGTGCTCAACATCAGGTTTCCTTTTATGCCAAGCTTCAAAGAGTGTTATCCCTTTCAAAGCTTTGTGAAGAACCCTGTTTTGAATGTAGCAAGCACAATTGATGGCTTCGACCCAGTACTGTGGTGCTAAGGATTTGGAGTGAATCATACAGCTAGCCATCTCTTTCAAGAACCTATTCTTACGTTCTGCAACCCCATTCTGTGAAGGACTGTAAGTGACTGTGCGCTGCAAATCAATCCCCTCTATGGTGCAAAACTGCTCAAACCTGATACTGACATACTCCCCTCCATTATCAGTTCTAAGAACCTTGATGGATTTCTCACTTTGTTTCTCAACAAGAGCCTTGAAGTCTAAATTTTTTTCAAACACTTTAGACTTTTGTCTGAGAAAATATATCCAAGTGTACCTAGAAAAATCATCAATGAAAGTGAGGATGTACTTGGCCCTTGTGAAAGATGGTTTGGAAAAGGGTCCCGATACATCACTGTAGACTAACTCCAAAAGTTGTGAAGCCTTCCAAGCTTTGCCTTTGTCAAATTTTGCTTCGGGATGCTTCCCAAGGGAGCATCCCTCGCAAAGTCTTTTTGAGAATTGGACATGAGGCAAGCCAATGACCATGTCATTTTTACAAAGTTGCTCAAGATAGCGGTAGTTAAGGTGGCCAAACCGCTCATGACACAATTTGCTAACTCCATCTGAATGAGTCAGCAATGCTGTAGGAGAAGAATCTGATGCAAAATGTGAAAAAGTGTATAACCTGGTTTGGTGATCTACCCTTCCCACTGCCACTGTAGTATCACTATGCAACTCCCTGATAGACACTGAATCTGGTGAAAACTCAACTCTCATGCCCTGACCAATGTGAGTGATTTGGTACACTGATAGGAGATTGGTTGAAAGAGAAGGAACACTTAGAACATTGTTGAATGTTCCTCCTTCCATTTCAACTGAACCTCTCCCTGCAATATAAACTGATGTGTCATCACCCAAACTAATTAAAGTCATGCTACAAGGCTCTAAAGATGAAAACTCAACTAGTGAAGAGCCCATATGGTGAGAAGCACCCGAGTCAATGACCCATAAAGATGTGGAAGCTGCTGTAGCTACAAGGACCTTGCCCTTTTCTTTCTCCTTACCCTTGCCCTTTGCCTTAGTAGAATCTTGGGTTGATGAATTCTGCTTGATGGAATCAGGGACACCTATGTTGTTCTTTTCTAGAAGGTGAGTTAGGTGGTCTATTTGTTTATTCATGAACCTGTGTTCATCATGCCCATTATTTTTACAATAGGCACACTTAACCTTCTCCTTCTTAGGTTTAACATTGGAGGATGAAGACTCAGTGTTGTTTTTGGCAGGATTGGTGTTTTCTTTTTTTTCTCTTGATCTTTGTTCTTTTTCTTCTTCTCCTTTGTTGAAGTCTTGTCCTTACCATTTCCAGCTATCAAAGCTTGGGGTTGAGTAGACTTCATTGTGCCCATTTGAATTAGCTTATCTTGCTCTCTAGTCAAGTCGACAATGAATGAATCCAAAGAAGGCATTTTCCATGCAGTGCCAAGGGCACTTTTAATGGCATGGAAAGTGGAGACAAAGACGGAATAACTTGGACCTAACTTTGCGAGAATAGAAATAATGAGTTGATCATCTTTATTCTTTATCTCGCATTCTTTCAATTGCAATCTAAGGGCCTTAAACTTAGTAAAGAAGTCCTGTAGGGTGTCAAAGTTACTAGGACTTAGACTTATGAGTTCGTTTTCGAGCTCATGACCTCTCATTTCATCAAGCTTCCCAAAATTTTTTTCTAAGGTGTCCCATATGTCATTAGGAGTTTGGGAGGATTCTAAGTGGAAGAGTATTTATGGAGACACAGACAAGCTCAGTAACCCAAAGGCTTCATCACTACGGTTGTACCACTTAACCTTTTCAGCATTTGTGTTAGGTTCTACTTTTGTATCCATTGTGATCCTATACAACCCTTTGCTTTTAAGAATGATTGACATTTTAACTTTCCATTCATGATAGTTGAAGGGTGTTAGGGGTTTGAGTTGAAAAGAATCCATTTTTAGCTAAAATTAGGTGAAGTTGTGTTGATTGCAAGTTGTGAATGTATGCAGAAAGGAGAATGAAAGTGAAGTTTGCAAGTTGTGAAAAAGCAATCACACCCCTCCAAAATATTGAGCCCCCCCAATATGCAAGTGCACGCTCAAAAGATGTCGGACTCAGCGGATAATGCGTCTTAGAGCAATCAGTGCAAGACAAAAGCAAACAGGACGTCGGACTCAACGAAAAATGCGTTTCGGGAGACCCAAATTTTTGGCACTTTATAAACTAATGCGTTATTAAAAAATAACAAGTCTACGCTATGGAGAATTTAATTACAAGCACTTTTGCAAAAAAGGCACCCAAAACTGAGCTACCGTTTGCAAGATTTTAAAGTTACAATTTTCTCGTAAACTAGTGTTTTTGCAAAAAAAAACACTAAAACATTAAAAAAATCTCAGTTATGGGGAGAGAAAGTGGCCTTCCAACCACTCATTAGATTCGGCACGAAATGAGGAATCCAAATGAGGTCTTTGTGAGGAGGAATTGGCCTCTTGCCAACCCGGGCCTTACCCTTCATCTTCGATAGGCGAAAATACAAGTTTTAATTGAAAACCTCCAAAATACCAAACTGTCTAAAAAGTTTATTATTCAGTCAAATTGACTGATTTTTGATTTATCAAGCCAATTTTTCACTAAAAAAATAAAACACGGACAGTTTGGACAGAATGGCAAGTGTCTTAAGGTGCCACATGGGACGCCAAGTAGGAAGAGGCGCCAAAACAAAGTGCAGACCAGATTTTATCTCAAAAAAGACAAAAAATAGAAGCAGACCTGCTGCTGGGCGTACGGCTTGATTGAAACACCTTGCTGGAGACTGAGGTGTGGCAGAAGGTAGAAGCTGGTTTCTGAACAATAATCCAAACAGTAGGTGGCGTCCAAACAGGGCGCAATTCTGAAAAAATTGCAAAAGACAAAAACCAACCTGCTATCTTGGGCCGTACGGCTAGCTTGGCTGCTTGAACAGACTGCTGAAAAAGAGAATGGCGCAGCAAAGAAAATATATTTGCAAAAGAAGACAAAAAATAGCAGACCTTGTGCTGGGCACCGTACGGCTAGCTTGGCGCCTGGCAAACAGGAAGGACCGCTAAGTTGTTGAAGCTGTATAAGAGAAAATGCAGACCAGAAGAGCAGAAACTAGGCGTAGAGTTGTAAAATGCTGCTCTTTTCTTTTGCTTGTTGAATGCTTCTCCTTTCTTTTGCTTATTGAATGCTGCTCCTGACGTGAAGACAGCAAAAAAAACACCCAAAGGCCAAGGACGATACCAGAAATGATATTGACAGATTTTTTTTTAAAGACTAAATCTAGAATAAAAAAACAAAGAGAACTCCACTCCTCTTGATTCCAAAATAAACTAAAAGCATAATCACACACAAGATTACCGAGAAAGCTCTGATACCATATCAGAGTTGTTACCAGAATCCGAATAACGCGAGTGCAATGAAGACGTGATCACACAAGATGAACAAGTGCACACCACATAAATGCTAAAGCAATTTGACAATAACAAGAAGATAAATTGCACAATACAAAATAGAGAAACCAAATCTGAATTAGCATGGAATGGCCAAAATGAGGACTACAAATAGGAGAGTACGAAAGTAACTCCTCCACAAAAGGTGGACAAGGCACACCAAAAATAGTCAGTAACTCCTCCATGAAAGGTGGTGACAAGGTGCTAAGAATAGAGAAGTAACTCCCATCAAGGGAGTTACTTATGACATTCTTATGACACCTATGACACATCTATGACACACACCTCCACATAAGCTAGCCTATCCCATAAATATAGGAAAACTTCATGTATGCACAAGAAATACAATTTCCCTAATTAATAAATAGGGAAAAATAAAAACCTACACTAATAAGTTCAACAGGTTTAAAGGTTTTCACAGGCAGGTTCAATCAAAAGAACAAGTTTCTGAGGCTTGAACCATTAAACCGTTGAACCATTGAACCACTTTGGTTCAAAGGTTCAATGGGTTCAAAGTTCAACATGTTCAATGTGTTTGGTTCAACGAGGATCAAAAAGACTTAGCCAAATCAAAGAGAATGAATCGATAAACCATTGAACCATCAAAGGTTCAATGGGTTCAAGGTTCAAGGTTCAAAGGGTTCAACGAGGCTTGTTTTAAAGAATCTTGGTTCAAGCGGTAAAAGGGAATGAACCATTGAACCGTTGAACCAAAGTTGGTTCAATCGGTTGGTTTAACCGGTCGGTTCAAAGGGTTGCCCCAAAGTCAAAAGATCAGATACCCTTGCGGAGGGCAGGAAGGAGGCACATGGACCAATTGAAAAGACTGAAAGACAAAGGGATTTCCTTTGGGAAAAATACTAAGGCAATAAATAATTCTTTCAAACTTTTGTCCGAAGGAATTCCTTCGGATAAAAAGTTTGAAGAAATTCGGAGAAGCTGTAGGAGGAAAGCTCGAAAGAATTTTCGAAGGCCAAAGACAAAGTAGCCGAAACAACTCTTGTGGACTTTTTGTTTGCGAGAAAATGTTTGCAGGAAAATGTCCGCGAGAAAATTTTTGCAGGAAAGCTTTGAAGGATTCCGAAGACAAAAGGCTGTCGAAGAACCTTGAAGGGCAGGTGCCCTTGCGAGGGACTCTCGGCTGCCAAATTAAAGGACACTTCCCCAAAGTTGAAGGGTCACCTTCCCTTCGAGAGGATGCAAAACAAGAAAGCCGAAGAAAGTCCAAGGGGTGACGCGCCCGAAGACGTCAAAGTCAAGAACGACGAACTAGCCATTGGAAATTCAAACGTAGTGACAGGTGTGCGAATGTCAATTTTGAGGTTCGTAAAATAGCTGTTGATTTTGAAAAACCTTAGAAAAGAGCCAAAGAACTTAGCGACCCACCGAAAGAAAGAAGACCGAAGGCCATTTGAAGATCGCCCGAAGGGCAGATACCCTTGCAGGGGGCTCTTCCCAACCCAAAGCGGATCATTTCTCAAGGCTCGAAGGGTAGGTCCCCTCCGGGAAAGCTCAAATGACAAAGCGGAAGGAATTGTTGAGGAAAATGACATGTCCACAGATGTCAAAGTCGCAACAATGAAATATCAATTGATCCTTGTAAAGTGCAGACCTGAATGCATTCAAAGGCTTTAAGGCCAAGACCAGCAGGAAGCGATTAAGGAACAGAACATCGAATTGAATCAAGGACCCGATTCAATTAACCAGAAAAAGAGGAACGAGGAGGAAGGATTAGAAACATTTGCACATCAGATATGTTTCTAGAAGTAGACCGCCAGGTGGATATTGAAAGATGCAAACTTTCAATAGCGTGACTCATTTCTCTGCATTGAAAAAAGCAAATGGGTAAATGCCCCTAAATTCTAGCCTGTCTTCTTAACAAAATTCAATGCAACATGATGTGTTACTATTCCCAAGTGCTTCTTGAAGAGGCTATATAAGGGACTCTCTTGTTAGTGTAAAAAAGATCACTATTTGATTATAAGAAACAAAACTCTGCCCAAATTGAAAGGCATTATTGAGACTTTGAGCTCAGATTGTTGATCATATTTTGTTATTGAAATAAGAAAGCAAGTGACTTTTCAGACTTTGTGCTGTGATATCTTTATTGTTGGGAAAACTGTTCTTATGTCTTTTTCTTTAATATATTTTCTGTTCCTTTAATTCAATAATCAGAATTAGTGAAAGTAGTCAGGAAGGTGTCCTAAAGCCAACTGTGGAGAGACTTTGTTCCCCCACAATTGCCTTTAGTGTGTTTTCTTTTTGTTTCTATATAAAGGACCTTGGGACGACTTTATGCCCTCATTGTCCTTCGTATCTCACTCTTGGGCAATTCAGGTGGAGACTTTATGCTACATCTCAATTTGCTGGTTACTACGTCCGTGGTTACATTTTGCAATTACTACCAGGAGTATTCTTGTGGTTTGCTGAATAATACTTCTGAAAGAAAAGGAGTGCTTTCTGTCATTTTCCTTGAGATTTTTCCTTTGATTTGCATGCATCATCTCTGAAGAAAGAGAGATGGATGGTTTATCCTACCCTTGAGTATTATTTTCTCTCTCTCTCTCTCTATATATATATATAGGGAACCTCCCCTTGATGAGAGGAGAGATTAGTCCCCTTTTGATGTGGTGAACCTACACATTTGGCCGACCAATCTTCCTACTTTGGCTGATCAGACCTGTTTTGTTTATCAGTACACTGATTGACAAAATAATCAACCAACACTCACAACGTCTGAATACGATGCCTCAATCAGAAGAACAAATTTTTGAGGCTTGAACCATTGAACCATTGAACCATTGAACCACTTTGGTTCAAAGGTTCAACGGGTTTAAGGTTCAACAGGTTCAATACGTTTGGTTCAACGAAGATCAAAAAGACTTAGCCAAATCAAAGAGAATGAACCGATTTAACCGATGAACCATTGAACCACTTGGTTTGAAGGTTCAATGGGTTCAAGGTTCAACGGGTTCAACGAGGCTTGTTTCAAAGAATCTTGGTTCAAGAGGTCAAAGGGAATGAACCATTGAACCGTTGAATCAAAGTTGGTTCAATCGGTAGGTTCAAAGGGTTGCCTCAAAGTCAAAAGATCAGATACCCTTGTAGAGGGCAAGAAGGAGGCACATGGACCAATTGAAAAGACCGAAAGACAAAGGGATTTCCTTCAGGAAAAAGACTAAGGCAAGAAATAATTCTTTCAAAATTTTGTCTAAAGGAATTCCTTCAGACAAAAAGTTCAAAGAAATTTGGAGAAGCTGTGGGAGGAAAGCCTGAAAGAATTTTCGAAGGCCAAAGACAAAGTAGCTGGAACAATTCTTGTGGACTTTTTGTTCGCGAGAAAATGTCCACGAGAAAGCTCTGAAGGATTTTGAAGACAAAAGGCCATCGAAGGACCCTGAAGGGCAGGTGCCCTTGCAGGGGATTCTCAGCTACCAAATTAAAGGACACTTCCCCAAAGCCGAAGGGTCACCTTCCCTTCAGGAGGATGCAAAACAAGAAAGCCAAAGAAAGTCCAAGGGGTGACGCGCCTGAAGACGTCAAAGTCAAGAACGGCGAACTAGCCGTTGGAAATTCAAACGTAGTGGTGGGTGCGCGAATGTCAATTTTGAGGTTCGTAAAATAGCCATTGATTTTGAAAAACCTTAAAGAAGAGCCAAAGAACTTAGTGACCTGCCGAAAGAAAGAATCCTG
Source organism: Torreya grandis (assembly GCA_037957365.1). Lineage (NCBI taxonomy): Eukaryota > Viridiplantae > Streptophyta > Pinopsida > Cupressales > Taxaceae > Torreya > Torreya grandis. Next base: position 3,610,521 of record JARHVA010000748.1, read on the forward strand.
AAGGCCATCTGAAGATCGCCCTAAGGGCAAATACCCTTGCGGGGGGCTCTTCCCGACCCAAAGCAGATCATTTCTCAAGGCCTGAAGGGCAGGTCCCCTTCGGGAAAGCTCAAACGACAAAGCCGAAGGAATTGTTGAGAAAAGTGATGTGCCCATGGAAGTCAAAGTTGCAACAATGAAATAGTCGTTGATCCTTGTAAAGCGTAGACCCAAATGCATTCAAAGGCTTTAAGGCCAAGACCAGCAAGAAGCGACTAAGGAACAAAACATCGAATTGAATCAAGGACCTGATTCAATTAACCAGAAAAGGAGGAACGAGGAGGAAGGATCAAAAATATTTGCACATCAGATATGTTTCTAAAAGCAAACTCCTAGGTGGATATTGAAAGATGCAAACTTTCAATAGTGTGACTCGTTTCTCTACATTGAGAAAAACAAATGGGTAAATTGTCAGGGAATCTGTAGCTCTACCAATTAGAGCACAATTGATTACTTTCTTATATGCAATTAAACACGGAATTATACCAGAATGATAAAGTAGCTAGAAACTTGAGACAACAAAGAATTTGAGAGACAATACACACTCTTGTATTAAATACTACTAGAAGAAAATACAATAAGGAAGATGCCACTTCTTCCTCCACCTCAAAGGCTTGCCACACCTAAAGACCTTCTTCCCTCTCTCTCTTTCTCAACACAACAACTCTAAAGCCTTAGTTGCTATCCCTCCTTGAATGCTTCAGCTGATCTCTTTGACCTTGCTAGCTTCAATGCCTTTACTTGCCTTCTTGCTTGATTACAATACATGCCTTATGGGTCTATAAATAAGATCCCATGCTTACAAAAATAGAACTCTAACTACTAAAATTAGACACACAGCCCACGACTTAAATTAGCCCCTTAGCATTCAAACACTCGGTTCAACTAACTAACTGTTCGTGCAACGAACAGTTTTGGACCGCACAGGCGACCGACGCCGGTCCCTGCTTGTCTGGTGTTGCCGACGTCGGCCGACTCCCTGCCGTCGCCGGTCTCTTTTTCCACTGCACTTGACCGATGTCGGTCATACTGCCGACGCCGGTGGCTCTGGTTCTTCAGCGTCCTTCCTTCTAGTGTCTGCAAACAGTTGAAGCTTTTAGCTCCACACCACAACAATCTCCCACTTAGAGATAAACAGCTACAACTTGTACCTGTACCTGTACACCATCTATTTTATTCCTTAGGCTCTGTATCTCTCTTCAATGTCACTCTTGAAGACTAACCACCACGTAAATCTGTGATGCAATACCTGTATCTTATGTCACAAGAATTTTGCTGCTCCCAAATTCTCCATGACATACTTCTGAACCAACTCTACCCTTAGCTCAAAAAACTCCCTGTATATGAAACCCTGCAACAAGTAACACAATACAGTAATAGGATAATGTAGCTAATATTATCCAACTTGGTAAAGATAAAATACAATGGTCAAACCTCCATTGTTCTGCAGCATAATCAAGACCATATACCATAGCCTTCTGTCTCATGTGTCCATCCACTCTCTTCTCTAAAACATGAATCCATCTCTCTATCCAGTGCTTCCTTCCAAGTGACAACACTACCAACAAATACCTGTTTGGTTCTCCAAGAACTCACACTCCTCATCCATGCCAAACTCCCACTGTTTCTGGATTCTACCTGCATTGCTTCTTCCATCTTCCTAGTTCATGACTATCAATAAGCAATATAAAGAAGGTGAACAATGAATATGAGGTTCACATACCTTTTCTGACCTCCACATGGGTGTTTGAGACTTATTAATTCACCCAACATCCGTTCCAGTGACCGATCTAGGCCATCTCCCAGTCTGCTTCCGACCGATGTCGGTTCCCTGCACTGACCCTGACTGCCGACGTCGTTTCCCTGGCCGACGTCGGTGTCCCTCCTGCCGACGTCAGTCTTTATGACCAACGTCGGACTTCTCTAGTCCAACCTATCGACCCTGCTGGTATGCACATGACCGATGTCGGTATCTGGATGACTGGCGTCGGTGCCAAGCTATCGACATCGGTGCCTGTGTGTTCCTGTAAGTGATGAAATTTTTATCTGCGAGCTCTTCTTGGATCAAACCTCTGTCCATGCTGCCCTGCTCAGATTTATTCAGCCCTTGTGATTGATCTCTGTCCTTCATCTCCTTCATAAACACCAAGGCTTCTTTGTTCCTGTCAAAAGCATCAAATTTCCTCTTTCTGTAATGAACTGTATCTATGCTTTCTGAATTTGAACACGTACTTTTTGAATCAAGAACTTCTATTCCCTTTCTGTTCTTGTGACCAAGCCTACTAGGCCACATCTTCGAATCTATACCAGAAGTAGAATCAGTAATACAAGTAGATAGATAAAGAGTATCTACTTTCTTACCTCTTGCTAGAACAAGTGCTCCCTTGGTAACCTTCCAAGAATCTGCTGTGAGGGTTATTATGCATCCCTCATCTCCCAACCTCCCTACAGAAATCAGACTCTACTTCAGAATTGGAACATGCATGACCTCTTTCAACACCCACGTGTTGTCAATCTGCAATCTCAGCTGCACTTTCCCTTTGCCAACTATTTGACAAGGCGTACCATCCCCTAAATAGAGCACTCCAAAATCTCACTGTTCATACTCATAGAACAAATCTCTGTTTGGGGATGCATGAAAAGATGAACCAGAATCTAAAATCCATGATCCTACCTGACTATCCGAAAAAAGTATGAGAGCATCCTGCATCACAATATTTGCATCCTTTGCTTCTTCCATACCTGCATGTTAATTCTCTTATCTCTCAACCAACACTCCTTCTTTGTATGTCCTTTCTTTCCACAAAACCAGCAGGTAATACCTTTGGACTCGGATCTCCTTCCCGACCTTGATTTCCCTTGCTCAACCTTCTCCCTTTGCCTTTCCCTACTTTCTGCACTTAGAGCATTCCCTGATGATTCTCCTGTGCTTCTCCTGCGTATTTCTTCATTCAAGATCACACTCACAACATCATCAACTTTTAAGATTTTAGAGGCAGATGCAGAATTACTTACTGCCATAACCAAACCGTCCCAACTTTCAAGCAAAGAACATAAAATCAAGAGAGCCTTTACCTCATTTTCAAAAACAATATTGACTGAAGCTAGTTGGTTTACCAAACCGTGGAAATCACTGAGATGAGTATGTACCGATCCACCTTCCTGCATTTGCAAAGTAAATAGCTGCTTCATAAGATATACCTTATTAGAAGTCGAGGGCTTTTCGTATAAATTTGCCAAAGACTTTATCAACTCTTTCGTTGTCTTGCATTGTGATAAGCTGGAAATCACAGATGATGCAAGGCTCAACCTTATGGAACCGAGAGCCTTTCGATCAAGAACATTCCATTCTTTATCCTTCATATCTGTGGCCTTGCATGCAACCCCACCCAACGGTAAGTACAAATCTTTCTGATACAGATAGTCCTCAATCTGCATCCTCCAATGTTGATAATTCTTGCCGTTAAACTTCTCCATTCGTAGCCTGCTTTCTTCTGCCATTGCTGAACTCCCACTCAATCAGAAAACCCTGTGAATGACCTGTAATAAAAAACAATACCCTGCTTCCTGTAAATCGTATCTCTGATACCACTTGTCAGGGGATCTGTAGCTCTACCAATTAGAGCACAATTGATTACTTTCTTATATGCAATTAAACACGGAATTATACCAGAATGATAAAGTAGCTAGAAACTTGAGACAACAAAGAATTTGAGAGACAATACACACTCTTGTATTAAATACTACTAGAAGAAAATACAATAAAGAAGATGCCACTTCTTCCTCCACCTCAAAGGCTTGCCACACCTCAAGACCTTCTTCCCTCTCTCTCTTGCTCAACACAACAACTCTAAAACGTGAGTTGCTATCCCTCCTTGAATGCTTCAGCTGATCTCCTTGACCTTGCTAGCTTTAATGCCTTTACTTGCCTTCTTACTTGATTACAATACATGCCTTATGGGTCTATAAATAAGATCCCATGCTTACAAAAATAGAACTCTAACTACTAAAATTAGACACACAGCCCGCGACTTAAATTAGCCCCTTAGCATGCAAACACTCAGTTCAACTAACTAACTGTTCGTGCAACGAACAGTTCTGGACCGCACAGGCGACTGACGTCGGTCCCTGCTTGTCTGGTGCTGCCGACGTCGGTCGACTCCCTGCCGTCGCCGGTCTCCTTTTTCACTGCACTTGACCGACGTCGGTCATACTGCCGACGCCGGTGGCTCTGATTCTTCAGCATCCTTCCTTCTAGTGTCTGCAAACAGTTGAAGCTTTTAGCTCCACACCACAACATAAATGCCCCTAAATTCCAACCTATCTTCTTAACAAAATTCAATGCAACATGATGTGTTACTATTCTCAAGTCCTTCTTGAAGAGGCTATATAAGGGACTCTCTTGTTAATGTAAAAAGGATCACTCTCTGATTGTAAAAAACAAAACTCTGCCTAAATTGAAAGGCATACTGAGACTTTGAGCTCAGATTGTTGATCATATTTTGTTATTGAAATAAGAAAGCAAGTAACTTTTTAGATTTTGTGCTGTGATATCTTTGTTGTTGGAGAAACTGTTCTTATGTCTTTTTCCTTAATATATTTTTTGTTCCTTTAATTCAATAAACAGAATTAGTGAAAGTAGTCAGGGAGGTGTCCTAAAGCTAACTGTGGAGAGACTTTGTGCCTCCACAATTTTTTTTAGTTGTTTTCTTTTTGTTTCTGTGTAAAGGACCTTGGGACGACTTTGTGCCCTCATTGTCCTTCGTATCTCACTCTTGGGCAATTTAGGTGGAGACTTTATGCTACATCTCAATTTGCTGGTTATTACGTCCTTGGTTACATTTTGCAATTACTATCGAGAGTATTTTTGTGGTTTGCTGAATAGTAATTCTGAAAGAAGAGGAGTGTTTTTTGTCATTTCCCTTGAGATTTTTCCTTTGATTTGCACGCATCATCTCTGAAGAAAGAGAGATGGATGGTTTATCCTACCCTTGAGTATTATTTTCTCTCTCTCTCTCTCTCTATATATATATATAGGGAACCTCCCCTTGATGAGGGGAGAGATTAGTCCCCTTTTGATGTGGTGAACCTACACATTTGGACAACCAATCTTCCTACTTTGGCTGATCAGACCTATTTTGTTTATCAGTATGTTGATCGACAAAATATTCAACCAATAGTTTTTGGTGACTCCGTTGGAGATATAACCCATTATTGTTATAACCTATCCATTGTACTATGCTATGGAAGAGCGACCTGTTCTAGTGTTTTTCCATTGTTAAAATTTTCCTCCCAGGGTCGTGCAACAGTTTTTGGCGACTCCACTGAGTATATAGTTATGTGCATTCTGAAACCTCAAGTTTCAGATGAAATCAGTCTCTACCATTATCCATTATAGACTCCATTCCATTTTTGTGTTTTATCCATTATTATTATAACCTTACCATTCACCTCCACACTAACCCAGAAAGAACGTGCAGTTTAAAGCCTCAAGCTTCAAACTAAAGCAAGGTCAATTCTTTTCAATTTTTATTTCACAATCTGGCAGATTCAAGGTATACACGAAGCCAAAGGGCTAAAGGTATTTTTTGACCCTGTATTCGAGTTGGTATAGCAAAGTAATTTTAATCTGTTTCCTTCACCATCTTGCCTCCAACGAACCAAGAGCTTTCCTCCTACTAAAGTCAGATCTATATTCACAAACGAAGCATCTATTTCTGCTATTGATAAAGCTTTGCCAATAATTACCCCTCTGAGATTTGTTATTCCTCCTTTTCATAGTCCTATAATGGCAGCTCAAGGCCCCTGAGGTAATTCTTTTGATCCTCTCAATCTTACTCCACCTCTACATGAGCTTCCACGTAGTTCAAAAAAGATTTTTTTCAAAATCTATGGTGATGAGAAAGTTCATCCTAATAAACACATTGTAGCCTTCAGCATAGCTTGTGGAGTAATTGGAGTAGAATTTGAAGATGTAGCAGTCAGACTATTTGTAAAAACATTACAAGGTGCTGCTACAAATTGATTTTATCATCTACAGGCTCAGTCAGTAACTGATTGAAATACCTTCAAAGATAAGTTTGAAGCTAGATTCAAACCTGTAGAAGATGCACATGCACTTTTGGCTCAACTTACACAGATGAAAAAAGAACCTCATGAACTAATGAGGGACTTCATAACTAAATTTGACAAACTGAGGAACATAATTTTTGTAATTGCTCGACCTAAAACTGAGAATCTCAAATGCTTCTTCATTAATTCTCAGTTACCTGAAGTAAGTTTTTTTTTGAGACGTGCTGGTCAAATAGATCTTGCTGCAACTCAACATTTGACCACTGAGGTAGAAGATGATCTCATCTTAGCAGGGAAGATAAGAAGAGATCAAAATAGAAATAGACCCTTATCATCTTCTGAATATTCATCTACAGGCACCATAGATCTAATGGTGCAGAAGTTGGTAAATGAGTTGATTGCTTTCAAAAAGCAAATAGTGTAAGGAATGTCTTTTACTCCTTCATACAGAGATATGCCAAGGACATTTTAAAATCAATCATATTAGGGCAATGTTGCCAGGAATCAAGGGTAACAAAATCATCTTCCTCCTCCACAAAGGAAACTTACCCTGGAAGCTCTTCCAACCAATTTAGCAATGGGATATCTTGAAGTAGAATCAAAGTTCTCTTTTCAGCCTGAATTAAATCAAAAAAATGATGCTGATCTCTTTGTAGAAAACCAAGAAGAATCAGCTGGCGACTCCCACATTAATTTCTTAAACTACCCGGATGAACTCAGAAGTAAAGGAGAAGCTTTTGATGGATCATATGCAGTGTTTACCAAGTCCAAGAACCAATCAGTCCAGCAAGCTGATAAAGAGAAGACAAAAGAGCAACCTCAACCAACAATTATAATTGTTAAGTGTGGAGCCACTCTGCCTTTCTAGTCAAAGGATTCGGTGATCACCTAAAAGACAAGTACATCATTTTCACTTTCACCTTCTACTTCAATTTCGCAAACCAGCCCTCCTCCCATTCCTCTTAAAACTCAAAAAGTTGAAATACTTTCTTCTGTACCTAGCTCAATTCAGCTATTTGACAAAATTGATCATGTCAAAAAGACACAAATACAAATGTCTGAATTTGAATATTTGCAGTCCAATCTTAATCAATTAGATAAGTTGGTCCAATGTGTCAAGAACCAAACCGTCTTTGCAGGACAAGAAGCTAAAAATATAACTCTTGATTTACCAAAGAACATGCCCATTCTGAATAATCTTGTCATTACTTCTCTAGCTGCCTTTGAAAAAATAGAACCTTTATATGTTTTCATGTTAATAAATGGTCACAAGCTAAGTAATTGTATTATAGACTCAAGTGCATCTGATAATGTCATATCTGCTAAAGTAGTTGAATCTCTTGGCCTCACGCTGATCAAGACATTTGGGAGATATTTATCCATAGAAAATAAGCAAGTAACATTGCTGAGGCAAATCAAAGATGCTCAATTTGTATTTGCAACATTTTCAGACAAGAGAATTAAGATGACTATCTTAGTTGCTGACGTCCCAGCATCTTATGGCATTTTGCTTGGATGAAATTTCTACAAGGATGTGGGAGGAGAACTAAGCATGGACTTGTCTGAGGCAAAAATCTCTGTTAAAGGTGTAATGAAGAGATTGCTCCCTGAAAAAGAGGCAATATATGTGGTAACCCAAACATCAACCCCTGAAGCTCAATTTTTTTTTGAATCTTCAGGTATGGGTAATTACTTTCTATCTACAGACAAAGTGCATGAAGCATCTGATAAAATTTTTGAAAGTGTCAACTCAAAAATCAATTCAACTAGAATAGCAGAAGAACTAGTAGGTTGCAATACAAATGAAGAAGGACCCTCCCTCTCTAATGAAGGAAAGTCTAAAGAAAAATCAGTATTTAATGAGGTATGGACTCTAGGATTTGATGGCAGCTGTTCCTCTACCAGTTCGAGAGCTTGGATTGTGTTGATATCTCTTCAAAGAGATATGTTTCCTTCATCTTACAAATTGCAATTTAGCAACACTAACAATACAACTAAATATGCATCTCTGTTGTTTGGATTGAAGGCTACTCAAGACAAAAGCATCAAATTTTTTTATGCCAAAGGAGATGCTGAATTAGTGATTTGTCAAGTAAGAAACTTATACCAAACCAAAAATAAAATATTACGCCACTATCACAACTTGATTTGAGACCAAATTAAAAGCTTTGATGCTTTCAACATTTTTACCATACCCAGAAAATCTAATGACAGAGCTGATGCACTTACTGTTTCAAGAACTCTTTTAGTTTCTCACTCAGATTTCAAAAAGATAGGTATACTATAGAGCTAGTCTTTAGACAAAGTGTTCCTGACAATGTTGATCATTGGCAAATATTCAATGATGATCATGAAATCATTGCCTTCCTAGAACGAAAAGACAATTTTGAGTAACTACGTTTTGAAGGCAGTGACCCTCAGAAGTATGAATTAGCCTCTAAATCTAGTCCAGATATAAATGAAGAATTCTTACAGCTGAAAGAAAATAAATTTTTTAAAGGCCTGATTTCTCTTGAAAAATTGTTTGACAAGCATGATAGATTCATCAAATAATAGCAAATAGATTCATGTTTTTCTCAGGGATTCGATCAAATAAATCTAACTAATAAAGAAAATCCTAAGATGGTTAACATTGGTAAGTGTTGCACCCCTGAAGAAAGATTCAAGTTCACCACTTTGCTCCGTCAATACATGGATGTCTTAGCATATTCTTATGATGACCTGAAGTCTCTTAGACCTAATGAAATCTGCCACGACATTCATCTCAAGGCTGACTCAATGCCCTATAAGCAAAAATCTAGATAGTACAATCCAAAAATATCAGGTACTATTTTATTTGAGATATAAATAATGTTAAATGCTAGAATCATCTTCTCAATCGATCATTCCACATGGATTGCAAACATAGTGCCTGTAAGGAAGAAGAGTGGCAAAATTTGCATTTGTGTAGATTTCAAGAATCTAAATCAATCATCTTTGAAAGAAAATTACCCTTTGATAATTATGAATCAAGTGCTTCAAATAGTGACAGGTTCAGAAATGTTACCAATGCTGGATGGCTTCTCAAGATATAATCAAGTTGAAGTTGGTGAAATAGACCAACACAAGACTGCATTCACCACACCTTGGGGTACATTTGCATATAGAAGGATGCCTTTTGGCTTGATAAATGCTGGTGCCACTTTTCAGAGAGCAATGAACCTGGATTTCAAAGATGAGATAGGTAAATTCATAGTGGTATACCTTGATGACTTAACCATCTTTTTAAAACATCGTTCTGATCATGTACACCACTTACAACAAGTGCTGGAGCGCTGTTGCCAAAATGGTATTTTCTTGAACCCTAAAAAGTCTATTTTTAAAGTAACAGAGGAGAAACTCCTCAGACACATTGTGTCTAAAGAAGGCATAAAGATTAATCCAGACAGAGTCAAGTCTATTCAAGAGCTTAATTTTTTTACAAGTAAAAATGCTGTTCACTCTTTCTTCAAAAAGTTAAATTTTTTATAGAGGTTCATCCCCGAATTTGCTGAGAAGACTAGACACATTGTGAACATGATGAAAGGGAAGATCACTTTCAGCTGGACTAAAGAAGACAAGTCAGCATTTAGGATATCAAGACTGCCATCACCTACATCCCTAAGTTGGTTTGTCCAGATTATAACAAAGATTTCATCATATACAGTTATGCTTCTGAACACACGCTTTCAACAATTCTTGTTCAACAAGACAAGAAAGGTATGAAATCTCCTATTTCTTTCATGAGTTGCCTTCTCAAAACCCATGAGATGAAGTATTCAAACATAGAGAAGCATGCTTATGCGTTGATAAAATTAGTCAAACATTTTTGCTTCTATATCTTGAATTCACACACTACTGCCTTAGTTCCTGACACTACAGTCAAGTCCATAATAACTCAACAGGAGTTTGGCACAAAAAGAGGTAATTAGATTGCAAAGATCCAAGAGTTTGATCTAGACATCAAGCCAAAAAAGCTGGTCAGGGGAAAATGCCTATGCTAATTAATTGCTGACAATAAGCCAGAAGATACACAACATGAAGAAGCTGAAGTGGAAGATACACCAATAGTCTTTTTTATCTCCACTACCAATGAGTGGTATTCAGGTATTACTCATTTTCTTACTTATGGTGAATGCCCTGCTCATTTGTCTTATAAATAAAGGAGTACTATCAAGTTGAAAGCTGCCAATTTTGTCATTTGAGATAGTGTCTTGTACAAGAGAAACATAGATGGAGTATTCCTTCGCTGTGTAGACAAAGAGTAACAAAGCCAACTTTTAATTTTTTTTCACAATTTAGCTTGTGGAGGACATTTTTCTGCTCCTGTAACTGCTCACAAGATTCTGCGAGCCAGGTATTACTGGGCAACTCTTTTTCAAGATGCATATAAGTGGATGAGAAAATGTGAACTTTGTCAGCAATTTGTTGGAAGACCCAAGTTAGCTGCCTTGCCTCTCAAGCCAGTGATCATAGAAGAACCTTTCCAGCAATGGGGGATTGATTTTATTTTGACTATAAACCCATCTTCAAGTGCTGGACATGATTATGTCATTACAGCAACTGATTATTTCACCAAGTGGGTAGAAGCAATCCCAACTAAGCATGATACTTCAGAAGTTGTATGCAATTTCTTTAAAGAGAATATCATTTCCAAGTTTGGAGTTCCAATCAAAATTGTTACTAATAATGTAGCTTGTTTCACCTCCCAAGAGATTACATAATTCTATTTTCATTATGGAATTACACTCTCCCATTCTTTTGATTATTTTTTATAAGAGAATGGACAAGCTGAATCAAGCAATAAGAACCTAGTAACTATCATCAAGAAGCTAGCAGATGACAATCAAAAGACATGGCATAAAGCATTGATTATTGTTTTATGGGTAGACAGAATCACACCAAAGAGGGCAATTGGTGTCTCCTTTTCAACTCCTTTATGGTATCAATACTGAGATACCAATCACCTTAGAATTGCCAATCTTGAAATTGGCAAAGGCAATTGATGATCAGACATATGAAAGCTCTCTTGATAAGAGAATCATGTGCCTGACTGAGCTGGATGAATATAGAACCATGGTCTTAGACTAAATTACTATTCATCAAAGTTTGGTAAAGAAACTCTTTGACCAGAAGGCCAAAAATCATGATTTCTAAGTTGGGGATCAAGTCCTGCTGTGGGACAAAAGGAGGGAACCAAAAGGGATGCATGGAAAGTTTGACTACCTTTGGAGAGGCCCTTTTATAATTTATCAACATAATGGTGAAAATAACTTTCTGCTGAAATATCAAGATGTCACACTCTTTTCTCTACCTCACAATGGGCAACATCTGAAACACTTCAACTCTTGAAGTATCAGATCATTGCATCTGTACATATGTATATTTGTATAGTTTTTAATTCTATTTTATTTTATTTGTTTCCATTTTTGATGCCTTCCATTTTTAGGTAACATGACTCCGTAGCCCAATGGTACATATGAAGACACTAGAGATTCTGGATTCTACTCCCTTCAATTCTTTTTACAATTGATAGAAGTTTCCCAACTGGAGCCAGTTGTTTCCCAAAAATAACAGCTCATTTTTGGGACAACATTTGAACTATTTTGGTCCTCAGACCAAAATAATCTCTGCGCTTCTCAAAATTTATTTTAAGCATTCAAATTCTTTATTTTTCAAGCTTCTCAAAAAATCTACGGACTTTACAGGCTTGAATCCATGAACTCTGCAGGCTTGAATCTACAGACTCTGTAGGCCAAGTTCAACGGATTTCACAAGTTGATTTCTACAGACTCTATAGAAAATAAGCAAGCTCTCAACACTTAGGTGATTTCAAAGTTGGTTCAATGACCAGGTTCAACCAAAAGAGTTCATCGACAAGATTCTAGGCAAAGATTGAACCATTGAATCGTTGAACCTTGAACCATTTTGGTTCAACGGGTTCAACAGGTTCAAAAGGTTCAACATCAGCAACAAGAGTTCTATCAGAGTTGTTTCCAGAATCTGGATAATGTGAGTGCAATGAAGACGTGATCACACAAGATGAACAAGTGCACACCACATAGATGCTAACGCAATTTGACAATAACAAGAAGATAAATTGCACAAGACAAAATGGAGAAACCAAATCTGAATTAGAATGAAATGGCCAAAATGAGGACTACAAATAGGAGAGTACGAAAGTAACTCCTCTTCAAAAAGTGGACAAGGCACACCAAAAATAGTCAGCAGCTCCTCCATAAAAGGTGGTAACAAGGTGCTAAGAATAGAGAAGTAACTCCCATCAAGGGAGTTACTTATGACATTCTTATGACACCTATGACACATCTATGACACACACCTCCACATAAGCTAGCCTATTTCACAAATATATAAAAACTCCATGTATGCACAATAAATACAATTTTCTTAATTAATAAATAGGGAAAAATAAAAACCTACACTAATACCCCCCATAAGCGCAGCTTAGGTGGAAAGTGTGGAAATATAAAATGGGTCCTGGCAACTAGGCCTGATGAGGTACCCATGTACAAATGCAATCTCTCATAAGATAGAGAAAAGGAGAAAATTCGTAGGAAAAACACTCCCTCCCAAAAGAGAGACATAAAAAAAAAGAAGAGGCTAGAAGGCCCCCATGAAGATGATGCTACTGCAGATGTAGACCGCACCCCAAGAAGAGCTCGTAGGTGAATGAACTTGCTCTCAGTAAAAGGTTTGGTGAAGATGTCTGCAACCTGCTCTGAAGACTAACAAAATATCAAGTCAATGACTTGACTATGAATAAGCTCTCGAATGAAATGCATGTGAATCTCTATGTGTTTGGTCTGCTGGTGCTGAACTGGATTCCTGCAAATTTGTATGGTACTCTGATTGTCACAATAAATGATGGTGGGCTGCCTGATAGGAATACCAAACTTAGAAAGAATCCTCTGAAGCTAAATAGCCTTAGTAGCTGCATTAACAACTCCCCTGTACTCTGCCTCTGTGGATGATATAGCAATAGCATTTTGCTTGTTGCTAGACCAACTGATAGGAGCTAAACTTAGAGAGAAATTGTAACCAGAAGTGGACTTACGAGTCTGTGAATTGCCAGCCCAGTCTGAATTTGTATATCCAACCAAATCAACCTCTGTGCCAAATCTATAGTGAATACCATATCTATGTGAACCCTGTATGTAATGCAAGATCCTCTTAGCTGCTTTCCAATGCAGCTCATGGGGTTCCTGCATGAATCTGGAGACAAGTCCCACTGTATATGAAATGTCGGCCCTAGTGTGAGTCAAGTAGATGAGACTACCAACAAGCTATCGATACCGAGTGGCATCAACCAATGGTGAAGAACAATCAGTCTCAAGCTTGACTCCTGATAGAAAGGGAGTCGGAGATGGCTTGCAATCAGCCATGTGAAATCGAGCCAATAAGTCGAGAGCATACTTGGGCTGTGCAAGAGAAATCCCTGAATCTGACTGTGAGATCTCGATGCCAAGGAAGTAGTGCAACAAACCCAAGTCTGTCATGTCAAATCTATCCTAAAGAGATGCCTTCACCACTGTAATAGCAGATGAAGAACTTTCGGTGATCAAAAGGTCATCAACATATAGAACCAAAATAAGAAGTGAATCATCCTGCCGCAAGAAGTAGACATTAGGATTGGAATGGCACCTAGTGAAACCCGCTATGAGAAGGAAGGAATCCATCTTGGCATACCAAGCCCGAGGGGCCTATTTGAGGCCATAGATAGATTTCCTAAGTCTGCATATTAAGGAGAAATCTTGAACAAATCCTGGCGGCTGCTCCATGTAGATCTCCTCCTCAAGGTCTCCGTGAAGAAAGGCACTCTTCACATCCATTTGATGTATATCCCAACCATGTGCTGCGGCAATAGCCAAAGTGAGTCGGATAGAAGTCATCTTTGCAATGGGTGCAAAGGTCTCTGAGTAGTCAATGCCTACCACCTGTGAGAAACTTTTGGCGACCAATCACGCCTTATACTTATCGACCGACTCATCTGCTGCAAACTTGGTTCGATATATCCACCTACATCGAACCATCTTTCTTCTCTTAGGTTTCTGAACAATAATCCAAACAGTAGGTGGCGTCCAAACAGGGCGCAATTCTGAAAAAATTGCAAAAGACAAAAACCAACCTGCTGTCTTGGGCCGTACGGCTAGCTTGGCTGCTTGAACAGACTGCTGAAAAAGAGAATGGCGCAGCAAAGAAAATATATTTGCAAAAGAAGACAAAAAATAGCAGACCTTGTGCTGGGCACCGTACGGCTAGCTTGGCGCCTGGCAAACAGGAAGGACCGCTAAGTTGTTGAAGCTGTATAAGAGAAAACGCAGACCAGAAGAGCAAAAACTAGGCATAGAGTTGTAGAATGCTGCTCTTTTCTTTTGCTTGTTGAATACTTCTCCTTTATTTTGCTTATTGAATGCTGCTCCTGACGTGAAGACAACAAAAAAAAAACACCCAAAGGCCAAGGACGATACTAGAAATGATATTGACAGATTTTTTTTTAAAGACTAAATCTAGAATAAAAAAACAAAGAGAACTCCACTCCTCTTGATTCCAAAATAAGCTAAAAGCATAATCACACACAAGATTACCGAGAAAGCTCTGATACCATATCGGAGTTGTTACCAGAATCCGAATAACGCGAGTGCAATGAAGACGTGATCACACAAGATGAACAAGTGCACACCACATAAATGCTAAAGCAATTTGACAATAACAAGAAGATAAATTGCACAAGACAAAATAGAGAAACCAAATCTGAATTAGCATGGAATGGCCAAAATGAGGACTACAAATAGGAGAGTACGAAAGTAACTCCTCCACAAAAGGTGGACAAGGCACACCAAAAATAGTCAGTAACTCCTCCATGAAAGGTGGTGACAAGGTGCTAAGAATAGAGAAGTAACTCCCATCAAGGGAGTTACTTATGACATTCTTATGACACCTATGACACATCTATGACACACACCTCCACATAAGCTAGCCTATCCCACAAATATAGGAAAACTTCATGTATGCACAAGAAATACAATTTCCCTAATTAATAAATAGGGAAAAATAAAAACCTACACTAATAAGTTCAACAGGTTCAAAGGTTTTCACAGGCAGGTTCAATCAAAAGAACAAGTTTCTGAGGCTTGAACCATTAAACCGTTGAACCATTGAACCACTTTGGTTCAAAGGTTCAATGGGTTCAAGGTTCAACATGTTCAATGTGTTTGGTTCAACAAGGATCAAAAAGACTTAGCCAAATCAAAGAGAATGAACCGATTGAATCGATAAACCATTGAACCATCAAAGGTTCAATGGGTTCAAGGTTCAAAGGGTTCAACGAGGCTTGTTTTAAAGAATCTTGGTTCAAGCGGTAAAAGGGAATGAACCATTGAACCGTTGAACCAAAGTTGGTTCAATCGGTTGGTTCAACCGGTCGGTTCAAAGGGTTGCCCCAAAGTCAAAAGATCAGATACCCTTGCGGAGGGCAGGAAGGAGGCACATGGACCAATTGAAAAGACTGAAAGACAAAGGGATTTCCTTTGGGAAAAAGACTAAGGCAATAAATAATTCTTTCAAACTTTTGTCCGAAGGAATTTCTTCGGATAAAAAGTTTGAAGAAATTCGGAGAAGCTGTAGGAGGAAAGCTCGAAAGAATTTTCGAAGGCCAAAGACAATGTAGCCGAAACAACTCTTGTGGACTTTTTGTTCGCGAGAAAATGTTTGCAGGAAAATGTCCACGAGAAAATGTTTGCAGGAAAGCTTTGAAGGATTCCGAAGACAAAAGGCTGTCGAAGAACCCTAAAGGGCAGGTGCCCTTGCGAGGGACTCTCGGCTGCCAAATTAAAGGACACTTCCCCAAAGCCGAAGGGTCACCTTCCCTTCGGGAGGATGCAAAACAAGAAAGTCCAAGCGGTGACGCGCCCGAAGACGTCAAAGTCAAGAAACTAGCCGTTGGAAATTCAAACGTAGTGACAGGTGCGCGAATGTCAATTTTGAGGTTCGTAAAATAGCTGTTGATTTTGAAAAACCTTAAAAAAGAGCCAAAGAACTTAGCGACCGACCAAAAGAAAGAAGACCGAAGGCCATTCGAAGATCCCCCGAAGGGCAGATACCCTTGCAGGGGGCTCTTCCCAACCCAAAGCGGATCATTTCTCAAGGCTCGAAGGGTAGGTCCCCTCCAGGAAAGCTCAAACGACAAAGCCGAAGGAATTGTCGAGGAAAATGACATGTCCAGAGATGTCAAAGTCGCAACAATGAAATAGCCATTGATCCTTGTAAAGTGCAGACATGAATGCATTCAAAGGCTTTAAGGCCAAGACCAACAGGAAGCGACTAAGGAACTGAACATCGAATTGAATCAAGGACCCGATTCAATTAACCAGAAAAGGAGGAACGAGGAGGAAGGATTAGAAACATTTGCACATCAGATATGTTTCTAGAAGTAGACCGCCAGGTGGATATTGAAAGATGCAAACTTTCAATAGCGTGACTCATTTCTCTGCATTGAAAAAAGCAAATGGGTAAATGCCCCTAAATTCTAGCCTGTCTTCTTAACAAAATTCAATGCAACATGATGTGTTACTATTCCCAAGTGCTTCTTGAAGAGGCTATATAAGGGACTCTCTTGTTAGTGTAAAAAAGATCACTCTTTGATTGTAAGAAACAAAACTCTGCCCAAATTGAAAGGCATTACTGAGACTTTGAGTTCAGATTGTTGATCATATTTTGTTATTGAAATAAGAAAGCAAGTGACTTTTCAGTCTTTGTGCTGTGATATCTTTATTGTTGGGAAAACTGTTCTTATGTCTTTTTCTTTAATATATTTTCTGTTCCTTTAATTCAATAAGCAGAATTAGTGAAAGTAGTCAGGAAGGTGTCCTAAAGCCAACTGTGGAGAGACTTTGTGCCCCCACAATTGCCTTTAGTGTGTTTTCTTTTTGTTTCTATATAAAGGACCTTGGGACGACTTTATGCCCTCATTGTCCTTCGTATCTCACTCTTGGGCAATTCAGGGGGAGACTTTAAGCTACATCTCAATTTGCTGGTTACTACGTCTGTGGTTACATTTTGCAATTACTACCAGGAGTATTCTTGTGGTTTGCTGAATAATACTTCTGAAAGAAAAGGAGTGCTTTCTGTCATTTTCCTTAAGATTTTTCCTTTGATTTGCATGCATCATCTCTGAAGAAAGAGAGATGGATGGTTTGTCCTACCCTTGAGTATTATTTTTTCTCTCTCTCTCTCTCTCTATATATATATATATATATATATATATATATATATAGGGAACCTCCCCTTGATGAGAGGAGAGATTAGTCCCCTTTTGATGTGGTGAACCTACACATTTGGCCAACCAATCTTCCTACTTTGGCTGATCAGACCTGTTTTGTTTATCAGTACACTGATTGACAAAATAATCAACCAACACTCACAACGTCTGAATACGATGCACAAACCAAATCCGGGTTCATTATAATCACTTATCCCCATCCTTCTTTCTGTTCTCCTTTAGACTTAAAATAGACAAAATTTAGTGAAACATTTCTGGCACATCTGGTGGGACCCTGGAGTTTTCTTTGGGTTCATTTCTTGTTTTAAACATTCATATAGGTGAATTATAGTAAAGATTTTATTTCTTGCACTTCTTCCTTATTTTATTTTCTCTTGAAAACAAAAAATTCAATATCTTATTTCTGTATTTAAAAGGCATTAAAACTGAAATTTCCTTTCTTTTCTCCTTGTCTCTAAAACCAACTTGTCCTTTTCATTTAAAAAAAAGAGAATCCCTTCTTTACTTCCTCTTGCATGCACATTTGGATAGTCAAATTCATACTCTATTCCTATTTCCTCTCTATTTTTATTCGAATCTAAACATTTCAAATTTGGGTGTAAAACTTACTGCATTTCATAGTTTGCTTGTTGCATATTAACTCACGTAGTTAATTACAAGCATTTTGAATAAATCATAGTACACCTATATTACACAACCAAATCACATTCACATAAACAAGCATTTAAACTCACCTAAGAAAAGGTCCATCAGGATTTCATCACCTGGTGGATCACCTTACCCTACCCGGCTATCCTACTTGGATTTCATAACCAAGGGGAGAACCTGCTTTGTTCTCTAGCATAGTATAATTTTTAGACGTAAGGTATATTTTGGCTAAGCAGCTTGGCTCAGCTTTAGGTTCATGAAGTGTAGAGAGCAAGCTCCTATGACAAGGCACGTACCTGGTCTAACACAAATTTCTTCTTGATTACCAAAACTAATCTGAAACCAGCTCAAGATTGCTTTCTAGTACCTTCGATAACCAAATTCTCTTCTCACTATCTGATTAAGGCATAAGCCAATAGGAGACTAAAAATTAATCTTTAGAATTTAATAGTTGTTGGTTGAATGTTTTTTTCTGCTTTTTAATTACCTTCTGTATTTTTGAGTTGGTAAGGATGCTTTTCTATTGATTAAAAAAATTAATAATATTTCTAAAGCTCAGTTTGTATAACCTATTATCTCAAGTTTTTTGAGTGTCATTCCTTCTTACACAAACCTTTTACATCCACTATTTTATCTATTTTTAGTCTTTGATATCTTAAAAACATCAGATTTTTTATTTTCCAAGATTTCATAGTGACCGACATCAGTTAAGCCTATTGGTATCGACAAACTTTACCTACTGACATCAGTTATTCCAATGATGTCAACAAACTGTTCCCACTGATATTGGTCATCTATACTGATGTCGATGACTATGTAGTTTCATTTTCTCAAAACAACAAGCTAAAATAACCCATTTTCCTCCACTTAAACCTGATTTTTCTTTATTCTGTTTCAAATACAGGGTAGTAAGACTATTTGAACCACCTCTTGCATGGTATTGGCACGAGCTCAGGCCAAAATTCTTGTCGATTATGCAAATCGAAAACCTCTTCCACCTTCCCCTCTAACTTATAATTCTATCATAGAGCATACTTCAGATACATAACATACTCCTAGCCCTAACCAAATTCTCATTGTGCTTGAGGGAGATCAAGACTTTTCTAAATTTTTTTATCGTAATGTGGTAGCCCTTCAGCATTACCTTGCTATGAGCTGAACCCATAATGCTATGGGTGACCCAATCTATGGTATGCCAACCTCTTTAATTGAGACAACCTCAGTTTTAATTGCCTCCATTATTTTCCTCGTGGTTACCCAAACCACCACTTTGACAAGTAACCCAACTATAAACAATGTCAAAAATGTGGCATCTCTAACCGTCCAATCCCACCTAAACACTGGTGTAACTTCCCTACTTTCACAACCACGACCAGTTCAACCAAGTCACACCCCATTCTAGAATTTAGTGGTACCTATTCCATCCACCTTCGTGCCTATAATTACTCAAGTTACGACTCATCCTTCATCCAGTCTAACCATGCCAATAATTCAACCTGCAGTAACAACAACCAACCAAGACATAGTCTCCAACCCAATCGGACAAGTCCTTTTTCTTTCTGCACCTCAGCCTATGACTCATTATCCGTATGTTGCCCCAACACAACCTCAGAAAGCTATGTCATATGCTCCCTTTGCTTCCTATCAACTTCTCTATAACTTAGGAGGAATCCCCTAAACTAATCCCCCTCTAGACCTCATTAAGATGCTAATGGACAAGATGTCTAACCTAGAGACATCCGTTTCTGGTTCAAAGAATGTATTATTCTATGATCAGATATGCAATGAACCAATCCATCCTTCTGTGCCTATTCACCCTTATCGAAGCCAATGGGAGCTCCCTAAATTTAGTCGTTTCTAGAGTAAAGAGGACCCACAACAACACTTGCGAGCATTTAGACATGCTTGTTATTTAATAGGACATGATGAGGCATTACTACTTCACACTTTTCCTATGTCTCTTTTAGGTGCTACCTTGGATTGGTATAGATATATACCTCAACATTGCCTTTTCTCGTTTACCCAACTTGCACAAATATTCCTAGATCATTTGCTTATTAACATTTCTAAGAAGGTTTCTATAATGGACCTATATTCTATTAGACAATTCAATGATGAGTCTATTGCAGATTTTGTCACTCGTTGGAGAAGCTTGATCAATCAACTCTCCTTCTCCTTACCCAAACCTGAGCTTATTGAGATTTTCTCAAGGGCATGTGTTAAGCACATCTCAATCACACTCTGGGTGCAAAATTTCTGCACATTTGATGAAGCTTTTACAATGGCAGAGAAACTAGAGGTTCATACTATTGATGAAGGCAAAGTCAAGTTGTGCAGTAAGAATCCCAATACCAAGTCTAATGATTCATCCTCCTCTAAAAATTCTCCCTCTAACCAAAAGGATAAAGGCTCCGCCAACATGGTGGTTGTTAAGTCAACCTCTTCCACATCCACCAACCAATCGAATACTTTAACTTCTTAAAATTTGACCAAGCAATTCTGACAACGGTATGAACAAAGACAATACACTCCCATTGGGGAATCATATACATCTGTCTTGGAGAAAGTATTGCAACAATGTGTCATAACCCTTCCTCAGATTAAACCTCCTATACAGTTTGACCCTTCTCGTCCTATCCCAATCTGGTACAAGGATGATGAATTTTGTGGTTACCATCAAGTTAAAGGCCACAACTCTAATAGTTGTAAGACAATCAAGAACATTGTTCAAGATATGCTTGATAGAGGTGAGCTTATCTTGGATAATCCTAATGCACCTCCTAATCAAAGTATGGATGTGTTCGAACACCCTTTTCCTAACCATTCATTGAACCAAAATATTATCCACTCCACAACTAACTCAAGTGATCATAATATCCATATGGTTATTATGGTTTTTCTTTTATCTTCAGTTCAACCCACCCCTCAACAGGAGACACCTATTTCATCGACTCCTCCCCCACATTCTGTGGCATCTATTTTTCCCATTATTCCTCCTCAGGTAGAAGAGCCTATTTCACCCATTCCACTCCCTTGAGAGGAAAAGCCTCCTTTGCCACTCCTTTTGCCACTGAGGAACTTGTAATCCTAATTCTGTTTGCACCAATATTACCTATCCTCTTACTACTTGAAAACCACACCCTACCTGTTCCTCAACCACATGTTGAAGAGAACATCATTCCTGCATTATACACTCTTGAGGAGCCTTATTCACCTACTTCTCCTCCACCTATAGAGAGTGATGCCCCACTCACTTCAACTTTGCACCTAGAAGAGTCCATATCATCTATTCCCATAATAGACGAGAGACCTATTGTCCCTACTCCAATTGCACCACTCTTACCCCTTATTTTACCTATGGAGGATCATACTTTACCCATGCCTCACCCACATGTTGAGGGAGCCATAATACCTATGCTTTACCCTCTTGAGGAACCTACTTCACCTAACTCCCTTCCACCTATGGCAGATCAAGTCTCTTCTCCTGTCTCTATCAAAGAGGATCCCATTGTAGTTCTTTCTCATCTTTGGCCTGAAGTAGCAGGAACCAAAAATTTCCATCTTTCCCAAACACTGCAGCTTTCTAAAGAGACAACTGTAAGGCCTACCTCAACTTCGTCAAAACCTTTCTCATGTTTGGTGAAAAGTCTAGAATTTCTTGACTCTACGAAGCTTGACCATGTGGCATTTTGGGACCGGCTTAAGACTCTGTATCCAACACAATGAATGTCGACCTTTACCGCCAACCCCCTTACTACCCTTCACCCTAAAGTCTTTGACAAAGTTAGAGCTTCTTCACCAAAATCAACTAAAGTTCAGCCTTATATGTCAGAACCCTCATCCTCACAAGAATCTGTTACATTAAAGCAGATTAGGCCCTTAGGTGTACGTCCTTTTTCTAATTTAGTTCATCTGTAGGTGAAATTAGATTTAACTCCTCAACCATAAGTTGGACTCTCTGACCTTAAAATATAGAAGAATGTTAAGCCTTCTAGATCTCATCAATCCCTTCTTCAACCCTCAACTTTACCACCCATTTTGGGGCCACACCCTTCTACTTTAGTTAGAATATTGTTTAACCAAGCCAAACAAAAGGTTAAGCTACCTCCACTCCTACCTTTGCCATCTGGTAGGCCTTTCACATCTGACACTAATAAAGTGATATCAAAACACATAACTTTGCCGTCACCAAACAAGACACCATGTAAAATTACCTTTCCAACACTGAAATAAAAGGTGTCCACTTCTATTAGTACAACAAGTGTAAGCCCACTTGCAAGCTCTCAAAGATTTTTCTTACGTCAGTTATTGCAGGCTTCAGTAATAACTCTTCCTCCTATTAAGCCCTATAGTCCTCTTCGAATGAAGCCATCTTGGTTTGATGATACACAAGTTTGTTTATATCATCGTTCACCAAACATGATACTGAGAATTGTAAAGCCCTCACAATGGTTGTTTAACAACACTTTGATGTTGACACTCTTTTCGATGACACTACTGTTAACCTTCCTGTTATTCCACCTTTGACATCTATAGTAACTCCTACTATTCCACCAAAATTCAAACCCAAAGATGTTGTTGTCACCCCTTTACCACCTCCTTCACCAACGTTTCAAATCAACACAGTTAATGCAGCCACACGTTCACAAAACCAAAAAGATAAAGCTAAGGAAAAGGTCACTACACCTTGGACCCATCCCTTCACCAAAGACACTCCCCCTACTAATCCTAAGATTTCCATCTTGGGTGTTCCTAAAACATCTTCAGACATTATTAAAAGCTCAACTCCTGTGAAAATGTCTTTGTATGAGTTAATCCAAAGCTCATCCCAACACCATCAAGCTTTGACTAGTGCTTTGCAAGCAATTGAGGTACAATCGGATGATCCCCAACCTCTTGCAGCTTTGGTCAGCTCCCTTAATTCCATCTCCCTAATTTCTTTCAATAATTTAGAAATTCCACTTCAACACCCTGAAGATCAAGATTATACCCTTTTCATTATTGCATATATTGATCAAACTCATATCAAGAGAGTTAAGATTGATGGGGGAGCCAGTATTAATATTATTTCCACCCATGCCTACAAATAATTAGCCCTTCCTGACAATTGCATGTCTCAAACTGATGCGATACTCTGTTCCTTTAATGATACTACAGCTACTATGGTGGGCACTATTGTCTTACATATTCATGTAGGTCTCCACACAATTCTCGAGCTCTTCTATGATGTGGAATGAGAGTTCCAATATAACATATTGCTTGGATGACCTTACATACATGCTATGGCATGTGTACCCTCAACTTTGCATTGCTGGGTCAAGTTTGAACATAAAGTACAAGTACATGTTATACCTGCTGACCCACCTCCATTTAAAACATGTAATATGACCTATAGTCCCAATGACATTCTCATACCATTGAAAACATCATCTTCCTCGCATGATGCTTTTGAATCTTCCACAAGCTCCACTCTTGTGGTTACAGAGATACCGACAACACAAATTCCTAACAAAGATCCCATGGAAGAGACCTTTCAATGATTGTCACTTGGTGAATATCAGTTGTTGATGCTTGACATGTTCTATACTCCACAAGAGTATGGAAGGCTTCACATGCACCCAAATTACGATCCCTGTATTGGGATGGTCATCCCTTATGGCCCCCCTAACCTTCGAACCAATTTCATATATGGGGGAATGGATCAAGCTCCTGCTGTCATTAATCCATCTTCTTCGCCACAACCATTTACTTGTGACTTCTCTTTTTTGAGTAACCCTAGATTCACTCACACCTATCTCTGTAGGTGTGCTTGGAAAGGATTTGGTTTGGGTCGTTACGAATAAGGTGTCCATACGCCTATTGAATATCCTACTAGTAACACCATTAAAAATGCCAAAAAGAGGCATGGGGTGGGATACAATGAACCAAATAAACTCACTAAAACCTCCCATGAACCAATTGTTGAAAAACCAGTCTCTCCTTCTCCACCTTCTTTTCCACCATCACCTACCAAATCGAAGGTATCTGTACCTCCTAATTTTTTTTCCACTAAATTCCATCTATTTGGGACCTCTCACCTATTGTTAAGGTAAGGAAAAAAGGTCCCTTCCTCTCATTCATCCTTAAATAATTGATGAAGATTCTCCCACTATTAACACTGTCCAATGTCAAGATGAGGACGCAATTCTCACCTACATGGGTGCAGATGATTCATATATCCAATGATTGATCCCATACAAAATGCAAGCTATGTTAAATGAATCAACCATTGACATCAACCTGCCCTCCCATGATAACCATCGCATCCTCAAGATTGAATAATCTTTAGATTCCTCTGAACAAGCTGATTATGCCATGTTTCTTAATGAGCATAGCAAAGCCTTCGCTTGGTATTACATTAACATGCCTGGTATTGACCCCTCTATTGTCACCCATAACATTGTCACCAATCGAGATGCTAAACCCGTTAAGCAAAAGCTTCACAAAATGCATCTTTGTATTGCTCTCCTTGTCAAAGAAGAGCTCCAATGCCTGCTTTTTGTTAACTTTATCCAACCAATTGACTACCCGTAATGGATTTATAATATTGTTCCTGTCACAAAAGTGACCGAGGAAATCCGTATTTGCATCGACTATCATGATTTAAACCTCTCTTGTCCAAAAGATGATTTCCCATTGCCTAGTATCAACCACTTGTTGATCTCATGACCGACCATGAGATGCTATCACTTATGGATGGATTCTTTGGATATAATCAAATTCTAGTTGCCCCTGATGATCAACACAAGACAAATTTTATTACCCCATGGGAGACTTTCTGTTATCAGCTCATGCCTTTTGGCTTGAAAAATGCTGGTGAAACTTACCAATGCGCCATGACCTACATTTTCCATGATCTCTTACACAAAATTATGGAGGATTATGTGGATGACTTACTCAGCACGTCTAAGCTTCGCCAAGATCACTTGACAATTCTCAAAACCATATTCACTTGTCTCCTCCAATATAATGTTCAACTAAACCCAAATAAATGTGTCTTTGGTGTTCATTCTGGTAAACTCTTAGGTTTTATCATTTCTCTCCATGGTATCGAGGTCGATCTTGCTAAGGTTAGAGCAATTCTAGAGATGCCCCCACCTACTAATATCAAACAGCTTTGCAGCCTACAGGGCAAACTTCAGTCAATTCACTGTTTCATTTCCCAGTTGTTAGATCACTGTCAACCTTTTCACCATCTCCTAAAAAAGGACGTCTCCTTCCAATGGAATACAGATTGTCAAGAAGCCTTTGACGCACTTAAACAATACCTCTTTTCCCCATCGGTTCTTATTCCACCTAAGGAAAATCAACCTTTTTACTTATACATCTCTGTAACAGACCATTCTCTAGGTGCTATGATTGTACATCGAGATGACCAACATCAAGAGCAAGTAGTTTATTACATAAGCCACACACTTATTGATTATGAGACTTGATATACCCACACTGAAAAACTTTGCCTTGCATTGGTCTTTTCTGCCTCTAAGCTTCGCCATTATCTCCTAAATCACAAAACCTATGTGGTCACCCATACTGATCCTCTCAAATACATGCATTTCAAACTATATCACAACCAATGTGTAGCTTGGTGGCTCATGCTTCTTGCTAAATTCGACTTAGAGTTTATTCAACAAAAATCTATTAAAGGGCAAACAATCGCTGGCCAATTAGTTGCTGCCCCTTTACTTGACAATCAACCTTCAAACCTTGAATTCATTGATGAATCTATTGCAACACTCTCCACTAATGACATCTATCAAATGATGATGTTTTTTGATGGATCTAAATGCCAACATGGTGGGGGTGTGGGGGTCATTCTTATTCCTCTAGATGACAAACCTATGCCTCTATCATTTAAACTAGATTTTGAATGCACTAACAATATGGCTGATTATGAGGCTTTGATTCTCAGACTTCAAATAGATCTCTTCTTGGGTATCAAATCCATAACCATCTTTGGTGATTCTCAGCTAGTAGTTAACCTAGTTAATGGTTCCTACCTTTGCAAAAATGAAAATTTGTAGCAATATAAACATCATGTAGATACACTCTTGGCATCATTTGACTCTTATCTCTTGAAAAATGTTCCTCGATCTACAAAACAAGTTTGCTGACATGATGCCTTCACTTGCTTCACACATACCCTCTTCATCCTCCTCTTTGAGAATCTATGTCACTGTGCATCGCTTAACATTACCCTCCTATGTCTCAGCTAACATCCTCTTTGTCAGAACTATATTAACAAACCCATAAGACTTATGGTACAAACAACTCATGGATTATCTTTCCTTCTCTATTACCCCTCTTGATCTTTCTAATAATGGGAAGTGGGCCTACATAAAATGTGTTGCTCATTACACTATACTAGGGGGACTTCTCTACAAGCAAGGTTTTGATGGTCTTCTCCTTAAATGCCTAACTAGTATTGAGACTCCCTTTGCTATTAAGGATGTCCATGATGAGATTTGTGGTAGGCATTTCAATGGTCATATAATTGCTAAATATATCCTTCGACTTGGCTATTT
This sequence comes from Torreya grandis, assembly GCA_037957365.1. NCBI lineage: Eukaryota > Viridiplantae > Streptophyta > Pinopsida > Cupressales > Taxaceae > Torreya > Torreya grandis. The sequence goes on from JARHVA010000748.1 coordinate 3,637,161, forward strand.
TTGGTCCACACTTCATCAAGACTATGCTGATTACGTTTGGAATTGCATCAAGTGTCAAAAACACACTAACTTCCTTCATGTTCCCAGTCATGAATTGTAAGTTGCCAAAGATTTTTGACCCTTCTCCCAATGGGGCTTAGATCTAATCAGAGAGATTAACCCTCATCCATCCCTCCGTCATCAATCTATCATTACTGCCACTGAATAATACTTCACAAAGTAGATTGAGGCCATCCCTCTCATCTCCAATAAAGCTGACAAAATTTTTGAATTCATTACCCATCACATCATCTATCATTTTGGTGTACCTCACAAGATTATAACCAATAATGGAAAGTCTTTTAAAAACAATATTATTCAGAGTCTTTGTGATGCATTTGGAATCAAATTAAGCTTCTCATCACCATACTATCCCCAAGCTAATGGACATGCAGAAGCTTCTAATAAAACCTTCACCAATATTTTCATGAAAATAGTCAACGATATGAGCGAGGATTGACACACACACATTCCTTTGGCTTTATGGGTCTACCACACTAGCATTTGAACCCCTACGAGTGCTACACCTTTTTCATTGGTATATGGGACAGAGGCTGTTTTCCCTCTTGAGGTCCATATTCTTTCTCTTCGAATTTCTCTATATGACATACTTACTAATGATGACTTTCACCAAGAAAATTTGGCCCAACTTGAATTACTTGATGAGCGCCATCTCATAACCCTCAACCACCTCCAAATCTATCAAGAGCATATCAAATGCACTTATAACAAAAACCTCAAAGAGTGAGATTTCAATAAATGAGATCTCGTCTTAAAATAATATCAACATGTGATGAACATGGAAAAAAGCAAATGGGGTAAATTTGCTCCTAATTGGCTTAGACTTTATATCATAACTCACAAGTATGGTTTAGGAACTTATCGCTTGTCTTCTCTTGAAGGAAGGCTAGAACCCGAGCTTTTAAATGCCTTACACATACGACCATTCTTTTATTAAACCAATGTCGCTTTACTTCATGTTTAACTTGAGCTCATCCCTTGAGCATCCCTATTACATTAATTTCCCTTCCTCTTCACCCTTATTCCTATACACTTGGATAACTTACATAGTGGTATGGTTTTATCCTCACAGTGGAAAACTCCTAAGCCACTATAGTCTTGTCCATGACTAAAAAGTCAAAAAAACAAAAACAAAAATGGGATATTTGAAAAAGTTATAAAATCTCAGGTCATATTTTTCAACGTAGATTTCTCCCTTGAAGGACAACTACGTAACTTCCCTCTGCTACTATCAATAGACTGCTCTCTTGAAGGATACCTATTTAAAATTAAAAACAAACGCTTAAACCACTCCCTTGAAGGATGGCTAAGCCAAGATTTGTTCTTAAAGAAAAATAAATGCAAAGGGCTCTTCACCTCTTTACATGACCTTAACCTATACAAAATCTCATTTTAGGCTTCCCGCATTGATCAGCTTACACACATACACAAAAAAAAGGCTTTAAGTCATGGACTTGCCTATATTAGCTCTCAGCTCACCCACAAAAGGGACATATCATATCTTCTACTTGGTAGGTTATGCTATCCAAACATTTTCCCTAATTCTACCCTTTTTCCCCTCATACTCTTTCAAGGGACTATGAAGCTCACTTAACATGAGGTAAACATGATGCTTCTCTAAAAAACATAATGGTTTAGAGATATAAGGCATGAAAGAGGCTCATTTTCTTGAGCCTCTTTATGTTCTAAATTATGGTCTTTGCCAATGCACGAGCATTTTGCCTTTTTATTTTTCCATCCACATCACGTGTCGATATCTCTATTTGAGATACGGAAACAATGTCATACCAACATTAACATAATCAACCTATTTATTTTATGCATACACCATCACAAATATGGAAAAATGCTGAAATAAACTAACATAACCAACATATTTATTTTAAGCATACACTGTCACAAATATGGAAAAATGCTAAGATGAAACTAACCAATCAGCTATGCATATACCATCACATATATGGTAAAGACTAGTCTAACTAAAATAACGTGCTCAACATTAACATCCAAATTAACATAAGCATAAAATAAACACCATCCATATCAACATCATAATCATAAGCAACGTATCTCAAATAAACACATGAAACTAAATGAGTATCTCATATATATAATATGTGATCAAATACATGTTCATCGTCTACATCATCATAACATCATAAATCTCTCTTAAAATGTACATCTCGCATCTTTAGCTCGCAGGCCGGTATACATGTAACATATATAATCAAAAATTGGCAAATGCTAATACTCAAGGTCCTCGAGGCTCTCCCTATGATCATGAGGATATAGTATCATCACCACTCTCTATCTGTCTATGTCGATGTGAGTTAGAATTTGTCGCACAGGACATCAACCTCTCCTGCTCTCTAAACTCTGAATATCTATATATCTATGGGAACTCTCTAATCACCTTCTCATAATAAGCAATCTCATCTAGGGCAGTTGAATACCTCACCATCGATATAGTCTATGGAGGACCCATGGCACCTGATGACGGCCCAGCTTGTATTGGTCGTTGTGGTGGTGGAGTGGCCTACCCTATTGCTTTTAGACTGTCTCTCTCTACTATCATTGCAATCACCTGACCTTGTAAAATGACAACCTGGCCCTGTAGTGCTGCAACTTGACCCTGTAGAGCCCCAATTTGACCCTGCAATATCACCACCTATCACTATAAGGCTAAAACCTCTCCTTGGGCCATCTTTCAAGCCTACATCACTACATCCCAGGCCTGTACTATTGTATCTCATGCTTGTAACACTACATCTCTCTCCCTAACTAACCCTTGTAAGTCTATTGGTGGCCACCTGACCTCCACCACCAGATGTAACCCTACCCACCAAGCTATATAGGCAACTATACATCTTGGGTCCCTAAGCCTTGGCCCTGTTGGCCGCTCCTCAAAATTTGGACCATCGATCTCCTAGGGCAATTGTAAAGGTGCCTCTATGTCATCCCTCCTGTATTGAAGGAAAGCAGATGGAATATCTTGCAGTAGACTAAATTATCTCCTAACTTGTGCCATGGGTACCATCTCTAGCTCACTGACACGTCTCCCCCTGACCCACAATAAGCTCTGCAACCCAATAAGATACTCTACCTAACCTTTGAAAATTGGATATGATCTCCACATGATATCTGCAGGGATCAAGCCCTCGATCATGCACTTATAGTAGGCAATGTCTCGCATGATGCCGTCCACTCAGGGCTGTGCCACCCCATCTCTCTATCATCTAAATCAAACCCTGAAGCTGACCAAGATAGTGGTAGGTAGCCCTAGTGGTCGTGTCACCACGATGTGCTCATATGTCCAACAGTGTAGTAAATGGTCGACACATAAACTATATCACTGACGCAGCCTCAAACCCCATAGCTCTTTGTATAACTATGCTAAAAATACTACACCCTAGGCAAAAATGGTCCATTACTCAATCATCTAAGTAAGCACACCCATCAAAGCAATTAAAAATCTCCCTCCATCTACATCAAGTAATGCATACATCATGATCCCAATCATCATCATGATGCTCAGACAATGGTACTCCTCATTAACCATATAGAGTGGCTCATATGCAAAACTCGTAGAGTGGTAGGTCACCTCACTAACATGCTCCCCATATAAACTAACCATGTGTATATCATACTCCTCTCTCAATCATGCAAAAATATCCTCACCCTAGAGTGGTAGTCACAGAATCCTATAGACATCCTCTTGTGTCACTGTCAACTCCCCAATCGACAAATGGAAGGTGTTGGTGGTATGATCCCACCTCTTAATCAAAGCTATCATCAGTGACACATCTTGTGTGACATGAAAATACCATCGCACTTCTCCTAAACTGATGACCATCATATACTCCCACTCGTCTGGAGTAATATCTCTCCTCATGCATGTCAATAACCTTGGTAGACGGTCTCGCAGTATAAGCTCCATCCTCACCTGCATCCATACACAAATGAATCAGGTCACATCCTTTTTAATCTACTCCCTCACCACCTTTTTCCTTTCTCATTGGGAGAACTACATTGGTTTGAGGCCCTCAATCAGGCTATGTAGGCAGCACTCAGTCGACATGGGGTCTTCTGAGGTTAGCTCAACCATATACCCACCTTACTAATTACCCTAGGCTTCACTACCTTTCTCTCTCTACCTTCGGCTTCACTACCTTTCTCTCTCTACCCAAGACATCACTACCTCTCTCTCTCTACCCTAGGCCTACTCGCCTATTCCAACTCTAGGTCTCACTGCCTATATTCTTGACTCTTGGCACTATGACCTATATTTTAAGCCCTAGACCTCTCTAACCATCTCAACTTAGTTTTTTCCTTAAACGATACCTTTTTAGATATTTTTCTTAGGTTACGGGAGAAATACATTGGCTTGAGGCCCTAAATCGGGATATGTAGGTAGCACTCAGATAACAAGGGGTCTTCTGAGGCTAGCTCAACCATTAGGCTAGTTGATTACTTCCATTGGAGCTTAAAAATTCACCCTTTCTCTAATTTGCTATTTTTCAACAGTAGTCAATGTCAACATTAATGTTGATGTCAGTGATTTATCGACCTATGTCACGATCAACATCGGTAACCAACTATCAACCTCAGTACCATGTCAATCGACCTCAATGCCATGTCGGCTAACGTTGGTCACTCTCATCAACTATTTCGGCCCTAGGGTCGAACAACCCAAAATCTAACCTACTCATTTCCCCTAAAAAACTAACCCTAAATCCCCCTAACTTATCCTACTCCTACCCTAACCTATTTTCTACCCCCCCAATCTTATTTTCTATAAATCCACCTCTCATTTATCCTAAAAATTACAAATAACCAAATCAAACTAGTGTAGGCTCTTACCTCGTCTCTCTGTCTCCTCCTAGCTGGCACTATTGGCTCTTGTGGTCATGCACCTCCCACTGGGTCCCCTCCTTGCACTACCATCTCAAATCACTCTCAAGCTCTATTTGTTTTCTCCAATCACAAGGTTAAGAATTAGTTTGGTCGATTGTCAAACCCCCTTTTGTTGGGTTTGGTCAGCCATGGACATTGACATTCTTGACCTAACCTGCTGACATCAGTGCTTATGCTTACTGTTGGTCCCCAAAAATGTCACTCATTTTTGGAACAACATATGAGCTATCTTGGTCCTACAGGACCAAAACGTCTCTCTTCCCTTCTCAAAATTTGTTCTGAGCTTTCAAATTCCTCTTTTTTCAAGCTTTCCAGAAATCTATGGACTCTGCAGGCTTGAATCTACAGACTCTGTAAGCTTGAATCTACGGACTCTGCAGGCCAAGTTCTACGGGCTTCAGAGGTTGATTTCTACGAACTCTGTAGGAAAGAAGCAAGCTCTGAAAAGAACACAAGTTTCCAGCACTCAGTCATTCTCAGGATTGGTTCAACGCCAAGGTTCAACCGAAGCGTCCATCGGCAAGCTTCTAAGCAATAATCGAACCATTGAACCATTGAACCTTGAACCATTTTGGTTCAACGGGTTCAACGGGTTCAAAGGTTCAACATCATTAGCATGAGTTAGGCGCATTTGTCAAGGTTCAAAGTTCAACCACTTCAAGGTTCAATGGCTTCAAAACACTTATCAGAGAGAAGGCTTGAACCATTGAACCACTTTGGTTCAAAGGTTCAATGGGTTCAATGGACCAAAAGGTTCAACGAGTTCACAGGTTCAAAGGTTCAACCAGTGTGATGAAGATCAAAGAGCTTAGAAAGAACAAGTGACGGACAAAGGATGAACCAATGAACCGATTAAACCTTGAACCGAAAGAGTTCAAAGTTCAATGGTTCATGGATTCAAAGGTTCAAAGGCAGCCTCAATCAAGGAAATAAGCTCTTAAGTAGGGAAGTGATGGACCAAAAGAGACAGATTGAACCGACGAAGCTTTGAACCAATGAACTTTCAAATGGTTCACAGGTTTAAAGTTCAACACGGTTCAAGTAGCTAGAAACCATTGACAGCCCCGCAGACGTCAAATTTAAAGGGAATATCCGTTGAAATTCAAATAAAGCGCAAAACTCAAAAGAAGAACCAAGCGACTGACTGAAAAGATAGAATTCCTTTGGGTTTGTTCAAAGGCCGACAGAGAACATTTCCTTCAGACTTTTTGTCTGAAGGAAATTATTAAGTGAAAGAGCCGTTAGAATTCTTTTGAAAGTATTTTCCGCAAGAAAATGAGTAAGGTAGAGCTTGAAGGAATTCCTTCAGACTTTTGTTCGAAGGAAAAGCCCCACTGAAGAGAAAATCCTGTGAAAAAATGCTCGATCAGAAAAGACAAAGTGTAGCAGAAGTCGCCACGTGTCCATTATAAATCAGAGCAGAAACCACCACGTGTCATCTTCTGTAGGACCCCCAAAGGTTTCTAAAGCTTTTATAAGTTAAGCGGAATACATCACGTGTCTTGTTATGACTCAGCAGAATGTGACAAGTGTTTGCATCCGTGTTCCCCTTTTGGAGTTGCTCGGGCAAAACGTGTGGTGGACCCCATTTTTTGTAAGTTTCTAATGAGTTTCATAACAACGGAACTTGCCATTTGTCAAATACGGAGAAAGGACCCCCCAAAAGACTTAGACAAGAAGGGCTATAAAGGACAAAGAAGCAACATGGATGATTCCAAAGGCAAGTTAAATTAAAGCGATGGTTCAACCAGATAGCCCAAAGATTTAAATTGCTATAGGGACGAGAAGATCAATGCAAAGGACTAGAAATATCTTTGAAAGAGTTATTTTCAGTAGGTGAAACAGTGGATCGAGTAGACTTTTGAGCACACCAAACCAAGGATGCGGCCTATTTTTCTTCCATGAAGTAAAGACAAATTGGAAAAGGACCAGATGGTCCATACCAAGGAAGAGACATATTAGATGAAGGGGCATGCCATAGTTATGGCAGTGCACTATTCTCAGCATGGTCTCTCCAGACAGAACTAAAGGTGCATTGAAGACGTTGACTACAGCATGGGCCTTCCCATGGAAAAAGGCACCAATCCTTGCATAATGGCTATAAGTTTGTTAATTCTCTCATTTGTAAAGGGGACTTTTCATTTTACAAGAGCGAAACTCTGCCCATTTTGAAAGAGAAAAATTGAGACTTTGAGCTCAGGTTGTAATTTCATTTCCATTATTATCTGAATGAGAAAATAGGTTTTTCACAGACTTTGTGCTGTTCTGACTTGTGTTGTCTAAAGGTGTCCTTATTCATTTAATTTGGTATGCAAAATTAGTGAAGGTAATAGGGAACTATCTTGAAACCAACTGTGAGAAGACTTTATGCTTTCACAATTGATTTCAATCTGTGTTTTCTTTTTCTTTTTGTGTTGAGCTTTCTGGGGCAACTTTGTGCCCCCATTATCCTTTGTGATATACTCTTTGAGCATTTGAGGTGGAGACTTTGCGCTCTATTTCATCCTGTTGTTACTACACCCTTTTGATCATTGGTTATTTCACTATCTAAAAGAAACTCCTGCTGTTTCCTGTAAGGACACTTTTGAAAGAAGAGAAGTGCCTTCAGCATTTATAGCTAGAATTTTCTCCTTTGTTTGTGTGCATCATCTCTAAAAGAAGAGAGATGGATGGTTTGTCCCATCCCTGTGTCTTACTTTCTGCTTATTTATATTGTATATAGCTCCGCGTGTTCCAAATCAGTGAAAGAGACAATGAAAGACTTTGTGCTTACGTAGGTTTTCTTGTAGACTTTGTTACCTACTTCAGGGGATTTTCTACTCTATGCTAGATACCATTCCTGAAAGAAGAGGAATGTTCAAAGCCAACGACCAAGATTTCTCTCTTGTTTTTTGGACATCATCTCTGAAAAAAGAGAGATGGATGCTATTATACTACCCTGAGTATTATTTTTTGCTTACTTATATATATACATATAGTGTATAAATATTCATAGGGAACCTCCCCTTGATGAGAGGAGAGATTTATCTCATTAAGATGCGGTAAACCTAGACTTTTTGTGGCATAAATCTCCTTTTACTGTGGTTGATATACCCATTTTATCATCAGTTAGTTGATGACAAAATGTTCATCCAATAGTTTTTGGTGACTCCGCTAGAGACACAGTAATTTTGTGTAATTTGGAACCTCAAGTTTCAGATTGAAATATCACCTGTGTCTTATCCATAATCATTATAACCCTTATCCATTATAGAGTTTGGTGACTCTATTCCATGTCTTACCCACTATCATTATCCTTACCATCCTCCATCTCTGTTTCCATTATTTTACCTGGTCTACAAAACCAGTCACTGGAAAAAAGTGCGCAGTTTAAAGCCTCAAGCTGAAGTAGGGCCAGTTCTTTTCCATTTTTGTCCTGCAATCTGGCCATTCCACCCAGATGCGTTATCCCCATTTTTTGTAATCTCATCATGGCAGTTCAAGGCCCCTGGTGTAACTCTTTTAGCCCACTTAATCTAACTCCACCCCTGCATGAGCTACCACTCAGTTCAAGAAAGAATTTCCTCAAATTCTTTGGTGATGGGAGAGTTCACCCTGATGAACACATTGCAGCATTCAACATAGCTTGTGGTGTGATAGGGGTGGAATTTGAAGATGTGGCAGTCAGGCTTTTCATGGAGACACTACAAGGTGTTGCTACAGACTGGTTTTACCATTTGCAGACTAGATCAGTGACTCGCTGGGACACTATCAAAGCTAAATTTGAAGCCAAGTTCAGGCCAACAGAGGATGCACATGCCTTGCTAGCCCAGCTCACACAAATGAAGAAAGAGCCCCATGAGCCTATGAGGGACTTCATTGCCAAGTTCAACAAGCTGAGGCATAGGATTCCCATGATCACCTAGCTGACACCTCAGAATCTCATGTGTTTTTTCATCAACTCACATCTGCCTGAAGTGAGTTTTCTGTTGAGATGGGCTAGACATATAGACCTTGAAGTTGCTCAGGACTTGGCTACTGAAGAATAAGATGACTTTATCTTGGTAGGAAAGATAAAGAGAGACCCTAATAAAGGTAAATCCTCTTCATCTTCTGAGTATTCACCTGCAGTCACCACTGACCCAATGGTACAAAAGCTAGAAAATGAGATGCTAGCTCTCAAAAGCAAATGGCGCAAGGGATGTCATCTGCTCCTGCATATAGAGATATGTCTAGGAGGACATTTCAAAATCAGGCATACCAAGGCAATGCTGCCAGGAATTAGGGATAGTAAAATCGCCTTCCTCCTCCATAGAAGAACCTCGCCATTAAAGCACCTCCAGCCAACTCAACAGTTGGATATTTGGAAATAGAGCATGATTTCTCTTTCTAATCTAAGTTTAATCAAGAAAATAACGTTGACCTCTTCATGAAGGATCAAGAAGAGTCAGCTGGTGACTCTATCATTGGTTTCCTGGATTACCAGGATGAACCCAAAAGTGAAGGTGATGCAGATGAGGAACCATATGCTGTGTTCACCCAGTCCCAGAACCAGTCATCTCAGCACGCTGATAAAGGAAAAATAGAGAAGCGACCTCAACCAGCTATTTCAATTGCTGAACATGGAACCACTCTTTCTTTCTAGCCAAAGGACCCAGTGGTTGCTAAAGAAGTAAGTATCCCAAATAGTTTTGCAACTTCTACTTCAATTTCACAGTCCAGTCCTCCTGCCCCTCCCAAAAACCAAAAGGATGAACTCCCATCCTCTGTGCCTAGTCTAATTCAGTCATTTGACATAACTGATCATGTCAAAAAGACCAAAAGTCAAATGACTGAATTTGAAGTCTTGCAGTCCAACCCCGATCAGTTGGACAATTTGGTACAAGATATCAAGACCCAAACATTGGCCCCTGAAGTTCAAATTTTGTTTGAGCCTTCAGGTAGGGGTAATTATTTTTTGACCACAGAGGATGCCCATGTCCTAGTTGATGAAAGTCCTATAGTTGGCAATCTAGGATTTCATTCAAATAAGGCATCAGAAAAATTGGTAGGGTGTAGTACAAATCAAGAAGGATATTCCATCTCCCATGAAGAGAAATCTGATAAAAGATCAGCTTCTAATGATGCTTGGATCCTGGAATCCGATGGTAACAATTCTTCTACAGCTAGATTTAGATCTCTGTTGCTCATATTGAAAACTGCTCAGGGTGAAGAGGTCAAACTCCTTCACACCAAAGGAGATGCTGAGCTGATGGTTTGTCAAGGGTCTAATGCTGACAATCAAAGCATGTGTTGGACTGAACCAACAGAACAACAAGTTATGATGGTGGACCATGTTGCTGTATTCCGAAGTCAGTTAAAGGAACTCTTCGCAGAGAGAGCAAGGAGTTATGGGTTTTTAGTTTGAAGACCACATCCCACCATGGGGCAAGAAGAAGAAAGAGCCAAGAGGAAGATGCAAAAAATTGGTTTCCTGGTGGAGAGCTTCATTCGCCCGCCACCATTTTTGGGGATAGAATGGTTTCCTGCTGGTTTATCAAGATGGCATCCCCTTTTCTTCACCTCACAAGGAGCAACATCTGAAGTACTTCAATTCTTGAAGTATCAAATAAATTCACTTGTACATTTGTATATTTGTAAAGTCTTTGTTCTATTTTGTGCTTTTCATTTTCATTTTTTAGAGCCTTTCTTTTTGGGTAGCACAACTCCGTAGCCCAATGGCACATTTCAAGGCACTAGAGATTTTGGTTTGTACTCCCCTCAGCGGTGTTTCGAGTTTTCACCTGAAGGAAGTTCCCCAACTGGAGCCAGTTGTTGGTCCTCAAAAATGTCACTCATTTTTGGAACAACATATGAGCTATCTTGGTCCTACAGGACCAAAACTTCTCTCTTCCCTTCTCAAAATTTGTTTTGAGCTTTCAAATTCCTCTTTTTTCAAGCTTTCCAGAAATCTACAGACTCTACAGGCTTGAATCTATGGACTCTGTAGGATTGAATCTACAGACTCTGTAGGAAGAAAATCTACGGACTCTACATGCCAAGTTCTATGGGCTTCACAAGTTGATTTCTACAGACTCTGCAGGAAAGAAGCAAGTTCTGAAAAGAACACAAGTTTCCAGCACTCAGTCATTTTTAGGATTGGTTCAACGCCAAGGTTCAACTGAAACGTCCATCGGCAAGCTTCTAAACAAGAATCAAACCATTGAACCATTTTGGTTCAACGGGTTCAATGGGTTCAAAGGTTCAATGTCATCAACAAGAGTTAAGCACATTTGTCAAGGTTCAAAGTTCAACCACTTCAAGGTTCAACGGCTTCAAAACACTTATCAGAGAGAAGGCTTGAACCATTAAACCGTTGAACAATTGAACCACTTTGGTTCAAAGGTTCAACGAGTTTAATGGATCAATAGGTTTAACAACCAAAAGGTTCAACGAGTTCACAAGTTCAAAGGTTCAACCAGTGCGATGAAGATCAAAGAGCTTAGAAAGAACAAGTGACGGACAAAGGATGAACCAATGAACCAATTGAACCTTGAACCGAAAGAGTTCAAAGTTTAATGGTTCATGGGTTCAAAGGTTCAAAGGCGGCCTAAATCAAGGGAAGAAGTGCTTAAGCAGGGAAGCGATGGACCAAAAGAGATAGAGTGAACCGATGAAGCTTTGAACCAATGAAATTTCAAATGGTTCACAGGTTTAAAGTTCAACACGGTTCAAGTAGCTAGAAACCATTAACAGCCCCGTGGATGTCAAATTTAAAGGGAATATCTGTTGAAATTCAAATAAAGCGCAGAACTCAAAGGAAGACTCAAGCGACTGACTGAAAAAATAGAATTCCTTCAGGTTTGTTCAAAGGCCGACATAGAACATTTCCTTCATACTTTTTCTCCGAAGGAAATTATTAAGTGAAAGAGCCATTAGAATTCTTTTAGAAGTATTTTCCATGGGAAAATGACTAAGGCAGAGCCTGAAGGAATTTCTTCAGACTTTTGTCTGAAAGAAAAGCCCGACTGAAGAGAAAAGTTCGCAAAAAAATGGCCAATGGAAAAAAACAAAGTGCAGCAAAAGTCGCCACGTGTCCATTATAAATCAGAGTGGAAGCTGCCACATGTCATCTTCTGTAGGACCCCCAAAGGTTTCTAAAGCTTCTATAAGTTAAACGGAATATGTCACGTGTCCTATTATGACTCAACAGAACATGACAAGTGTTTGCATCCGTGTTCCCCTTTTGGTCTTGCTCGGGCAAAACGTGTCATGGACCCCATTTTCCATAAGTTTCTAATGAGTTTCATAACAACAGAACTTGCCACTTGTCAAAGACACAGAAAGGACCCCCCAAAAGACTTAGACAAGAAGGGCTATAAAGGACAAAGAAGCAACATGGACGATTCTAAAGGCAAGTTCAATTAAAGTGATGGTTCAACTAGATAGCCCAAAGATTTAAATTACTACAGGGAAGAGAAGATCAACGCAAAGGACTAGAAATATCTTTGAAAGAGTTATTTCCAGTAGGTGAAATAGTGGATCGAGTAGACTTCTGAGCACACCAAACCAAGGACGCAGCCTATTTTTCTTCCATGAAGTAAAGACAAATTGAAAAAGGACCAAACGGTCCATACCAAGGAAGAGACATATTAGATGAAGGGACACACCATAGTTATGGCAGCACACTGTTCTCAGCATGGTCTCTCCAAATAGGACTAAAGGCACATTGAAGATGTTGATTGCAGCATGGGTTATCCCATGGAAAAAGGCGCCAATCCTTGCGTAGTGGCTATAAGTTTGTTAATTCTCTCATTTGTAAAGGGGAATTTTCACTTTACAAGAGCGAAACTCTGCCCATTTTGAAAGAGAAAGACTGAGACTTTGAGCTCAGGTTGTAATTTCATTTCCATTGTTATCTGAATGAGAAAGCAGGTTTTTTACAGACTTTGTGCTGTTTTAACTTGTGTCAACTAAAGGTGTCCTTATTCATTTAATTTGGTACATAGAATTAGTGAAGGTAATAGGGAAGTGTCCTGAAACCAACTGTGGGAAGACATTGTGCTTTCACAATTGATTTCAATCTATGTTTTCTTTCCTTTTTGTGTTGAGGATTCTGGGGTGACTTTGTGCCCCCATTATCCTTTGTGATATACTCTTTGAGCATTTGAGGTGGAGACTTTGCGCTCTATTTCATCCTGCTATTACTACACCCTTTTGATCACTGGTTATTTCACTATTTGAAAGAAATGCCTGCTATTTCCTGTAAGGACACTTTTGAAAGAAGAGAAGTGCCTTCAACGTTTATAGCTAGGATTTTCTCCTTTGTCTGTGTGCATCATCTCTGAAAGAAGAGAGATGGATGGTTTGTCCCACCCCCATGTGTTATTTTCTGCCTATTTATATTATATATAGCTCCGCATATTTAATAGGGAACCTCCCCTTGATGAGAGGAGATATTTATCCCCTTGTGATGCATTAAACCTACACATCTGGATGACCAATGTCCCTATGCTGTGGTGATAGGAACTATTTTGAATGCCAGTTAGATGTTCGACAAAATATTTTCCCAACACCTACCAACATTGACAATGTTTCCCTAGTTATACCAACATCGACACTCTATATTAACGATATCGACACATATAACTGACATTGGTACCATTCCTATACTATTTTCCAACACAAAACCCCAAACTTTGCACAACCTTACCCATACATTAAGACAACTAGAGATCACATATATCTCCCCCAAACCATGACAAAATGACATTAAAGATCACTCAATCTTCACCCTCAACGACTGTGCTTGGAGATCATGAATATTTCCTCACTCATTGACCCTTTTACACCAGGAGTGCATTGCTTGTCCTGATTGCTTAGGCTATTTCACTATAGTTGGCTATTATGCACACACATGTATTTTAGGTGTTGTGGATGGCAACCAAGCCCATCCTGTCACCTTCAACGCTTTTGTGTTTCCTAAGGGCACTTCCTACCTTGGATACATGGGACACATTGACCATTAGAGCTACAACTTTGATTGATTTGACCTGTCAGCTATCACTTACAAGCTATGCTTTGGTTACTTCTATCTGAGTCCTCCCTAACCTTGCATGTTTTTGACATTATCAACTATAGGTCATTGTGGCCGACACATATGAAGCGATGCTAAATTCTTTACCAGTCACCTAATTACCTTTCTATCAAACTAGTACCCAGTTTGGGTTTTTCCTCTATCGATTCCCATTTTGAGGGGGGATACCTTATCCAATACTTGGAGCATCTAACTCCTATTTTTGTTTTGCAACGTGTTAGTAAAAATTACAAGACAAAAAAGGGCAAATGTAGACACCAAAATTACGTCACACACACGTGCATAACTCCCTATGTCTAAACCCCCATAAACCCATTTTAATAATAACAATTAATCTACCTAACCCATACTTTTATCTCTCACATATTTAATTAACTTAAAATACTTAATTAAGTTAATTAAAAACTTCTATTGCCACCTTACCTAGCCATCTCGCCCTATGACTAATTCTTCCTTGATGAGTCACCTCAAGACATAGTCCCCTCATCGTAACTACCCAAGATTTATTCCCACTTCCAAGCTAAATTTATAAACAACTACTTCCTTCCTAACCTCTTATGTTTACTATTTTATAACGGGTGTCACACTTGGCACACACAACAACAGAAAACATGCCAAAAATAGAAAGGTTTACCTATTCTAAGGCCACTGATGTCGGTCAACCCACGACTGACATCGGTGGGATCACGACCAACATCGATGGGATCACCGACGTTGACAATATAAGCTAAACTCCATCCTATAGTTCAGGTCAGTATAAACTGAGAAAATCAATTCTTACTCTCATTCAGGGTCTCGACATTCCATTTTTGGACATCTAGGCTTACAATCACCCTGTGTAAGTCAATCGCAATCAACAACTGAGCTCTTGAGGATCAACAACACCCGCTTGTTTTATCTGTTCATGTACTTAGGTTCAGACTCCCTAATAGAGACTATCAACTTGGCACTATCATTCAACGACCACCACAACTAAGTATATCATTGATACTGTAAGTCTTTTAAATATATATTCTTCTATTTCTCTGTATCTGCCCTACCCTACTTTATGCACCTCTGATCATACCCCCGTGAGGGAGTTACAAAGCTTCCTTGCTTATTTACTATTTATTTGACATACCAAACCTCTGACTAGACTTAACTAAGCCATAATCTCCCTCTCATAACTCTCTCAACCTCCCTACCTGATCCAAACCATTTTTCAGACCCGAGAAAGCTCTCTGCAACTTTCCAGTCAAATATTTCCCCTACTGACCTCGACAGCATAACCAACATCGATCACGTCACTACTGACCTCAGTAGCCTAACCAATATCTATCACACTCCTATTGACGTCGACGACTGTCAATTTATTAGCCTTTTCAAAACCTACCTAGACAACTTGTAAAACACAAACAAAGCACCTCACCTGAACCCTATCACTCTCTTCTACGTATAGGTTTTTAAAAATGGTAATTTATCTCTCTTTTACTCTCTATTTACCTCTTTTTTAGTTATTCATTATTCTTTTGCCTCTCAAAAGTGGACTTTCATCTCTAGGGAAGTTTCACACTTCCTAGAACAAACACGTAGGCAGCCCACTCATTTATCTGCTAAAAACATCTTGTGGTAGTGTTTTCTTACTTGCAGGTAGTCCTCCCCAGCCAAAGAGGAGTGCTGACAATGTTTGGATACGATGCACAAACCAAATCCGAGTTCATTTTAATCACTTATCCCCATCCTTCTTTCTGTTTTCCTTTAGACTTAAAATAGACAAAATCTAGTGAAACACATGTATATAGGTGTACTAATGATCAAATAAACTACCACAAACAATGTGCATTGAAATATTAGCAAGGTAATTATCTTGGATTATTCGAATTGGGTTATAGATAATGGAACAAGTGTCCCGAAATGCAAAATAGAGCCAAGGGATAGAATAAATTGGATTAGGTGTAGAAGAATAAGAAACACAAGTAAAGAACAAAGAAGCTATGTACAAGTAGGTACTAGGCAAGTAAGCTAACAGATTATTTGCTTAAATAAAGCCCCCATGGAGTAACTGTATAAAGGGTGTATTCATTCACCTTTCTGAAAATCCACCTATTTTAATAGGTTTCCCATGTGTAAATATTTTTGATTCATTAGAGTGCATCACAGAAGCCATAATTTCATTAGATCATTCTGATGAGACATGTTTAGTGTTATGTTGCTTGATTGTAATTATGTTCTCCTTAGAAATTGTAACTATTGCACTATCCTACTGAAATGCGAGTGCATCATAATTATTAGTGAGTGTAGCTCCCATTGATTTTTTCCATGATCTCTCAAGGATAACATTATATTTATGTAATTTAGGATCAATATGGAATAAGGTAGAATATGATTTTGAACCCAATGTGATTAGTGATGTAATAGATCCAACGCAATGTATTGGACATACAACTTGATGGAGATGATGTGTGCCATATTCAAGATTTTTAAGAAGATCAATACTACATATTTTAGCCTCTTAGAAATGTGTCACCACAACATTAGTATAATATTTTCCATCCATAAATTGTTTTATAATGAGAGGCTCTAGATAAGAAAAAGCTGCTTTTGGGTCTTTTTTGTGACCACTTTTGTAAGGGGATTCTTTGATTCTTACTTTTAAATAATTTTATTAATAAATACCTATTTGAATAGACCAAAATTTTGATTTAATTATTGTACTTCTGAATTTTGAGTTGGCACATGCTCCTTAGAAGTTATAATCATTATATGATTATAAGTGCTTGAATCATTAGAATGTGCAATGCTCTATGATATGGTATTGCAAGTACTTTGTTGTTTAACAATTATTTCTTTACCATTATTTTGTAGAAGAGATATAGCCATGTATTCACCTACTCAAATTGATTTAAATAAATAATGAGATAAGTTTACATCTTCAACAATGGGATTGAAAGATAATTTTCACATTTGTTCATCTAAAAATTCCTATATACTTTCATCATCATTATTGTATTAGTCTTCTAATTTTTAATAAAAATATTCTAAATTGACTAATGGTGGTAAATTTATAATGGAATTTGTGGAGTCTATAAGAGGAAAATTCTACTTGGTTTCATTCATGACAAGTTCTTCCAGTTGTGTAGAGATGTGTTCTTATGGCAAGTTTTCTTGAATAGGTTCCTCTATGTATTGAGAACTTGGATAAGTCTGTTCACTATCAACCACTTCACTTGATTAACCCACATCATAAGCATGAATTTGTGTAATTGGATTTGGTTTTTTGGGTGATATAAAGGAATCCATATTTGGTTATGAGATTTTTCAATACTTAAAAGGTGTATCATCTACGTGAATTGTATACTCATGTGAATCATGTATAAAATTGATGCACTTGTGAAATGTAAAAGGTACAACACCCATAGAATTTATCCAATGTGATCCTAATAACAAATTATATTTTAATTGATCCTCAACAACTGAGAATACAATGGAGACCATTTTATGAGCCACTAGGATATCCAATGTGAGATTCCCATTACTGATGATGGGTTATTATCAAATCTATGTATAGGTTGTTGAAAATTTTGAAGATTGTTCTTATTGAAGCCCAATTTTAAAATGAAGCTATAACTAAAAATAATTATTATAGAACAAGTGAAATTATCACTTTCTTAATCAAATTTCCATGAATTTGAACATGAATGAATAGTGGGAGATTATGCTCAATAATGTGTTGCAGAGGGAGATCTTATTTATCAAAATAAATAGTATTATCGATATCTTTGATAGTGTTCATAATAGAAACAAATGAAGTTGGTTGCGTGTCTATAAGAATAGTAGTATCTCACAACATTGCATATAGTATATCCTTATAAGTTGGTGCCATTTAGAATAATTCTAGAATATAAATCTTGGCCGATGTATTACAAAATTTCTTAATGAGATCATACCCTTTGGGTTGGGTAGCCTCTCTTGAATTTTGTGGAGGAGGTGGATGAGGAATATTGATAGTAGGTGCTTTGGGTTGGGTAGTTAGGGGAGGTCATCCTTGCCTAGTTTAAACAACATGGACTTGAGAGCCTACGATATTTTATGGATGAATAAGGGGTATGGAAGAAATTTTAATAGGGGTAGGCTGAGGGAAGGTAGAAGGAAGCACAAAAGGTTGGGTACAAGCTCTTTGACGTCTAGTTATGATAGGAAGTAATTCATATTGTATATTTCAACAAGTGGTGGAAGTAAAGGGTATGATCTCATGAGGTGGCGTATCTTTATTTTGTCCACAAGGAGTGGACTCTTCTTTATAACCAAGGCCTCCAGTTATAATATTGGTAAAATTAAATGGGAGTTCTTATCCCCAAATAATCACATTCTTGCTTGAATCTAACTCATAGGAAGGGAGGGGTTTAGGAAAATATGGAGAAGAGGAAATATGAGAAAGTTAGGAAGTAAAAAGATCGTTAGAGTCCTCAAGGTGTAATTATACATGATAAATAACAATACAATCCATAATCCATTGTGAAATATGAAGGAGAGATTCATTTGTTAAATCTATTATAATATAAAATTAAATAAACACTTAATCTAGTGTGATACAATGAATAGAATTATGACTATGTATACAAATGAATCAAGCAAATCTACTAGCTAAGAAGATAATGCAAGAACAAATCAAGGATAAAAGGTGATCTAGGAAAGGGTTTGAATGATTTTTAGACTCTTAGATATACTTGTTCATTCGTTGATTAGTTTCTGACCAACATTTCAAAGAATTAACTATAGAGGTAGAACTATTCTTATAACCCACTAACCTTAGTTTCGAGAGTAAGTTGAGATTAACTTCCCTGGACAATACACTCATCTTAGATGCACCATAAATCAGGTATATAAAAGAGGTTTCTTATTAGTGTAAATAAAGTGATCTTAGGTGTCTTTGATATATCGTGAGGCACATGTAAACTAAAGTCCATGTTTAGATCAGTATTATGGCCATAAGTATTGAAGTAAAACCCCTCATGCCACAATATCTATAAAAAAAACACCATGTATCCCTTCATGATAATAACTAAGTAGTTTGAAAACTATCATAACAAATTTTTTAATACAAACAAAAGCAAATGATAAATAAAGTGAAATATTTGTGTATAAGAGACAAGCCAAATCCAACCTAAGGTCGAGGGAACAAATCCAATATTAGATATGTATACAAGGTCATAAGGAAATGTTCCCAATGTAAGATAAAATCCAAGGTTGATGTTGGCTTACAATGTGAAATTTATATCCAAAACTTGAAGGTTTCCACTTAGTTATAAGACTTATAGAAATTTGCATGAAACCCTAGGACAAAAAGCAACAAGCAACAAACAATGTTCAAAATAAAATGTTTACACTAGAATTAATAATGAATTATAATTTAATTGGAAATTTAAACTATTAAAATATGATATAGAATGTTATATAAGATATAATATAGTAAATACAAAGATCTACATCATTTACAAAAGTTATAAATTGCTAAAAATAGAAATTAGGGTTAGGGTTACATAATTTCCTTGAATAGATTTATTTTAGACTATGTTGACTTTATGTATGTTGTGATTGTATTAAATAATCTAAAAACATACATGCATCAAAAACTAGTGACTCGTTGTATGTTGGGATAGGACCACAGATGGCAGATAGGGGCACAATGTGTCAATGTCTTCTACTGCACTTTTTTCTTGTTAAAACATGTGTTGGTTCTAAAAATTTGGGTTTGTTCGCTTATGCATGAATGTGACTTGTTTCTACATAGAGCTTAATTTGACATGTGGAAGACCTATAAAATTAGTACCCTAGTCCTGCACTAACACATAAAGGAGATTAAATGCAAAAGGGGGAAATGAAGGATGTGGAAATAGTCAAGCTATCCTTCGAAAATCTCTTGTTGATTGAGTATTGCTTACATAGCCCAAAGGGCCTCAGGCCGATGTAGTTATCCATTTAGAGAGGATCATATGAATGCAACTAGAAAATTTTATTAGAATACTTAACAAAGGATGCCCAAAACATGAAATAAAACAATATTAGACTTGACCAAGGTCTATAAACTTATAGTAGAATTGTAATATAAGTATTTACTCAGAAGATAGATGCTTATAAAATCATAAAAGAGATGCCTTTGTCCATGAGAGCTAGGTCTTTTTAAGTGTGACCTTTGATATGATTTTATAGAATAATGTTTCAAATAACCTACCTATTGTTTTACATAGGAAATCCTTTAGGAAGTGTGTGGTTTTAAAAATATAACCATTAGAGCATTAGGAAGTGTGTACTAGACAAGAGCACAATGCACCCTAGTCTGCTTAGTGTGCCTTTGTCATACATGAACAAAGGCTTTTGAAACCAAAGTGATATTGAAGCATATGCTAAATAGGGATGCATAAATATAAAATAGGGAAGTCTATGAGATATTCACCATAATTGCAAGATTGTAAAGGCTTTTTTAGAGATTGCGCATTATCAAAATGGCGATTTGGCCAAATAAGGTAAAGATGTGGAGAATAAGTATTATCAAACAATTATTGATCAAGTTTTAGTGTCTACAACTATGTTCCAAAAAAAAAATCCTAATAAGATACCCTTACACATGCAAGGAAACCAAACTCATTATTATGCTAAAAATAAGAAAACACACATGCACACAAAGGTGCTTATTTGTAGAAAAGAAACATAATCTCTCTTATAAAATGTAATGAGGTACATAGAAAAGAACCTCAATTTTTGTAAGATAAATGACATGAGTGGAAGTGGAAGATAAACTAACCAATGACTACTAAGGATAGTGACAAAATTCACAACAATCTGAAAAGGTATTGCATGAGAGGCCCAAAATCCACTACTTTGAACTCATATAAATCAATTGATGCTAGGGATGCCAAAAGTCACAAGGAAAAATTATCATGTCAAATTATCATATAATATAAGGAACTGAATAATTATCTACACAAGTGGCCCAAAATCCACTATTTGAACAACATATTAAAAAATATAGGAGTATTTCTAGAGAGTTGTCATGAGTAAAGAAAACATTTCTTCAATAGGGTCCCAAAAATGATGTCATGTTAGGTATCCTTTACAATGTGAGGAAAAATAGTACAATTTAAAAGTTAAAGGATTGCACAATTAGATAGAATACAAAAAACATTTAGTTTCAAAAAAAGGTTAAGAAAATAGAGTGTGTATGTAAAAGATATGGCTTGCACAAGATTTACAGAAGAGAGAATTTGAAAAAAAGTTTATTATGTGAGGATTGTCCATCTATCATACTGGTATTTAAGTTTTATTAGAAAAATGATTAGGTTGTAGATATCTTCACAAAACCCTTTATTGAGACCCAATTTGTTTATCTCAGTAAACATTTGGGAGTAAAGTGTCATCAAGGGGGGATAGCTAAGTGATTCCTCTGTCATTCTCTTCATGGAAGTACATCTTAAGGGGAGATAGTGTATTTAATTACTCATACACTATTATATGATTTTAAGATGCACTTGTTATATTTATTTGTGATTCATGGTTAGGAACTAATTGGTGCATACTTATCCACAACCTATTATTAGATAAGATTATCAATTAAGTAAATATTTAATTAACTTCTGCTAATAATAGTTTTGTCTTCTATTTGTAATTACTCACCACAACCCTAACCCTAGCCTTATTTATTATCTTTATAATAAAATAGAGGGCTAGTGGGTGAGGCATATTGTGGATGAGAGTTACTGTTATACTAATAAAATTAGGCTAGTGTTCTTAATAAAAAGTAGTAACTATGCTACTTAGATGAATGTGTTATTTTAATTTCAAGCTTTCATATATTTATTATGCAGGTATTGTGGGTGTTTGTCTTATGGTATCTAACATGATTCTATGTCCTAACTAGAAATTTAATATGGTCTCTACCAAGTGTATATTAGGGAATACTACTATTTTGTGTGCACTTCATTACTATATCTTTCCCTACTAGGGGTACATGTATACATTGGCACACATCCTTTGTCACTCTCTTTATTGAGATTATCACCTATAAATTTCCATTTGGGGAACACATTATCCCTCATACACTACCCAATACTATAGATATTTATCATTTTAGACTTTAATACCTTTGAATATCCATTGGGGGCATCATACATGAAAATTCCTCATGATTTTCATTTATTAAACCTTACTTATTTCCATTGGGGGAATCATACCCATACATTCTCCATGAGCATAATTGAGTATATATTACTTATATGGAGCTTACTAACCCTTGAATCTATTGATCCTTCAATGTTATGGGCAGAATGGGATCTCACACAGCATGTCCTTCATACATGTTGATACATTTTAATTATCACATTTGAGATATATATTTGTTGGATGAGTTGTCAGTGATGTCATGGAGGTGTCTTGGTGAGTAGATGAAATGTTTTGATAGCCTAAGTAACAATGACAGTGTGCAATGTGCTTATCCTAGTATGCTTAAAGTTGGCTTGGTTGATCTTCAATTTTGAAATGGTTTGAGATGGTCAGGGATGAGTATGGTGATTTGAGCATGTGAAAGGGGTGTTATAATAGGTTTTATAATCTTTGAATTATTATGTGCATGAGTGGAATTCATTTCATAGTCCATTATTTTCATCTAGACATGTTGAGTCTAGTGGTAGAAAATCTGAGTAGGTAGTTTTTTGACGTCACCATTGCCATGTGTGAATGATTCAAGGGAAGTTGGTTATATGGTTGTGATCAAATTAGTCCATATTTTATATGTGCTCAATCTTAGATCATGCATCTAAGCACAATCAAATATTTGTGGATGTAAAGTTGGGCTCTCAAGCATTTTGACAGTAGCCAAATTTGCAGTGTGACAAAAAGAGTCGAGTAAGCATTTTTGATGGTGGCATATATTGCACGTGTGGTTGTTTCAAGAGAAGGTGATAATATGGGTTTGTTAAATTTTAAATTTAGTTTATTTTCACTAAATTTTAGATCATTCACTAAAGCATATCTAAAGATATGTATGCTCAAAGTTGGCATTCCAGATAAGTTTTTGACATAATTGGCTCTGTGGCTAAAAAAATCTAAGTGAGCATTTTTATGGCATTATATCTCACACATGAGAAATTTTGAGGAGAAGTTTGACACATGGTTGGATTATCCTATGTGAGGAGATCATATGGTCCAAATTTGAGAACATGTGAGTAAGCGAGACAAAAATTATGACTGTGCAAAGTTGGCCTTTCAGGTAGATAGTAATGGTCCCCATAGTCATTTCTGCACAAATTTAAAGTTCAGGACCAAATGGAGATCCAATGGCTCATGAGAGTTATTAAAATTAAGATATATGATGCGCATCAAGTAAAAGAGGTCAAAGTTTTCATTGGTTAACATAGTTAAAAATCAGACCAAATGAAGATCCAACAGTGTGCGGGCGATTGTATAGGAATGATCTAATGGTGTGTGTTGAGCAAGATGGAAAGAAGTGCATGAAGTTTAATTAATAAGCAAAGGTAAAATATAAGGATCTAAAAATGAATGGGTGTTTATACATATTGATCGAATAGTGAGTGTTTCTAGTTAAAGACTTGGTTGATCTGTAGAGATTGACAATACGGTACAAGTCAACATTACAAGATTGCATGAGATGAGGTCAAAGTGACTAAGGTTTAAAGTTTGAGCATTGACACCTATGTATTAAAGTTCATATAAAATCAATGGTGCAAGATTGATATAAATATGAGAGGACACAATATGTGAGTATAGTGTTCGATGTTTAACTATGACTGTTGACATTTAGATATTTGAATTATACAAAGGAAAAAACCAGTCTATGGTTTTTGGACCATATCTTTCGATCTAGATAGAATTTTTTCATGATATAAAAATAAAATATGAATATGAATCCATGGTGCATCTAATGAACCTAATTTGAATATCTGAAAGTTTATACATACAAGGATATTGAGCTCCAAAGTTGACTATGTGTTCATGCATTCTTTGCAAGTAACCGGAGAAGATTGTTTGAGCTTGTTTTGCTATATCTTGATGAATTGGAAATTGGGGAGTGTTTTAGAGTCCATGAGGATGATTTGTGTGCATTATGAAGGTTTTACCAATTGTATTCAATATGAATAAAGGCTTAGAATGTGGCTTTGTGTTTGCTCATAATGACTATGTGTACAGAGAGTTATTTGAGCAAATTGTGCTTAAGCAAGTGGGTACTATGATGGCTGTTGGCACTTAAAGAGGACCTATAGATAATGTTGAAAGGGTATATGCATTTGGAAAGTGTTTCTATTTTCTTAGTTTTCTCATAGAAGTGTCAAAGAGCTGAATGGGTCTCCATAAGACCTAAAAGTGACTTAGGCC
Organism: Torreya grandis; assembly: GCA_037957365.1. Classification (NCBI taxonomy): domain Eukaryota; kingdom Viridiplantae; phylum Streptophyta; class Pinopsida; order Cupressales; family Taxaceae; genus Torreya; species Torreya grandis. Next base: position 3,661,555 of record JARHVA010000748.1, read on the forward strand.
TACTTGAAAGTGGTTTATGCTTAAGTGTGACCCATATGAGATGCCTTAAGGGTAAGGGCATGTGTTATGGTTGACAAGAAATATTGTGATCTTGTTGATTCATGATTTATCTCTATATAGTGAAACTAAATGCGTTGGTTTCTAGACTTGTATGTGAGAGAGACTTGTGCAAGGTGGATGTAAGAGTTGTAAATCGAAAGATAGGTAGTGTGCTTAATAGTTGATTTAATGAGAAAAATAGTTTTTTGACTATGTGTATGACCTATAGGTCATGTTTCTAATGTCAGGATAATGCTATTGAAATTTTAGGATATGCAAAGAGGTTTGAGTGTGCATATGAGGATAGTTTGAGTGAAGAAGGAAAGAGTTTGTGACATGCCTATTTAAGAGGTCTGTTTGAGATAGAGAGAGATTTTGTGCAGATGTTAGAAAACATAGATCCATCATCAAGTGTTGAAGACATAATTTCTAAGGTAGAGGTGTTCAAATGAGGGTCTAAATAACTTGGTCTTCCTTAGGGGCAAGTGCTCCTTGTGAAACAAGTGTTTCACGAAATACATTTGATTAGGAGGATATGATCAAGGTTTACTGGTCTAAAGGAGTTGATCTGTCTTTTGTTTGTAATTTCTTATAGGACAATAGTCCATTTGTGTATTAGGCTTGAGAGTGGGTTTTATTCTCCATGAGGGTTTCTCACAATAACTGTGTGTTATGTGTTTGATCTTGTGTATGCATTAAATGAATGAGCTCTCTTGTTAATGTTGCTTGATCAATTTGATATGTGTTGATTGGCTAATAGTTTAAAGGACTGCAATTGAAATTGAAATATCTGGACTCATTGATTTACCTCCCCTCTTAGTGATTGTACCTCTAACAATATTTCCATATCTTTTCCATATTGGGGCATCCTCTTATGTTAGGGACATATTTCTATCCTTCCTCACCGGTTATTATTGAGGCATATCATTTTCCTATCCCTTCATATTCCCTTACTTATACTGCATTATCATATAAGTATTAATGATATCATTGAGCTTTACATAATGCCATCTACCCTATATGAGTACATATAAAAATATTATTTGTCTTTATTACTACTTAAAATGGGTCATATTATATACCCTCACTCTAGATCACATTATTCTCCCATGAGTCACATATTTCTATCGAGCTTTAGATGATGAAATATTTCTATAGATACATGCATGGATTTAAAAATAATATTTAAATATTTTAGCAGCTTCAATATTTTATATGATAACACAAGATGCACGACTCTTTATTTTGAGATAAGTGATATGCAGGACTAGGTACACATCCCTCACCTTCAATATGGGGCATCTATCTAAATAATATACCTAGTTATTTTGCACTAATATTCATATTTACGTGGACTATGATTTACCAAGAATCCCCCGATGTATACTTCCCCGATCAAGAAGCAAGCTTTTATTTCTAGTATTTCTCTAAAATCTATAATTTTTAAGTTTTGGCTTAACATAATTTAGGTTCCATAGTTCCATTTACAACTCGTCAGTGTTCGATTTCTATTTTTTAGTTTCAATGCCATATTTCCTAGGAGTGATGACATAGTTCACATACCACTAGGTGTATTTGTTCCTTTGTTTATTTCTAATTAATTTATTTATATTATATTATTTATAATTTTACCAGAATGTTGAATAAATTTTTTATTCACATTTTTTTTAGGTATATTTGACTTTTTGATGATAGATTTTTCCAAGTGCATCTAATTCAAAAATTTAGAGTTCATCTTCCATCCCTCATAATACTCAGGTATGGACTTATTTTTTATTTTAGTTTGAAACATAGATGCATTTGGAATTCAAACATCAAAGTGGGGAACTACATAGACACCTAATTTTTGTATAAGATCCTTTTTCCATCGTGTCTTTTTTATGCTTTATCACACTTGGTCCATGTGCACTGTTTTGTTTCTTTTCGATACACTTTCCCCTTGTGTTGAGCCATGAATTATCTCCCATTGACTTATGCTCTCCTTAAAAATTGAAGTTATGTTCACCTTAGGTCAATGATAATTCCCCCATTCAATCCATAATATTTGAAAACCTACATATCTATTATTTATTCTCCCTTGTGTGACCCTATATGCTCTTAGAATGTCCATAACACTGTTCTAGTGCCTTTTCTTGGATCCTACTTGACCCATAAGTCTATCTCCTTAAATTTTAGATCCTTGATTTTTTCCATTTACTATGTTTTGTGGTCACACACTGTATACTTTTTCATTTAGGAAGCATATATATACACATATACCGTTATTCATTCGATTATGCTTCCTATAATGAAGATCTATTATAAGACAAGTCTATCATGCTCACTTATCCAAATTTTATACAACTACCTTTAGAGATTTTATGTGTGTGCATTATCATGTGCCTTTTATCTTGTGTGTCCACTAGTATCCAAATAATTAAGTTCCTATGTATGACATGCACCCATTTTAAAACTTATTTACAATACTAGACTTATTTATTTTTGGGTCATGTGACATTTCTCTACACCAAATATGCTCTTGCATCAAACACCCCAAGTAAATGAAAATGTGAGATCCTGGTCACATGTTGAAATATTCGAGATTATTTCCACAATGACCATTCTCTATAAGATACAACCATGTTAAGTCTTCTGTTGCACGATTCTTTTAATTCACTAGATACTACTTATATTATTTCCCACATGTTGAATCAACAACCTCAAAGTATAAAATGACCTTAATTTCATTATTTGGTACTTGTACTTTCCAACTAAGTACTTAATATATTGATTACTCATTATCATAATAATCATGCAGATCTACCACATTGACTATGGGTGACATGTTTATGCATTTAGGCAACTTAATCTCTGATGCATTTTCTAAAAACTTATTAACCACCTTATGTGGCCCTAATTTATTCCACTTCATATTGTGTATGATTCATGGGGAAATTAGTCCTTGAGTAAAGGTGCTAGTACCAAATATTCCACTTCATACTCCTTACTCTTTTGTCATAAGTCTGCGTGTCATTTGTACTTCAAACTACTTTGCTCAAACTTCTTTTACACCTATTAATTTACATTGTACATATATTTTGCTTATGTGCTTCTTCCATACACCCCATTGAGTTCAATTAACTTTTAAACTTCTCTTGGGTTGTTCCTATGCATAATTTGAAAAGGTGTTTTCCTAGTAATCTTGTTCACTAAGTTGTTATGCATGAATTCTGCCTACACCAAAATGACATCCCATTGCTTTGTTTTTTCACCAACTAGGCATATCAAAAAAGTTCTAATGCTCCTATTTAAAACCTTAATTTGTCAATTTGTGTACAGATGGTACACTAAACTAAAATTTAACTTCCTTCCAAAATTAATCCACAAGTTTTTTCAAAAAATCCCAATAAACTTTGCATCTTTGTTTGATACCATGTTGTGTGACAACCCAAGTGACCTTACCACCTCTATGAAGAATAAATTTGTAATCTTCATTACATCATTGGTATTTTTTTCATGTAATGAAATGTGCCATCTTTGAAAAAATATTTAACCCACAAATATGGAATCAATCCCCCTCCATGCTCTTGGAAATCCTTGCACAAAATTGATTCTAATGTCATATCGTGATTTTTTTGGAATAAGTGGTGGTTGGTAAAACCTTGAATTTTGGCAAAATGGTATGTATAAGGGTTGGTAATGTGGGTTGGTTATGCCAAAACCCATCGAGGTTCAAATCTTAGAGGGAATTTGTAGGTTGGATGTGGCCGTTTGAGTTACCTTAGTGGTTTCAGTAGTTGATGGTGGCTATTTGTGTTGGTTTGATGGTTCTCAGGGATTGGCCACCCTTATTATGCCCCATATTTAGTTCACAACTTCAGTCAAAAGCAATTATATATCAAAAATAAAAACCTTGAATTTTGACTCTCCCACTTTCAAACTAGGAAAAACTATAATATCGCACATACATGTGCACATATGCACCCATCCTCAATGAAAAGTAACATTATGTTAATTATGCATATGTTGTGGTGCTTCCAAACTGACCCACTAAACCACTATTGTGTTTCTCCTTTATTTGATTCTCACCCATCGATCCCCTGGGTATACATATTTGTGCTCCTTTGAATAAATTTCCTTATATTTAACCCTATATTGAAATGAATCAATATTATCTAGGGTTAAGAATATAGAAATAAATAAACACAAGGGTGATAAATAGATCTGTAACAAACCAATTAATCTCAAACTTAGATAAACAATATTATGAATTTGAATGCTGAGATATGTAAAAATAAAAAGTAAAACTATTGATTGATTATGTAATAAATGAAAAACATGAATACTTAGCTGGTTTACTATGCACATGCAAATTTGGGATGAAACTGTAAGAATCATCCAATAATGGACATCCAAGACCAATGACTGGTGATTCAAACATAACCCCATTGAAGACTAAAATCAATAATAAGTAGAAGAATGCAACATTTATTCATAAATGAAGATGGATTGCATATATAAAGGCTCAGAGTTCAAAACTCTCACAACTGTCAAAGTTATCACAACTCACAACTAAGTAGATCAAACAATCCACAAACTAAAAATAGTTTATTGTTCTACAATGCTTTGATCATATTCATTGAATTGATTATAATAGCTTTAGAAAAGGTACATATATAGGTGGAAGATAGGCATGCCCAACATCCTCATGCATGTGAGATTATCTTACCCAATGACCTAATAACACCTAAGTAAGCTAAATAACATATGTAGGAAAAAGACATTAGATGGAATAAAAACCTACACTAACAACCCTCCAAGCATAGCTTAGGTGGATAGAAGAATTGAGTCTCAAAAACTAGGCTTGATAACGTACCCAAGTACAAATTAAATTTCATAAAGTGGAGAAAAAAGAGAACTCGTAAGAAAAACTCCCCCACAAAAGAGAGAAAAGAAGAAGAGTGGGCTAAAAATCTCCACTAGAAGCTAAAACTTCCTATAGCCACTCTGTATCCTACAAAATTCAGTGAATGTGTGCCTCCAAAAAGAAGAGAGAAGGTAAGTGCAAAATATCACATGGAAAATGCTATAGTAAGTTCCTCTATAAAAATGATGTCTCTTCCTTTCAAAAGAAAGAGACCTCAAGATATAAAACTACTAAATTCCCAATCAATTGGAATGTAGGTAGGAATTAGGATATAAATATCTGGAAAATGCTCAAATGTCTCCAAGCTCCTAGGCCTAACTGTAGAAGATGGAAATAAAGAAGCATAAAATGAAGGAAAGAGATCAAGAGGGTTTATAATTACCCTCATTACATCCAAAGAAGATGTAACTCTAACATAGTTATCATCAAAGAGAAGACAAATGTACTAAATGGTGTCATCTAGATTCAAAATTTGAGAATCTACAAACAAAGAAGAGACATTTAGAAGAAAAGTGTGAAAATAAGGTGAATCCATAGGACATATACAATCCTAATGCAAAGAATCATTGGAAGCTCTTGAAGGAGTAACTCTGAACTCTATAATAGAAACAAGGGAAGGTGGATTCTTAGTGCATGTCATGTGACTACACTACACATCCCATAAAATTTTCTACTATGAAGAATCACTAAAATTTCTCAAGGAAGTGACATTAAACTCTAAAGTACAATAGGTACAGGTGTGTTCACAATATGAACACCATTGGTTGAAGTAGCTAATGCTCAAATGTAAGAGTCCTCAATTGTAGATGGGGTATCTGAAGGAGGAGAAAGATTGATAGCATCCACATGTGAATGGTCCTCCAAAGAAGCATCACTCTTATATGAAGGATCAACATCTCCATACAACTACTGAATGAAGGTCCAAGTAGTGAAAGGGAACTTAATGTACTCAATTTGATGCAAAATATCCTTAGAAATAGTGAGACATATTTGTCCATGGATCATGTAATTTTTGTTAAATCATGCATGTTTTTTTCATCATTACTTTGCTCAGGAACGAGTCCAAGGAGATAGGGTAGTAGATCATGCTCTAGGAAATGATTCATTATCCCATTTTTATAGGATAAATAGTCTTATGAATTTATATTTACAACATTAAATTTAACAAAAAAAGCCAGAATCCATAAATACACCCCTATAACTATCAGTAGTGAACCCCCCCAATGTTGTAAATACAATGCACGCTCAAAAAGATGTTGGTTATAGTTGAGATTACACTGTGAGCAATCAATGCATGAATGCCAAAAAATACAAGTGATGTACAAATATAATAAGAGGATTTTGGGCTCAACCAATAATGTATATGTAAGGAGTACAAGTGCAAAATGACACCAAAGTGGCATGTAAGTCAAAAAAATTAGGTGTGCACATAAGAGAGAATTTAGGGCCCACAATAAAACCCCTAAGACAATCAACAATGAGCCCCCCGCCTGCCCCATCCCCCCCGCCCCAAAGTTTACAAGTAACACAACATGCTTGAGTGGTAGATGTCAAACTTGGTCAAGAATGCATTTATGAGTAATCAATGCTTGTGATGTCAAAGATAGAGCAACACATGATAAAATCAAAATAATCCAAGAGGGACATTAGGTTATACCAATAATGCATTTGTAAGGAGAGAGAAGCAAGATGTGGAATAAGCAAGGAGAAGAAGAAATTTTAGTCTTCCTATGAGGGGGTTTGGCCTTCTCCAAATCATACCTCACCCTCCTTCGATTGGAAAAAATATAAGATATGTAACCAAGAAATAAAATAATCTTATAATATCTCCTTAATATCCATTAGATTTTATTTTTATACAAATATAATAAATAATCATTCCACCATGATAATGATTTCCACCAAATGTCAAATTCAACCATCTCTCCCCACCTCTCTCCTTTATGATTGGTGTTTTGAAAACCACTCACCATTCTTAATTTCTATGCTTTGATACCATGTAGGAATCATCTAAGAATGAATGCCCAAGATCGAACACTGGTGATTCAAACACATAACTTTGTTGAAGACTAAAATCAATACTAAGTATGGAAATACAATAGCATTTATTAAAAAATGGACTTGAATTGCACATACAAAAGATATAATCTCATAGCTCTCACATCTCTCAAATACATCACAACTCAAAACTAAGTAGCTCAAATAATCCACAAGCCAGAAATGACTTATTGCTCTACAATGCTTTGATCATATTCACTAAATTAATTACAATAACTTTAGAGAAAGTACATATATAGGTGGAAGATAGGCATGACCCAATATCCTCATGCATGTGATATTATCTTATCCAACGACCTAATAACACCTAAGCAAGTTAAATAACATGTGTAGGTAAAAACTATTAAATGGAATAAAAACATACACTAAAAAAAATGATGAAAGTGGATTAGATCTGGATTCTAGATCAATCATCAAATTTTAAAAATTTACACTATGGTACCTCAAATGCTTGTGTCAGATATATACAATTATGTCGAAGCACTTGTCTAACTTGGAAATAGGTGTATATGACATAATATTGATTGGATGTGGATGCAACCACCTAGAAACTTTTAGTTTTTCTATTACATTTACTTTGGTGCATTCAAATCTTGCGCACAAGTTGTCACTCTTTGTTAAATGATCAAACCCTAACTTCCTCACCCTTGGAGTGATTATGAAAATAATGGGTTAGTGTAATTATGGTGTTGAACTACCCTAATAACCCATCATCAATGGGCACTACCTACAAAGCCAATAATCTGAAGATGGCATTAGACTTATTTAGTTCTCCCCTATGTCTTGACTTGTGTGTGCATAAGGATGCAATGTGTAATAAGTAAGTACATAGAGTGATCTAGCTTGTAACTTGAAAAATATGGCTTATGTGATGATCCTTTAGTACTTCAAACTTATAGATGGGTTGTACCTATGATTGATATTAAAATAGGGAAGAATAGGGAATCTTGTCTCACTTGAATGCTTGAATTGAATTCTTTTGATAAGTTTCCTTGTGACTTGCTAGGTATTTTTTAGGTGAAGAATGAATGAGTATTGATCATGCATATATATCAATCCTTTCAAGAAAGATATCATATTAAATCACTTAGGTTGACCATAATGACACATTAAAATTGTAAATTTGGTGACTTTAGGGAACTAGACTCTTAGTTTGACACATGGCACTTGTGTCAACATAGGTGTTTATCTGGGATGCAAGTGGATGGGAAGCTAGAAAATACATAAAGGTCCAAAACTTATAAATGATGATAATAATCAGGTTTATAGAATTTTGAGAATCAAAGAAGGCCTGGTCATACAATAAAATATAGTCAGACTAAGAGATAATCAATAGGCACAAGAGATAGTGAATGCGACCCTTTCAACAAGGAGGTCTAAAAATTGAAGGGTACAACCATGATAAGTATTTACCAAGTATACAATATTGAGGTGTTATATAATTCATATTTAGTATTTGCATTTTCCTCCTTTAATCTTGTAATGAAATTGTTAATTTAAAAGAAAAGAGATGAATATCTGGGTGTGTATGCAACACCTTGTCTTTACATGAGTCCCACTTGAGTGCTTTGCTGGGGATTGAAATACAACCAAGGGAATGTTACAATATATAATCAATGCATATAAACTGAAATTGAAATAATTTGAAAAGTTTTAAAGTAAATAAAGCAAGGTTGGGAGTACCTCTATGTATTGATGCAACTATTTGTTAAAACTGAGATTAGGACAAATGTAAAAATTGCAAGTGCATATATATATATATATATATATATATATATATATATATATATATATATATATGAGAAGAAATTTCCCTCAACCTTAGAGAAAATGTGAGTTGACACTCGATAGTTGAGGTTAACTCAATTATGCAACCCAATCATACTTATAACCTAGTGAGTGTGAGTGATCCAAGTCAACTCACACTATAAATATAGTGAATCTAGATGATTTAATCAAGTCTAACTTATAAACTTGGTAATATTTAGTGATTTAATCACCTCAACCTTGCCAAAAGGTGAACCAACTACTATAGTATGTTGACTCAATAACAGTCCGTAAAAGTCCATCTCGGTGTATGCTAAAGTCCATAGAAGTATTTAAAATATGGAACTAATTTTTATTTTATAATTTAAGGTGCCTTTTGCATATAATATGCACCTCATATATGTCTTAAGATGAAACCTGGATATACTAATCATGCTAATGTATATAATGCTGCCATAAACATGTATCTAAATCATATAGCTGTGTAATTTGGCCAATTTGAAAATTTGAAAATGTGGAAGAAATGTTCCTATGACATGCTCCCACTAAAATATGAAATTGAGAATTGATATATGTGTGGAGAACATGCTTTCATAACATGCCCCCATTGAATTTTAAACTAAGAACTGATACAAGTGTGGAGAATATGTTTCCATAACGTGCCCCCACTGATATGCCCCCATTTTGAGGTGATGGGAAATAGAAATTGGTAGTCACCTTACCTGAAAATGATAATATAACTATATAATCTTTGTATGGATCATGTATCATATATGAGTAGCATGTCTAGGTAGATATAACAATGAGAAATATAGTATGTGATCACATCAAGTCCTAAGATGCATGATGCAAATCATGGAAACGTGTAGAAAGTAACAATACAATATCACCAAGTAATCACCCACACATAAGAGCACTCAAAATTAAATCAAAAGACAATGGTCCAGAGAGACCTCACGTAAGAGACATATTAAATGTTGCACAATCAAAGTGACATGACTTAGTCAAATGTCCATAAGGAAAGCAATGGCATATTGAAATGTACATACAATAAGCAATGCCATATTCAAATGTTAAAATATGATAACAAAGACATATGGGCTTCAAATAATGGATTATATTCAAATTCTTGAACATAAAATATAATGGAAGAAAATAAAAATCAAGAAACACACTCAAAGAAGAACAAAAAAAAAAAAAGCATGGAATCATAAGAACCCAACATAAGTATATCATACTAGTATTTGGATATATATGCTAGCAAAAAATATTAATTACATATCATATAAAGTACATTGTGAAAGATATAAGTATGTATAAAGGCACTTGTAATTATATAAGCTCAAACATGGTAATGGAAAATGATCATGGAATAATGTCACCTAGGTATATTACGATCAAAAAGCAAATGCCTCCAATTTCCATACGACATGAGTAGAGGGAAGACCCAACATCTGAAAGTGAATAGATAATGTGCCTAGGTATGCTTTTATCACACACAAAAGATGAGTGAAACATATGTTTATATATAAAGGAATGATATACTATATACCAACATGGAACTAATAACGTAGATGCCAAAGAGCTAAGAAAATATGTATATGTTGCAAAGATTTTTGGATTTTTTTTTGTTGGTATTTTTGATATATTGGAGTGTTTTACCCTTTGGTTGGGTCATTTGCATTGTTTGGATCATGGTTGAATAGTTGAAAATGTTGCATGGCTTGTTTTTCCTCATGATTTACTTGTTAATTAGAAGAATGAGTGCCATCATGTGGAATATAGATCAATTTTACCTCATAAGAAAATGATATGCCTTGCTGATTTTGGTCAATTTTTGCTTCCATCTAATATAACCAAAGGGATCCTACTATGAATGCATATTGATATTTTTATGTCATAACCCAAACCCTTTTTTGAATCACTTTAGGAACACCATAAATTGGTATTGTTATGTTTCCCAAGGAGTCTTTCCAACCTCGTTTATGTTGCAAGTCTTTTATATCAAATCCAAGTTGTTGGAACCGTCTTACATTGCAAGTAGTTTTTGTTTATGTGGGATCAACATGGTTATTCCAAAAGTAAGCACCGCCCATGAATAATGTGATCATTAGGTTTTGTTGGCATGGATTATTTTTGATTTGTGTGACTTGAGGAGGTTTTCTTAGATGTGTAGCTTGTATTGGTTCCATATTTAGTAATGATTGTAAAGCTCCCATATAAATGTGAGGAACACCACACATTTGCTGATGATGTTCATTTGGTACCTTATCTTCCTCATTTATATGTAGATAAAACTTTTGCATTTGGAAGGAGATATGTTAAGTTTGTTTGTATGTGTGAGTATGAATGACACATATCTATGAACATCCAAGTATAAGTAGGTGAATTATTCATATTGTTTATGTAATACTCTTTCCATTAATGGGGAAAGAAGACCTTAACTAAATAGGATTTGTAATTCAAAATATGAGGGTATAAATTGTAAGGCATATGATTTACTTTTAAATTGAATAGCATAATCCCGAAGGGATTCATCATCATGTTGTTTTAAATTGTATAAATGTTTGAAAGTAAGTATAGACACCTTGTCTATGTTGAAATCCAAAAAGAATACATCCTATAATTATGTAAAAGTGGTTAATGACCCTTTAGGTAAGTTATAAAACCAATTATGAGATTAATCATTGATAATCATATGAAAATATTTTAGCAATAGTTTACCATATTTGGTCCATTGACTAAAATAATGCACATACTTAATCATGTGATCAAAAGGATATTTATGCTGAGCAAAAAGTGGTAATTGTTGTAGTTTAAAACCTAGAGGATACATATAGTCAAGTATACCTTGTGCAATCAGTTGATTATGGAATGGGGTAATATTTACATTGGCATTATGGCGGCCATTTGCACTTGAAGTACACAAATTGTCTTTGAAGCTCTCCAATAACACTCATCATGGACATGGTATTGTCACTAGGAACAGTGGTGTTTGGTGAAGGTGTTATCATTGGTTCTAACCCACCACCTATTTTAAATTTAGGCATATTGGTATTATCATCCTCATGAATAATAAGTTCAAGTTTGACATCACTAAATTTAGGATAAATTGGTGATGCTACTAGATTTTGAAAATTTAAAACTTTTGATGTATCCTTTAATAATTCGTCCACTTTTTGTAATGATACAACAATTGGACTTTGAGGTATCTTTTGTCAAAAAGCTTATTTTAGAACATTATGGGATTTTTTCACTTTAGATTTGAAATGCACCCTTATTTATGGTGGTTTAATGTTATCAGGCAAAGAGTCCATGATGTCTTTATTTACCTTTTAAAAATTGTCAATATCAAATGAAGGGAAAAATAATCATTACCCTCAACGAGAGGGATATTGTTTGGAAATGTTGGAATGATAGAAGTTTGAATAAATGTGTTTGTAATAATATCTCATTTTTGACTAATTTTTAAAACAACCATGATATCCTTATGGATTAGACGAAACTTCGCATGATTGAAAGAAGGAACATTTTGCTCATGTGTAACTAATTTGGTTGTAAAAGGTAACATAAAATGTTGTCTATCTTTCTTGAAAACTTTCAACTCATATTTTGGGATGGTGGTGGCATGGATCTAGTTAGAGGGATGGTAGCTACCATTATTCAAATATTTGAGATGACATGCTTGGGAATTGGGGAAAAGACAACAATAATAATTTTTTACTCCTTCCTTGAGAAAGAGTTGTAGAGTTTTATAATCATAGTCATCAAAAAAATATATATCATCCATGATGAGTAAAATAAAGTAAATAAAAATTAAGGCAAAAATGGTTAAGAGCATAGATTATGGAACACTTATGTGACAAAATATATTAGATTTTGGGTTCGCCAAAATGTTAACCCTAGATTGAGGTGTGCTAATGTAGTATTGGGTTAAAAATATAGAAATGAATAAACATAAGGATGATAAACAGATCAATAGAAGGCCAATTAATCACAAACTCAAATAAATAATATTCTAAATTTAAATGTTGAGATATGATAAAAGTATGAAGTAAAACTATTAATTAATATTATAATAAATGGAAAACAAGAGTACTTAGTTGGTTTAATGTGCACATATAGATCTAGGTTTAAATAGGCTATAATTGGACTAGATATAAATTATAGATCAATCATTAGATTTTAGAAATTGGCACTCTGTGGCTTCAGATGCTTGCATTGGATATAGATGGTTGCATCGACACACCTGTCTAACCTAGATGCAGGTGTCAAGTATAAAATATTGATTAGATCTAGATGAGACAAACTAGAAATTTATGGGTTTTATATCACCTTTGAATTGATGTGTTCATACCTCACACATAGACTATCATTCTTTTTAAAATGATCAGACCCTAGCTTCCTCACCCTTAGGGTGACTGTGAGAAAAATGGGTTAGTGGGCTCATGCTGTCAAGATGACCTAAGGACCCCTATGTCAATGAGCACTACTTACATAGCCCATACTATGAAGAGGACCTCAAATTTATGTAGTTATCCCTATGTGTTGGATTGTGTGTCCAAAAGGATGTAATGTGTGATAAATAAGTACATAGAGTGACCTAGCTTGTATCTTGACAAATATGGATTATGGGATGCTACTCAGTACTTCAGACTTGTAGATGGGTTTTTCGTATGACTGATATTGAAATAGGAAAGAATAGGGAATCTTGGTTCACTTGACTTATTGATTAAATAATTTTGGTAAGTTGCTAGGTCCTTGCTAGGTGAGGAATGAGTAAGCATTGATCATGCATATATACCAATTATTTTAGGAAATATATCGCATTAAAGCACTTAGGACAGCCACAAGGAAGCATTATAGTTGTAAATTCTAATGATGAATTTAGTTACAAATGGAAATTTAGTTTGACACAAGACACTTGCATCTACGTAGGCATCTATTTGGGATGTAAGTGTCCAGGAAGTTATAAAATAGGTATAGGTCCAAAACTTGTAGAGAATGATAATAATTAGGTTTATAATATTTTAAGAAGCACGTAATGCCTGTTCATCAAAATAACATATGGTCAGACTAAGAGATAATCAATATGTACAAGAGAGAGTGGATGGAAGACTTTCAATAGTAGGAAGGTCTAGGAACTAAAGGATACAACCATGAGAATTACTTGCCAAGTGTACAAGACTGAGGTGCTACATAATTCAGATTTAATATCTACACCTTCTTGTCCAAAATAATACAGTCACAATTGCATTGTCAAAGTGCAAAAGACATCTAGAACAAGTTAAAAATCATCTATGAAGGAGATGATAAGGTGAAGCAAGCCAAGCTGCAGACATACAAAGGACAGTTCGAGAGTCTCAAGATGAGTGAGGAAGAAAAGATTTTAGACTGCCTCCTCAGGGTAGATGAGATTATGAATGCTATCAGAGGACTTGGAGAAATAATAGATGAGTCAACTATTGTCAAGAAGGTTTTGAGATCTCTACCATCACGATACGACTCCAAAATCTCTACAATAGAAGAAGCAAGAAATTTAGACAAGCTCACAGTAGATGAGCTACATGGAACCTTCACTACCTATGAGATGAGAATAGGTAATGCAGACTCTTCCAAAAGAGAAGCTGCATTCAAAGTTTCCAAATAGATAAGGGAAGAAGAAGCATCTGCATCGAGATTTGAGAATGCAGATGAGGAAGTTGCCAAATTTATCAGAAGATTGAAAAGAGGATCTAGAAAATATAAAGGTAAGTTACCCTTAAAATGTTTTAACTATGGTATATTAGGACATTTTGATGCCAAATGCCACTATAATAAAAAGGGTGATTCTGAGCAAGAAGAGGACAATACAATATTGAAACCTTACCATTCCCAAAGAAGAAACTTCTCTAAGAACAAGAAAGGTCTGTACACAAAAGAAGATAGTGACTCAATGGAATACAGTGAGAGTTCGAATGATGACTATGATTGTACCTTTGTAGCAAAGGGAAATGAATCTTTTTTCATGGAAATAGAATCAACCTCAAAAGATTTGAATCAAGATGATGATGAAGACTGGGATGAAGAAGTAGATCTGGAAAGCGAACTCATTTGTGCCCTAAAAGAGATTGATAGTCTAAGGAAGGAAAACTCAAAACAAAAGAAGATTGGATAAAATAAAATTGAAAATCTATTCAAAAGTCTTGAAGAGTTTGATCAGATGGTGGTGAGCTTAAAGACTCAAATGGAAGAGCTCAAAATAATAGAAGATTTAGTCAAAATTGAACTACACCTCAAGTCTATTGAATGTATGAAGCTAGAGGCAGAAATAGTTGCCTTGAGAAAGGAGCTTGAGAAGGCTAAAGAGAAAATTGACAGAGGTCTAAAACTGAAAGGAAGTTCGGACATTATTGATGTGTTGATCAACTAAAAAAAGCCCTCAAAAGAAAGATCTGGTCTTGGCTATGAGAAAGGAAAGAATCTCATGACATGCATCTGCTAAGTTGTATGACAAATTCAAAGTAGAAGGATCAGGATCCAAGAAGGAGATAACTTGCAATGGAGCAGAGTCGAACACAAACAATGCTGATAAGAAGGCTAGAGGACAGAAGAAGCTTGAGGCAAAGAAGAACCAATAATCTGTCTATGCAATTCTAAAGAAGATGCAGAAGATAAATGTAATTGATGCAACCAGTTACATAAAGAGAAGAAGATCAATAAGGAAACCTAATGCTATGACTAGGTATTCTTTATCTTTTTATGGTTATTGCTATAGCTATAATCGGTTTGGTCATAAGGCTAGTAAATGTAGAGTTGTACCTACAAGGAGAAATAAATTTATAGGCAAAAATTTAGTGGCAATCTTGTTAGATACAAATGTAGTGTGTTATTGGTGTAATAATTTTGGTCATATAGCTAAACATTGTAGAGAAAGCTTTGTGAGATCAAAAGTGCAAAAAGGTATGCCTCTAAATGTGAAAAAAGTTTCACAAGTCTCTAAGAAGGAGAAGGAGACCCAACATGACACACAAGGAGACCAAGAATGTGAGCACGGGTGAGTGCTTCAACTTCCATGATTAGGGACACATGGCCAGGTTCTACAAGCAAAGGTCTACAAGTCAGAATAAGCTTATCTAGGCTCCTAGAGCTCAAAAAGGAAGGTAGATCAATTCATGGAGACCAAAGGTGGTGAGCATGATGAATCTACAGATCACATCAATCTAGTTGATGTGGTGGAGAATGCAATAGAAACTACAAATGGTCAAGACATCTCAACATATATCATTGTTGAGAAGGAGAAGACAAAGCTCAAGGAGAAGCCCAAGAAATTGACTAAAGATAGGTCAAGGGTATGCATAGATTCAAGTGAACACCCTGTTGGGTGAATATTTTGCCACCAGCTAACTGATGGGCAAAATAGGTCTCTTCAACCACAAAAAGGGAGATTGGTTGGCCAAATTTGTAGGTTTACCATATCAGAAGGGGACAAATCTCTCCTCTCATCAAGGGGAGGTTCCCTATAAAATATGAGGAGCTATATACTATATATATATATATATATATATATATATATATACAAAAAATAACACTCAGGGGTAGCATAAAACCATCCATCTCTCTTTTTTCAGAGATGATGTTCACAAACAAAGGAGAAATCTATGTGAAAACACTGAAGGCACTTCTCTTCTTTCAGAAGTGGTCTTACAGCAAACAACAAGAGTTCTTTCTGATAAGTAACAAGTAATTGGTAATAGGGGGCGTAGTAACCAACAAAAAAAATGTAGCACAAAGTCTCCACCTCGACTACCCAAGAGTGAAATACGAAGGATAATGGGGGCACAAAGTCATCCCAAGATCCTTTACACAGAAACAAACAGAAAACACACTAAAGACAATGGTGGCAGCACAAAGTCTCTCCATAGTTGGCTTCAAGACACCTTCCTAATTACTTCCACTAGTTCTACTTATTTCATCAAAATGGATAAGAACGCATTCAAAAAAAAGACATAAGAACAATCTCCTAAATGACACAAGTTATTACAGCACAAAGTTTGGAAGTAACCTGCTTTCTCATTCACAAAAAGAAATATGATCAACAATCTGAGCTCAAAGTCTCAGTGATCACCTCTCAATTTTGGAAGAATTTTTGCTTCTATAACCCCAAATATCTCTCTAATGAAAAGAAGAGATTTGCAATATATAGCAGCCCTGAAAGACTTGGCACTTTGTTTCATAGAATGGCCCATGTTGCATTTAATGCCTTGAATGCATTTTTAGTTTTGTCAAGGGGCCATGCTGAAATAGGGCATCTACCTTAATTTTGGTGTGTCAATTCATCTCAAAATATCTTCTCCTCTGTATGGGTCATCTGATCTTTCTCCCAATAGGTGCACAACTGTCCCCTCGCTTTCTTGTTAAGAAAGAAAAATAGGCCGCACCCTTTTAATGCTTGTGAGCTCAGATGCCTACTTGGTGGACTATTCCACCTACTAAAAATAACTCTTACGTAGATATTTTTGGTCTTTCCCTCTTTCCTATTGTGATTTGAGCTGTCAGGCTATCTTTTCCCTTTCTGTTGGCTCTTTCGGCTCCCTCTTCAGCTGGTTCCTGAGTTCACTATTGACTTTTGCCCTTTCCCAATTTTGTCTCTTCTTGGTTTTGTCTTTTCCTAGAATTTGAGATCTCAGGGCTATCTTCCCTACTTTGCTAGCTCCTTGTGCTCTTCTCTCAACAGTTCTTCCTTTTGGTCTTAAGGCCTTTGAATGCATTCGAGTCTGCGCTCAAGCCTTTAAATATCAATGGTTATTTCATTGCTGTAAAGTTGACATTCATGCGCCCGTCACCATTTGAAAGGAAATGGCTAGTTTATTGCCCTAAATTTGATGGCTTCAGGGACGTCACTGGGTGTCTGGATTCCAACAGCTAGTTCATGGTGACCAACTTTGACGTCAGTGGGCCTGTCACCCCTTGGTCAATTCCTTTAGCTTTATTTTCTTTGAATTTCTTTTGACCGAGCTTAGTCTTTGAATCCTTCTGAAGGGTACCTGCCCTTTGGGGTCTTGAGAAAGGTCAATTTCCTGGTTGCTGAGAGCTCCCTGCAAGGGTACCTGCCCTTCAGGGTTCTTCAGGTGGCCTTCTTCTTCAAATCCTTCAGACAAAATATCTGAAGGAATTTTATCAGACAAAATATTTGAAGGAATCCCTTCAAACAATATGTCTGAAGGATTTCTTTCCTTTGCCGTAGTCACTTCCCGCTTATTCCCTCAGGCTTTTTTATTTTAGGTTTGGACAAAAGTCCAAAGGAATTCCTTCAGACTTTTTATTCAAAAGAATTTGTCTTGTCTTTTGCTTTGAACAAATGTGAAATAATTCCAACTTTTCTGCCTTGTTCACTTTTTCGAAGAAAACCTTACCCTTTCGGCCTTTTACAATGGTCCATTTTGCTCATCGCTTGCCCTCCGTAAGGGCTGTTTGATCTCCAAAATTGCCTTTTGAAAAAGTTACAAAGGTCATTTTGGCACCTAGTGCCCTCTGCAAAGGCACTTGTGCTTTGGGCTCTCTGTCGGGCCTTTGATCATTTCTTCGAACAAAATGTCTGAAGGATTTTACTGGTAAAATTTTGCCACAAAAAATCCCTCTGAAAGATATCTTTTTGTTCCATTTTCCCTCCGCAAGGGTACTTACCCTTCGAGCTTTGGGACACCTTCCTTTGAACCTTTCGATTAAACCAACCAATTTGAAATTACCTAAGTGTTGGAAACTTATTTCTTTCCTACAGAGTCTATAGAAATCAGCCTATGGAGTCCATAGAAATCAACCTGTAAAGCTCGTAGAAATAAGCCTACAGAGTCTGTAGAAATCAGCTTGCAAAGTTCGTAGAAATAGGCATGCAAAGTTCGTAAAAATCAACCTATAGAGTCCATAGAAATAAGCCTATAGAATATGTAGAAACAACCTACGGAGTCTATAAAAACAAGCCTGTAGAGTCTCGTAGCTGAAAAAGCTTGAATAATAGAAAATTTGAATACTCAGAATAATTTTCTGAGAAGGGAAAAGAGAATTTTAGCCTGTAGGACCAAAATAGTTCATATGTTGTCCCAAAAATGAGTGACATATTTTGGGAACAAGAGCTGGCTCAGTTGGGAAACTTCCTTTAGTTAAAATTTTGAAACAACTGAGGGGAGTAGAAACTAGAATCTCTAGTGCCTTCAAGTATGCCATTGGGCTATGGCGTCATGCTACCCAAAAAAAAAGGCACCAAAAATGAAAATAAAAGTACAAAATAGAACTAAAGACTATACAAATATACATATATACAGATAATTTTCTCTGATACTTCAAAAATTGAAGTGCTTCAGATGCTACCCATTATGAGGCCAAAAAAAGGGCGTGCCATCTTGATACTTCAACAAGAAATTGTTTTCACCATTGAGCTGATGGATAGTAAATGGGCCTCTTCATAGGGAATCAAATTTCTCATGCATTCTCTTTGGTTCTCTTCTCTTGTCTCATAACAGAACTTGATCTACAATCTAGAAATCACAAGTTTTTATTTTTTGGTCAAAGAGCTTCTTCACCAGACTTTGATGCGTAGCAATTCGGTCCACCACTATAGTTCGCTGTTCATCCAACTCAGGCAAGCACATGATCCTTTTGTCAATGGATCTTTCATATGTCTGATCTTCAACCGCTTTTGCCAATTTTAGTACTGATAATTCCAAGGTGGTTGGTATCTTTGCATTGAGACCATACAAAATTTGGAAAGGTGACATACCTATCACCCTCTTGGGTGTAATTCTGTCTGCCCATAAAGTATCAACCAATACTTTATGCCATGTTCGTTGGTTGTCATCTACTAGCTTCTTGATGATGGTCACCGGGTTCTTGTTGCTTGATTCATCTTGGCCATTTTATTGTGAGAAATAATCAGAAGAGTGAGAGAGGGTAATTCCATAGTAAAAATAAAACTGAGTGATCTCATGAGAAGAGAAATAAGCTACATTGTCTATCACAATCTTGGTTGGGACTCCAAACCTAAAAATGATGTTTTCTTTTAAAAAATCACATACCACTTTTGAAGTAGCATGCTTGGTTGGAATTGCTTCCACCCATTTGGTAAAGTAATATATGGCTATAAGGACATAATCATGTCCAACACTCGAATATGGGTTTATAGCACTAATAAAATCGATTCCCCATTGTTGAAATGGCTTTTTTATTACCACTGGCTTAATAGGCAAAGCAACTAACTTAGGTCTTCCAATGAACTGTTGGCACAATTCACATCTTCGTACCCATTTGTATGCATCCTAAAATAGAGTAGGCCATTAATATCTGACTCATAAAATCTTATGAGCAGTTACAGGTGCAGAAAAATATCCTCCACAAGCTATATTATGGAAGGACTTCAAAAGCTAGTTCTGTTGTTCTTTATCCACGCAACGAAGGAACACTCCATCAAGGCTCCTCTTATACAGGGCATTGTCCCATATGACAAAATTGATAGCTTTCAAATTAACAGTCCTCTTTTCTTTATGAGATAGGTGAGCATGACACTCATCATAAGTAAGGAAATGAGCAATATTTGAATACCACTCATTCATGGTGGAGACAAAGAGGACTATTGGCGTGTCATCTACTTCTATTTCTTCATGCCCTACTTCTTTGGGTTTGTTGTCAGCAATCAATTGGCAGAGGCCCCTTCCTCGTACAAGCTTCATTGATTTGATACTGAGATCAAACTCTTGGATTTTAGTAATCTAATTGCCCCTTTTGGTTCTAAACTCCTACTGAGTTAATATAGATTTGACTATGGTATCAAGAACCAAGGCAGTAGTGTGTGAATTGAAGATGTAAAAATAGAAGTGTTTTAATACCTTTACCATTGCATAAGCATGCTTCTCTATATTAGAATACTTTAGTTCATAATCTTTGAGAGGATAGTTCATGAATGATATGGGAGATTCCACATCTTCTTCGTTTTTTTGAATTAAAATTACTAAAAGTGTGTGCTTAGAAGCATAACTATACACTGTAAAATCCTTGGTATAATCTAGATAAACCAGAATTGGGGTGTGGACAATAGCTATCTTGATGTCTCAAAATGCCAATTTGCCTTCTTCAGTCCAGCTGAAAGTGGCCTTTCCCTTCATCGTGTTTACAATGTGACGAGTCTTCTCAGCAAACTCAGGGATGAATCTTCATAAAAAATTTACTTTTTCAAAGAAAGAGTGAACTGCAGTCTCACTCGTGGGCAGGGTAAGCTCCTGGATGGATTTGACTCTTTTTGAGTCAATCTTTATGCCTTCTCAAGCTACAATGTGTCCGAAAAATTTCCCTTTTATTACTCTAAAAATAGACTTCTTGGGATTTAGAGAAATGCCATTTTGGCAACAATGTTCCAACACTTGTTGCAAATGGCGCACATGATCAGGGTGATACTTGGAGAAGACGGTCAAGTCATCAAGGTATACCACAATGAACTTACCTATTTCATCTTTGAAAGCAAGGTTCATTGCTCTCTGAAAAGTGGCACCAACATTTATTAGGCCAAATGACATTTTTTGATATACAAAGGTGCCTTAAGGTGTGGTGAAGGCAGTCTCGTGCTGATCTGCTTCACCAACTTCAACTTGATTGTATCCTGAGAAGCCATCTAGAATTGATAACATTTTTGAACTGGTCACTGTCTGAAGAACTTGGTCCATGATGGGAAAATGATAGTTATCCTTTAAAGATGACTAATTCAAATTTTTGAAGTCCACGCAGAGGTAAATTTTGCCATTTTTTTCTCATAGGTACTATGTTGGCAATCCATGTGAAATGATAGATTAGAAAAATTATTCTAGCATTCAACATTTTCTATATTTTGGACAGAATAGTACCTGATATCTTCAGATTGTACTGCCTAGATTTTTGCTTGTAAGGCATCGAATCACTCTTGAGAGGAATTTTATGGTAAATTTCTTCAGGCTTGAGTGACTTCAGATCATCATAAAAGTACGCTAAAACATCTATGTACTAACGGAGTAGAGTAGTGAACTTGAACTTTTCTTTTTGAGTGCAACACTTCTCAATGTTCACCATCTTGGGATTTTTCTTGGTACCCAAATTTATCTGATCAAACTCTTGAGAGGAGCTTGAATCCATTTGTTGCTGTTTGATGAATCTGTCGTGCTTGTCAAACAAATTCTCAAGGAAAACCAATCCTTCAGAAATTTTATTCCCTTTAAGTTATAGGAATTCTTCACTTGCGTCTGAATTTGTTTTAAGGGTTGATTCACTACCTTCAAAGTGGAGCTGTTCGAAGCTACCTTTTTATTCTAAGAAGGCAATGATTTGGTTGTCACTATTAAATACTTGTCAATGATTGACATTGTCAGGCACAATTGGTTGAAAAACAAGTTTGATAGTGTGCCTATTTCTCTTAATATCTAGATGAAGAACTAGAAGAGTTGCTGAAACAACTAATGCATTTGCTCTGTCATTGAATTTTTTGGGCACTATAGAGATACTGAAAGCATCAAAGCTTTTGATTTGATTCCAAACCAGATTACGATAGTTGCACAATCTCTCATTTTTGGTTTGGTACAAGTTTCTCACCTGATAAACCAATAGCTCAACATCTCTTTTAGCATGAAGGAGTTTGATGCCCTTGTCTTGAGTGGTCTTCAATCTAAGCAGCAACGATTCATATTCAACAGTATTGTTGATGTTACTGAAGTAAAACTTGTATGAAGAAGGAATTTTTTTTTTTAAGGAGATATCAACACAATCTCAGCTCTTGAATTGGTAGAGGAACATCTACCATCAAATTTCAATATCCATACATCAGCAAAAGCTGACCTTACCTTAGATTTTTCTTCGTTTGGAGGGGAGGATTCTTCTATATTTGCACTGCGCTCTATCATGTCTTCTGCTGTTCTGTCTGAACCAATTTTCAAATTGTCACTTTGAAAAGTTTCATTAGTCACCACATGATCATGAGCATCCTCTGTAGTTAGGAAGTAATTACCCATGCCTGAAGACTCAAATAGAATTTGAGCTTCAAGCACTTATGTTTGAGTGACCACATATTTTACTTCCTTTTCAGGGAGCAATCTCTGCATAACGCCTTTGACTGAGATCCTTGTCTCAAACAGGTCCATGTTCAACTTGCCACCAACATTTTTGCAAAAATTTTGCCTAAGAATGCTCTTTTCCAAGAATGTTACAAATACAAATTAGGCATCCTTGATCTATCCCAACAATGACACTTATTTGTTCTCCATGGAGAAACATCTCCCAAATGTCTTGGTCAGTGTGAAACCAAGGGATTCAGCTACTTTGGTAGGCATGACATTGTCAGATGCACTTGAGTCTACGATGTAATTGTTTAGATGATGTCCATTTATCAGCAAGGAGACATAAAATGGTTTGGTCTTTTCGAGAACAGCAGGAGGAGCAATGACAAGGTTATTTTGGGTGACTGTGGGGGTTACCTTTGCAACAACTGGTCCTACAGGGATAGTTTTATTCCTTACACACTGAACCAACTTATCCAATTGCTTAGGGTTGGATTACATAAATTCAAATTCAGACATTTGAATTTTAGTTTTCTTGATATGGTTGACTATGTCAAATGTTTGAAATGAATTAAGAATGGGGAAATGTAGTTCATCCTTTTGGTTTTTAGGGGGGAAGGATTGATATGCAAAATTGAAGTTGAAGGTGGAGAAATGTTTGGGGTACTTACTCTTTTTGCAATCACCAGGTCCTTTCGCTAGAAAGGTAGAGAAGTTCCTTGTTTGGCAATTAAAATTGCAAGCTGAGCTCACTTCTCTATCTTTTCTTTATCAGCTTGCTGGGTTGATTGATTCTTGGACTAGGTGAAGACATCGTATGATCCCTCAATTGCTTTACCTTCACTTCTAGGTTCATCTTGGTAATTCAGGAAACTAATGTTGGAGTCACCAGCTAATTCTTCTTCTCCCTTTGTGAAGAGATTAGCATCATCTTTTGGGTTCAACTCAAGCTGGAAGGAGAAATTTGATTCTGCTTCAAGATATCCACCTGCTAAATTGGTTGGAAGTGCTTCAATGGCCAATTTCTTTTGAGGGGGAGGAAGACAATTTGGCTACCCTTGATTCCTAGCAGCATTGCCTTGGTATGACTGATTGGGGAATGTCCTACTTGGTATATCTTTGTATGAAGGGACAACTAACATCCCTTGTGCCATTTGCTTTCTAAGAGTAAGCAACTCATTTGCTAGCTTCTGCACCATTAGATCAGTGGTGCCTGTAGATGAATATTAAGAAGATGAAGAAGATTTATCTCTGTTAAGATCTCTTCTTATCTTTCTTATCAAGATAAAGTCATCTTCCACCTTAGTGGCCAAATCATGAGCAACAACAAGGTCTATGTGGCCAGCACGTCTCAGCAAAAAACTCACTTCAGGCAACTGTGAGTTGATGAAAAACATTTAAGGTTCTCAGATGTTGGCTGAGTAATTATGGGAATCCTATTCCTCAACTTGTCAAATTTGGCAATGAAGTCCTTCATAGGTTCATGAGGCTCTTTCTTCATCTATGTGAGTTGGGCTAGCAGGGCATGCACATCCTCTGCAAGCTTGAACCTTGCTTCCAACTTAGCTTTGAGAGTGTTCTAGTCAGTCACAGTCTGGACCTATAGATAATAATTACAGTCTGTAGCAACACTTTGCAATGTTTTCACAAATAGCTTGACTGCTAAGTCCTCATACTCTACACCTATCACACTGCAGGCTATGCTGAAGGCAGCAATGTATTCATCAGGATGAACTCTCCCATCACCAAAGAATTTGGAGAAATTTTTTCTTGAATTGTGTGGTAGCTCATGTAGAGGTGAAGTTAAATTGAGTAGGCCAAAAGAGTTACCCCAGGGGCCTTGGACTGCCGTGATTTTATTATGAAAAGGGGGGATAACAAATCTGGGTGGAGTATGTATAGGCAAAGCTCTAATAACAACAAAAAAAGAAGCTACTTTGTATTGGTGACCTGATAGTGGTAGGAGGAAGACTCATAGTTCGTTGAACTTGAAGTTGTGGAGGAAACAAATCAAAATTGCCCTGCTATACCAACTCAAAAATAGGGTCAACAACACCTTGGGCTCTTTGGCTTCTAGTATAGCATTGAGTTGCCAGATTGTAGAATAAAAATGGAAAAGAACTGGCCCTACTTCAGCTTGAAGCTTGAGTCTTCAAACAACTTGTTCTTCCCCAACGGAGTCACCAAAAAAATGTTGGCATGAAGCTGGCAGTGTTCTTTCCTACTTCACGTTGTTCCCCAACGATATGAAATGCTTCAATTTGAATAAACTAGAAAAGGACTAGAACTGCTCATCGATTCTCCAGCATCTTTGGTTTTGCAGCTCAGAGTATATAATGGAAATAAATAAGGCTGTAATGATAATGGATAAGACACAAGTGATGATTTAATCTGAAGCTTGAGGCTTCAAATTGTGCAAAATAGGTCTCTTCAACCACAACAAAGGAGATAGGTCGGCCAAATGTGCAGGTTTACCACATCAGAAGGGGACAAATCTCTCCTCTCATCAATGGGAGGTTCCTTATAAAATATGAGGAGCTATATACTATATGTATATGCAAAAAATAACACTCAGGGGTAGGACAAAACCATCCATCTTTTTTTTTCAGAGATGATGTTCACAAACAAAGGATAAATCTATGTGAAAACACTGAAGGCACTTCTCTTCTTCCAGAAGTGGTCTTACAACAAACAACATGAGTTCTTTTTGATAAGTAACAAGTAACTGGTGACAGGAGACATAGTAACTATTAGAAAAAGGTGTAGCACAAAGTCTCCACCTCGACTACCCAAGAGTGAAATATGAAGGATAATGGGGGCACAAAGTCATCCCAATATCTTTTACATAGAAACAAACAGAAAACACACTAAAGACAATGGTGGCAGTATAAAGTCTCTCCACAGTTGGCTTCATGACACCTTCCTGATTAATTTTACTAGTTCTGCTTGTTTCATCAAAATGGACAAGAACGCATTCAAAAAATAGACATAAGAATAATCTCCTAAATGACACAAGTTATTATAGCACAAAGTCTAGAAGTAACCTACTTTCTCATTCATAAAAAGAAATATGATCAACAATCGGAGCTCAAAGTCTCAGTGATCACCTCTCAATTTGGCAGCGTTTTTGCTTCTATAACCCAAAAGCTCTCCCTAGTGAAAAGAAGAGATTTACAATATATAGCAGCCCAAAAAGACTTTGTGCTTTGTTTCATATAATGACCCATGCTGTATTCAATGCCTTGAATGCATTTTTAGTTTTGTCAAGGGGCCATGATGAAACAAGCATCTGCCTTAACTATGACATGTCAATTCATCTCAAAATATCTTCTCTTCTATATAGGTCATCTGATCTTTCTCCCAATAGGTGCGCATCTGTCCCCTCGCTTTCCTGTCAAGGAAGAAAAATAGGCCGCAGCTTTTTAATGCTTATGAGCTCAGATGCCTACTTGGTGGACTATTCCACCTACTGGAAATAACTTCTACGTAGATATTTTTGGTCTTTCCCTCTTTCGTGTTGCGATTTGAGCTCTCGGGCTATCTTTTCCCTTTTTGCTGGCTCTTTCAGCTCCCTCTTTAGCTGGTTGCTGAGTTCACTATTGACTTTTGTCCTTTTCTAGCTTTGTCTCTTCCTAGTTTGGTCTTTTCCTAGAATTTGAGCTCTCGAAGCTATCTTCCCTGCTTTGCTGGCTCTTTGTGCTCTTCTCTCAGCGGTTCTTCCTTTTGGCCTTAAGGCCTTTGAATGCATTCAGGTTCGCGCTCAAGCCTTTAAAGATCAATGGTTTTTTCATTATCGTAAAGTTGATGTTCATGCGCCTGTCACCATTTGAAATCCAACAGCTAGTTTATTGCCCTGAATTTGATAGCTTCAGGGATGTCATCAAATGTCTGGATTCCAATGGCTAGTTCATGGTGACCAACTTTGACGTCCACGGGCCCGTCAGCCCTTGGTATATTCCTTCAGCTTTATTTCCTTCGGATTTCCTTTGACTGAGCTTAGTCTTTGAATCCTTTTGAAGGGTACTTGCCCTTCAGGGTCTTGAAAAAGGTTGATTTCCTGGTCGTAGAGAGCCCCCCACAAGGGTACCTGCCCTTTGGGGTTCTTCAAGTGGCCTTCTTCAAATCCTTCAGACAATTTGTCTGAAGGATTTATTTCCTTTGTCTTAGTCACTTCCCGCTTATTCCCTCAGTCTTTTTTTTGGGCAAATTCCTTTGGATAAAAGTCTGAAGGAATTCCTTCAGACTTTTTTTTGAAAGAATTCGTCTTGTCTTTTGCTTTAAACAAATCTAAAGGAATTCCAACTTTTCTGCCTTGGTCACGTTTCTGAAGAAAACCTTACCCTTTCAGCCTTTTTGGAATGGTCCATTTTTCTCATCACCTGCCCTTTGCAAGGGCTGTTTGATCTCCAAAATTGCCTTTCAAAAAAGTTACAAAGGTCCTTTTGGCACTTAAGTGCCCTCCGCAAAGGCACTTGTCCTTCGGGCTCTCTATCGGGCCTTTGATCATTTCTTTGAACAAAATGTTCAAAGGAATTCCTTCGGACCTTTTGTCTGAAGGATTTTACTTGTAAAATTTTGCCACAGAAAATCCCTCTGAAAGATATCTTTTTGTTCCATTTGCCCTCCGCAAGGGTACTTGCCCTTTGGGCTTTGGGACACCTTCCTTTGAACCTATCAATTGAATCGACCGATTTGAAATTGCCTTAGTGTTGGGAACTTTTTTCTTTCCTGCAGAGTCTATAGAAATTAGCATGCGGAGTTCGTAGAAATTAGCCTACGGAGTCTGTAGAAATAAGCCTGCAGAGTCCGTAGAAATCAACCTGCGGAGTCTGTATAAATAAGCCTACAGAGTCCATAGAAATCAACCTACAGAGTCCATAGAAATAAGCCTACAGAGTCCATAGAAATAGCCTGCAGAGTCTGTAGAAACAAGTCTGTAGAGTCCCTTAGTTGAAAAAGCTTGAATAATAGAAAATTTGAATACTCAGAACAATTTTTTGAGAAGGTAAAAGAGAATTTTGGCCTGCAGGACCAAAATAGTTCATATGTTGTCCCAAAAATGAGTGATAGATTTTGGGAACAACACACCCAACTATAGTAGAGCAAGTAACGAGTATAAAGTGTTAACCTTGTGGGCCTAGTGATGAGATTTTTAGTTGTAAGGAAGATTCATCAGATGAACATGTGTATCATCGATCCATATTGTCTCCATGTATTCCAATCTTAGAAAGAAAGGAGAACAATTTGATGGATGAGCATGTGACTTCTCTCAAGCCTAAGAATAAGAAGAAAAAAAACAAGAAGAATAAGGAGGAGGATTGTGAGGAGTTGTGTAACTCCTGGTTTCACACTATTCTAAAACATTGTGAAATAAGGTGTCTCTATCTATGCTTCTTAAGAGACCCCTTTAAGTAAAGAAGCAAGTGATGCTCTTCAAAAGGTGCTGAAAGTAGGAATGAGTGCTCCCAGTTGATGTTGTTGTGACAAGATGAGTCAAGTGCTATGAATATGGTGTTTGATGGGATAGAATGAGTATGCTAACAATGTGTTCATGGACTCTAGTTCCAAAGTCAAGATATGGAGACTTCCAAGTGGGAAGCAAGTATGGTTGCTCTGAGATCATAATATCAACCGATATAGAGATATGAGGATTGTTGATTGGTCTTTTTAGACCAATGCTATATTAATGTGTAAATGATCCTATGCTGAGTAATCCTGTATTAATTATTTGTAAGTCAGTAGAGCAAGGGGAAGCTAGATTGTTCAGTCTGTCAAGATCAAGAAGGCTCAGTTTAAAGGATCTTTTTTATGACCTGTGGTGGCAGATTTGAAAAATGCTCAAGTGGATGCTAGTTTATGCTACATAACAAAGAAAATATTGAGTTTTGAAGATGATAAGATGCATATACCATGGAGTTAGGGGGAGCTAACTTAGATAATCTGAATGGTTTGAGGAACCATGCATGATGTGAAAAGGAGCATATGTGAAAAGCTTTAGTCATAATTGAAAGAAAAGATGCCATCTGCTACAAATGTTGACTGAAGAAGGCTAAGATGATGACTTGATCAGACCAAGTTAGGTGCCTAGACAATGTACTAAATCGTCATGAATAAACAAAGTGAAAGCTTTGTAATTAATCAGATCCTACTTTTAGAGGACTATGTATGGAGACCTGTAAATGCTCAAGTGATGCAATGAGACAAAATTTGGGAGTAATAGCTCCTACATCACATCACATCACTAGATACTAGTGATAAGGCATGAATCCAGGGGGAACATTATTAACTCCTGGATTAAGAGTAAAGGTAGTATGGTGAGATAGATGTAGTCCCTTTGTTATGTGATAACAAAGGAGGAGACACAGATGTGCTGGCTCTAGATCATTATGCCTATTTATAGAGAGATATGTTGATTATTGATTGGTCTTTCAGACCAATGCTATATACATGATCTTTTGAGGAATAATGGAGCCAAAGGAATAAATTTGAATGTGTTTGAGTACAAATTAGGCAAATGTGCCTTTGCCCAAGAGGTAGTTTCTCTCAAAGTGCTCTAACCAGCCAGGTCCAAGGATCAGAACAACTAAACTAACAGTAAAGAAGCAGTCTATTTCATTATGATAAGGACTCTTTGTCATTAATGTCAAAGGGGGAGAAAGTAGAATGATGAAGGAATGAAGAAGGGTAGTCATTCTTAGGATGTTTTTCCATCAATGACTAAGGGGGGGATTGTTGGAAATTTGAGTGTCATGGTGTATACGGAAATTGCTATATGTAATATTGTCATTGCTGTCAAATGATGAATGCTCTATCAAACATTAATGATAAAGGTGTTGCGTTGCACAAACTTGTGGAGTAAATCAAGTTTTTAAGACTACTTGTCTTGTCTCTATCTTTTTAGTCAAGAATGTTGAGAAATACGAATGAGTCTTACCTCATGAGTTGATCAGGTTTTTCAAAAGATTAACTTCATTCAATTTTATAAGTTGAGCCGTGTCGAGAACCCAACTGGGTCAGGAGAGTGTAAATGAGGTTTGTGAACTTCAATTGATTTGACTCATAAAGTTTCACAATTAAAGCAATGCAGAGAATCCAACTGAGTCAAGACAGTGCAAATTGGGTTTATGAAGTGATTTTACTTATAAAATAAATAAAGAAAGGTCAAGAAACTGACTTGGTTTGGCAATGTAAATCAGGTCTGTGAAGTGATTCTACTTATAAAATAAGTAAAGCTATGTCAAGAACCTGAATGGGTTTAGGAGAGTTAATCATGTTTCTGAAATGACTTTACTTCTCTCATGTTTATAAGTTAAGCAGCCTCAAGAACCCGAATGGGTAAAGGAAGAGTTGATCGGGTTTCCAAAGTGACTTAACTTCTTTCAATCTTATAAGTCATGCAATGTGAAAAACCCAAATTGGTCTTGGAGAATTCTTTTGGAAAAATGTATGTCTTTGTCGGAAAAATTGTCCTAAACAAAATGCCAAAGGGATAGTTGCAAAAGTTCTGAAGGGATCTTTTCAAAAAGTTTGAAGGGTAAGTGGACCATTACAAAAGTTTTGAAGGGATCTTTTCAAAAATTCCAAAGGGTAAGTGGACTGTTCCAAAAGTTCTGAAGGGTAAGTGGACCATTGTAGAAAGTCCGAAGGGATCTTTTCAAAAAGTTTGAAGGGAAAGTGGATCATTGCGAAAGTTTTGAAGGGTAAGTGGACCATTGCAGAAAGTCCGAATGGATCTTTTCAAAAAGTTTGAAGGGTATGTGGACCCTTGCAGAAAAGCCGATGGGTAGTTTTTGAAAAAGCTGAAGGGTATGTGGACCCTTGCATAAAATATGAAGGGTACATTTTCAAAACCCTAAAGGGTATGTGTCCTAAACAAAAGTGCCGAAAAGGGAGCCAGACAAAAAGTTAGCAAAAATTGTCCCGAAGGGGACCCAAACAAAAAGTTTGCTGAAATTGTCCCGAAGGGGACATGTTAAAGTTCGAGTAAGTTTGAAGAGATCAATGAAGGGGAAGCAAATCAAAGATGCCAAAAGAAATGAGATGAAGTCAACATGTCGAAGGTTAATGATCTAGTTAACATAAAGAGCAAGCATCTTTGATGATCCAATGACACATATAAGTCAGGACTAAGAAGATCCAACAGAGTGACTG
The DNA here is from genome assembly GCA_037957365.1 of Torreya grandis. Lineage (NCBI taxonomy): Eukaryota > Viridiplantae > Streptophyta > Pinopsida > Cupressales > Taxaceae > Torreya > Torreya grandis. The sequence continues at coordinate 3,692,521 of JARHVA010000748.1, forward strand.
GATCCAAATCCTTTAAAGTGCTTGAAGGTTAATGCACAGTGGAAATTTAAAGACCAAACAAGTCCAGTAAGATCTATCAAAGTGAAAGCTCTCATGAATTCCATGACAAGTGAGATATAGTTAAATCTATCGAAGATTAATGTTTGACTAAAGTTATAGATCGAGTATATTTGAATAAACTGAAAGGAGTGAAAGTGATCTTGATATATAGGAAATAATGAGATGCAAAAAGAAGCTCGATAGGTAATAAAAGATCTCAAAATTGGAACGAAGAAAGAAATAAAAGGCTCACATTTCATATGTTCTAATGATCAGAGAAGGAATAGGTAGAACTGGTAATGAACTTGAGTCTACATAGAGCTCAAAATCAATCCTTGATTAAAGAAGTGACACAGTTATAACCAAAATCCAATAGTTGCCAAAAATAGAAAAGAGATTTGACCATTGCAATGTGATGCATGAACCGAGACATGGGAAAGAGCATAAATCAAAATCACTTTTAATGAGAACCAGTTAATTGCAACTGAAGTGTGAATGCAATTGGAAATAGAAAACCCTAAGCCCACATTTAATATGTTCTAATGGTCAGTAAAGGAATAGGTAGAACTAGTGATGAAATGGAGTCTACACAGAGCTCAAGATCAATACTCAATTAAAGAAATGACGTAGTTATGACCAACATCCAGTAGTTTCCAAAAATAGAAAAGAGATCTGACCATTGCAATGTGATGCATGAATCAAGACACGAGAAAGAGCATAAGTCAAAATCACTTTTAATGAGAACTGGTTAATTGCAGCTGAAGTGTGAATGCAATTGGAGATAAAAAAACCTAAGCTTCATTATCTATACATATATGACATCTTGAACATTGTAATGTACTTTTTGCCATCGCCGCTGCTGCTGTTATCACAATTTTGAGAGTGAGTCAAAAATTTTCGATTAGAGACATATGCAGATAGAGTAAAAGGCAAGAGAAAAAGGGGGAATGAAGTGTGCCTAAACAGAATATATTCATACATATGCAAATAAATAAAATGAGATGCTACTATTGTTGAAACTAAAAAGCACCATTAGAGAAAACTCAAAGGGTGTTAACTCAGAATGTATACAGATACAAAGTAAAAGATAATGGGACATAGAGTGAGGTAGAGAGGAAGAAAGAACACATAGATAATGTGCAGAGAGAAAGAAAAAACACAGAGAATGAGCAGTTACAAACTAGACTTGTAACAAAGAAACTAAACTAGATTCATTTGTGAATCTATCTTGTATGCTAGAGTTGTAGCTCCATAGTTTTGATTGGTTGGTGCCATGAGACAAACTGAGTTGGTGCTCAGTAAGGGGATTGAAGTCTCCTTAGGGTTAGTGCCCTTAAATCTTGTAACCAATAAGGTTAAACTGAGTTGGTGCTCAGTTAGGGGATTGGTATCTCCTAAGGATAGGTGTCCTTGAATGTAACTATTGTGGTTTTCCTATTGAGGTGATTTAACTGTGAGGTTGGATTAGAAAAATAGATTCTAGTAGCTACTCTCACCTTGGTTTTTCCCTTTGGGTTTTTCACGTATAAATTTGGAGTACTGTGCTTTTGTGTGTGTGTGCTCTCTACATTTATTCTTTGATATGCATATGTTTTTGTATCTTCTTTAAAAAGTTAGAGAACTAGTTTTTAGCTTATCTACAGATTCACCCCGCCCCTCTCAGTAGATAGTTGTGTTCAAAAATTGGTATTAGAGCCTAGGGTTACTTAGGAAGAAGCTTAATCAGCTCAGGTAGATCTTGGTTAGTGAACACAATAGCTAGTCATGAAGGATCCTCCTCAAACAAAACACTTCTCTTTGATGGATCTAACTATGCTTTTTGGATCATACGAATGGAAACATATCTATCCTCATTAGGATTTGATGTATGGATGTTTGTAGTAAATGGATATACAACACCTGTTGTAGCTCCTACTGATTAGGCTACCAAGAAGGCATATGAAAACAATGCCAAGTCAAATAATGCTATTCTTTGTGGACTGTCAAACTTAGATTTGGTCAAAGTTATGCATTGTCAAAGTGCAAAAGACATCTGAAACAAGTTAAAGAGCATCTATGAAGGAGATGAGAAGGTGAAGCAAGTCAAGATGAACACATACAAAGGACAGTTTGAGAGTCTCAAGATGAGTGAGGAAGAGAAGATTGCAAACTACCTCTTCAGGGTAGATGAGATTGTGAATGCTATCAAAGGACTTGGAGAAACAATAGACGAGTCAACTATTGTCAATAAGGTTTTGAGATCTCTATCATCAAGATACGACTTCAAAATCTTTGCAATAGAAGAATCAAGATATTTGGACAAGTTCACAGTCAACAATATGTATGTTTCCTTGTTTAGAAAATTTCTTCTAGGTATCATATCCATATGATGACTAATACTTCACATGGGTGGCAACCCATTTGGTAGATTACTTGTCAATTAATTATTTAAACATGTTTAGTAGCTCATTCACTTCACATGGAAGTGTCTTATCCTCTTATATGCTTATGTGCACACCTTACACTAGCTTGGTCATGAATAAGTATCATGCATTTTCTTGTGCCACCTTATTTAGGAACTCCTTCCCTAAGACCATCAATGTGTGTGCATAAATGTTACACCCTTCATCTTCCTTATCTATTAAAAAAAATCAAAATGGACTTAAGTTTATGCTTTTCCAAGAAAGATATATTTTCCCATCCATCGTGTATACCCTTTCTATCAAAATATCATGTTCTACCTAAAATTACATGGCACATATCTGTCATCATCACATCAAACCAAACTTCATCTCTACCACTTATCTATAATTTCATAAGGCACTATTTGTTTACTAATATATGATTTATTTATTTTAATGATGACACCTTCTCAGGGTTTGAGTGTGCCACCTTATTAAAACACAAATTTTATACCATATCACAAGAGGCCAAATTGTCTATGCTGCCACTATCCACAATCAACTTATAATACTTGCGTTATGATTTACAAAATGTTCAAAATATAATATTTCTCTATGTTGTTTCATTATCCACCTTTTTCAGCTTTAGTAACATCCTCTTCATCTTGAGAGTTTCTTTACACTCAAGCCATTCTAGATTTTATGTTAATCCAATGGAATTTTCATCTCCATGCATGACATGTGCCCCCAATTTTGATCTTATTCTAATTTCATTAAGTACCTAAGGAAATTCACATGGTTTATGTCCAGAATTCCAATATTTGAAACATGTTCTTGGGAATGTTTTCCCTCTTCCTCTACAAAACCCTACACCCTTTAGATGGGTAAGATCTACCTCATCACACATAACCTTTCTCTTCATCGCACATATCACCTTTTTTGTACACATTGGCATTGCTGCACATATCAGTGTTCTTTCCACTTCTTTGTTGGTTTTTGTTAGTGCTGCTTGATCAACTCCACGTTCAGACCTTATTTTTTCACGCATGTTACTCTATTTTTTATGTGAAAACTTATTCTCATATTTATGAGATAATTGTTAAGCTTCCTCAAAAATTTGAATCTAAGACATGCTTAGATCTTCTTGGATTCTAAATCTCAATCCATTCATATATCTTATTAATTTATTTTGACCAACTTCAAAATGACTAGATATGATAGTGATTAAAGGATTTATGTCAAGATCATCATTAAATAACATTGAAAATAAATAAATAAAGCAAACATGAAGTAATATTACCTCACAAATGATCAAGCCACAAAATGTGAGATATAAGTTTTGAATTTTGAAACTGAACTAATCGGAAAAACCCACGTGAATATTAAGAAGAATTGTCAATAATTTTCACAATAAAAGCTTAGAATCAATAAGAAGAGAGAAGAGGAGATAGTTTCAAGTGAAGAAAAGAAGAGATGGTTCTTTAAATAGAACAAGAGGAAGGATGAGGGAGTTACTAAGAATCTCATCATGATCTCACAAGGCCTCCTTAGTGTGTGCCATATTTCTTATTCTACAAAAAGTGAAGGGAGGCATGTGACATGTGTTGGGATGAGTCTTGTGCAAGTAATTCTAATATTCCTATAAAAGAACAAAAGAGGTGAGAGACACCTAATAAAATCTAGATTTATGTGAATTTAAATTTACATAAATATAACACCTACACACACCTAAGACATAGGAAAGATAAAAGTGAATTAAATTAATATAATATCCAACACTCTCACTTAAGATTAATTTGGGGTTACAAAAGTGGAGAAAATATTTATAAATAAGGAAAGAAGTTGACATTACATAAATTTCCTCTTTATTTACAATTTCTTTCAAGACATATTACAAGGATTACAAGTTGAGAGAAGAAAGAAGTAGGTGTCACCAAGAATAATTCTAAGGTGGAGGTGTGATCATAAATAATTACCAAGAATCGTTGTGGAAAATAAACATGGTCAATTCATTGTGGAACAAGACCAATAAAAGGAGATGGAAAACATTGATCCACAAAAACCTGAAAAATATAGATGCTAACACCAAATCTTCAGGTTAAGATAAAAAGTAAGCCATAAAATAGAATCTACATTCAATTTAAAAAATAGATTTAAGAATAGAAAAGAGACAATTTTCAAAGTGCTTAAACCTACACGGGTAAAAGGAAGTTATTCAAAACATAACAAGAAACATATATGCAAATTTGATAAAATATTATGCATTTACAAAAACTCCAAAAATAAAGGCATTTGTTCTTGAAAAATCTTTTTCTTTAGTTTTGAGTTAGAATTGTGGTCTTCTAACTATATAATTTTTCTTTGGTTTTGAGTTATACTTGCAGTCTTTTTTGTCATTTTTATTGTGTGACTTATAATTATCTTTGCTATTTTTTTTGGGTGTTTAAATACAAAAGTATGTTTCATTGGTTTATAGACTATCAAATTAAATTAACTTTTGTTCTTCTTAATGCAACAAAGTAAAAAATAAATTAAATGTCAATTGAACAACTAATGTAGGAATAACACGTTGTGAATGAACATTTGTAATGAAAGGCTAAAAAGGTCTAGGTAAACACTTTTTCATAGTAGTATGAAATAAATGCAAATATAAAATTTTAACACTCAAACCAAATAATTGTAAATGCAATGAATGGACTTTTGTCAAAAAATCATCCGTAATTTTAAAATTAATATTGCAAATCTGAAAGTTAAATTTTAATTTTTTAAATTTATTCACAACATCATAAATAGATTTCAGTTTTGACCAAGCATCAGATGCAACACATGAAATTCGGGGGTCATAGCCATACCACACCCAAGTCCTATTTTTTTTGTTTGCTTTTTCTTGAACATTGGTGGCAACTTTTTCATTGGGTTTGGGGTACTTACCATCTACGACACGAGCTAAGTGTTTAAACATGAAAATATATTATATGTGTAATTTTTATAAATGATAATTAGTTGAGTTGAATTTAAATTTAAGTAAAAATTGAATCATTATGCCACAAAAGATCACTTGAACCTGAAAATCAAGAATGAAACAAAAAACCCCAATACACTTAAAAAGGTGTAGTAGATGGATCAAAAGGCCCAAGAAGATGATTAAGATATATAGCTAAGACAATAATAAAACTTAAAGGAAAAAAAATCCCAGTTTTAGAAGTTTTAAGTTGGATGCACAACAATAATTTTAAGTTTGATGGTTATAAAGGTTAAAAAATAGATTTAATTCTTGCAAAAAAATATTTCAAAATTAAATCAATTAGGCAGTAAAACATATAAAAAGAAAGTTTTGATTTGCATTTGAATGTTTTTGAAAAAAAAGGTTAAGAGTTTTAAAACTTGATTCGGAATTAAAGACAATCCACATAACTCAAATCAATTAACTTGAAAATAAAAACCATGAAGTGTTTTTAAATAAAGCCAAGCTTATTAGTTGTTTTGACTAAAACAGAAAAGCGAACCTCACAATTAAAAAAATCTTATTCCTGAGGGCTCGTTGTTAGTTTGCCCTTGCTTGGCTTTGACTGACCTGCGAGGGGTTTGTGAGGGCTGGTGGCATGTTTTGACCGATCACTTTATTGTATAACTTTCAATTTTTTAATTTTGATAATAAAGATTTCTGAAGCGTTCCAATAGTAAAAGCTTATTCTTATTTTAAAAAAATGTTTTTTTAAAGTGTTATACAAATTAATATGAATGTAATCCCACACCAGTACCAAACTACTCTTTTTTCAAAGAATTAAAAACTGTAAAACTTGTTATGCATATGAAACAAAGAGAAAAACGCCCCCTTTGAGATAACTTTAAGAAATAAAAGATTTGATGCATTGTTGCAATTATAGATTTTTTAATATAATATTTGATATATAAAGAAAACAAATGAGATAAATAATTTAAACCCATATTGAAATATAATGAGTATTGCACTGCATCAAGAGGAAGGATGAGGGAATTACTAAAGATCCCTCTCCTCCTCTCTCTTCACTCTCCTAAGATCCCTCTTATGGAATTGTGTTTTTGCAATATGAGTATTGAGATTCTTAGTGAAGAGAGAGGAGGAGATGGATCTTGAAATATAAAAAGAGGAATGATGAGGGAGTTACTAAGAATCTCATCATGACCTTCTAAGACATTCTTAGTATGTGCCAAATATCCTATCCCCCAAAAGGTGAAGGAAAGTATGTGACATGTGTGGGGAGGAGTTACTTGTGCAAATAACTCCAATATTCTTACAAAAGGACAAAAGAGGTGAGAGACACCTCATAATATGGATCTATGTCAAATGAAAATTTACATAAATATAAAACCTACACACACCTAAAGACCTAGAAAAGATAAAAGTGAACCCAATTAAGATTTTATATAGTTATTCTCTATAATTCTTAAAAATCAGCTCATTTTGCCTTAGGTTCTGCAATATTTTGAACAAATCCATTTGGTTTTCATAAGTTCAAAAATTAACTTTCATTTGGTGACCATTATGTCCCAGTTTTTAATCTTCTCATTTCCTCTTCTTTTTTCATTCTAAACCTCCTTCCACATATATGTCATTAAAATAAAAATATTCCTTAATATTTGTGAGCCAATCAATGAAATATTTAGGATTCAAAGTTTCCAAAAACATGGTACATCCACCTTTAGTGCCTTATCTATTCTATGAGATAGCTCTCAAGAGTCTAGTTTCACCCAAATCTATGTGCACTCCCTCATCTTCATATTTTCCCTCACCTTCTATGTGCTACTATTATTTTTAAATTTCACTCTGATAATATCTTATTATGCAACATCAACTTATATCTTCATCCAAAATGTGTCATCATGTTTTCACAAGTCATGAAACATCTAAGCCTTCATAACGTCTCCTAGCTAGGTCTATTGCTACTTTTCATCCTCTACCAAACATTTTTCTTGGTATAATCTTACCTTCTTAGTTATAAATTCTAGTGTTTCAAGATCTTAGATCAAATACCTATGTATGTAACCTCACTCTTCACATGCCAAAATGTTCAAATCATTTATCTAATACCATTAGATAGAGTCATAGGGATGGGATTTCTAAAGAATAAAATTCCTAATCTAATAGATAGATGAACACACACAAATACATTTGAAAACACAAGGGCTTTGGTCATATATTAATGTAAACAAATATTTTAGTAAATATATATGCACATGGCAGCTACAATCAAATCACAAACTATAATATGCAAGCTTAAATAATGGAGTCTCTTAGAATTCCATTCTTTACATAGACTACTAGAATCAACATCTCTCTATAATTTCTTCTTCATATGAGCTCTCTATCATCATAAGACGAGGTCTCTTATCTCATAGTAATTGTTAAAATGCTTTCCCAAACATACCTTTATATAGGCTCCTCCATATGCTCATTTTCAAGAGAGATTCATGCAAGTGTTTTAGAAATCTACCATGTGTTACCAAGGGTTACTTCCTGCTACCTAAAGTATAGACAATTGACATGTGCCCTTAGAGTCTATATCTAATAATATTAGATAAAAATATTTATTCCAAAGTGTTTGGAGTCAACCTTTTCATAGTTGTGAATTTTTTTCCCATGCACCAATTTTTATTTGCACGATCCTTTCTATTTATGTTTTTTTTATGATAGTACCTTTATGCGTGATTGTGTAAGTCTCTACATGAATCTAATATCTGTATATGCTATGATGAAATGTGTTCTATGGTTATTTATATCGTGCTAAGTGTTTGCCTCTATTTTTTATACACAATATGACCTTTCACTCAATAATATTCATGTAGTTGTGCATTAGGTGTTTCTCTACATGGATCGATGCAAAACAATGCTCCCTTATGTAGACACATAAATATCGTTATATGTACTTGATAATATTAATTATTGACACACCCTAAACCACATGACTTGCATCCAAATACATGAATCTTATGTTCTATTCCTCTAATCCATTTATCTATATGTGAGCTTGCCCCTTTATTTTCTATCACTAGTACATACAAATTTCAAAATCAAATGTTCAAATTGCTTAATATCACCCTCAGACTGTCTCCTCAAAATAACTATCCATGATATTCTAAGACAAGTTTATGATAGGAAGATAGGGGTGATTTCACACTCTTGTTCACCTAAGGTGGCTACATCTTGCACCAAATCAATCCTAGTTTCCAAAGTTCAAATCAATATTCTAGGTCTTCGTACATGTTTCATAAGTTGAGCTAAATAAAATTATTAAAAAGGTGTAACACACAAAATTTAAAACTTTAAACTAATAAACCAAACAATGCCAATTCACTTCCTATTCTAAATTCAACCTAGAACCTTAGATATAGCTCTAAAATAAGAAAACACATTATAACTTCACCTATCAACCAATGAAGATATCTTCTTTGCTAACTTGGATGTGGTCTTGCAAATTTGTATGTGGATACTCAAAGTGAAGTGTCCAATGCAAGGAGAATTTTAGTAGCATAACGGTGGATGAATTTGATCTCAAGAGGATGCACAATGATAATTCAATAGCAATTTGATATCTTGACGATGGATGTAATTTGATAGAAATCCAAGATAATAATTTAGGATGATACTTGTAATGGAGGAAGGAATGTCAATTTATAGGCATCCAGATGAGAAAATTGATGGATATGATAAATTTGGATTTATTTGATATATTGATTTTGGATGATTGAATTCAAGTCCTCATTCAAATGAGGAAGATTGATTCTTTAACCAATTTATAAATATGGGGAAACTAGTTGGGTCATTGAATGAGTTGGTCAAATGAATTAACAAAGTTATTTTCATGTTTTTAGGAAATTTGAAAGATTATATGAATGCATCAAGGTAGTTGGATGATTCACCAAGTTATTTGAATGTCTCAAGGAGTTAGTTGGATGACTCAACACCTTGGGTAAGAGAATTGGAGAAATGGTTGAATGACTCAACCTCTTGGTTGGAAATAATTGAGGAGGTGGTTTGTGACTTAGAATTTGGAAATTTAATTAGCTTTGTTTAATTATTTATGGAATTACATATGAATAATTAATTATAAATGGATTAGATAATTAGTATTGATTAATTAACTATTTGAATTATGGTGAGAATGATGTTAGTTGACTAGGATAAAATCCAGATATTGGATGACAATTGAGTTAGTAAAGAATAATGGTAATTGTGTCGATATATATCAAATTTAATTACGACACTAATGTTGCAGAATTTAGTTATCTACATTTTCCCATCTTTGAAAGGGTAATCTGAATAGAAGAAGCAACAAATTTTCAAAAAATGAAGAAAGTTAGAAGGGATACAAGAGCAAAAGGGTATCTAAAGTGCTTGATTAGTTAAATGATGATGTAATGAGTTAGTTATGGATGATGCCCCTTCGAGAGGTTATGCTAGGATGAAGGACATAGATGGGCTCTCAAAAATGAAAGGAAGGGAGCAAAAAGTAAGAATCAAGGGGTGGGTGATGAATGAAGAGGGCTTGGGATACAACAGGATGTGATGAATGGATAAGAGGATGATGATAGTATGGATGTTATGGATGAATGAGATTAACCCATGAATGTAATTAACCAATTTGAGCTAATGCTTCACACATTGATTGGATTTGATGATGGATTATTTTTCCTTGAGTAATGATATATGTAAGGAGTGGATTGGGAATGATTTATCCCAAGATAAGTTGCATGCTTTGATATGCCCCAAACAATGATATATGCAAGAAGGTATATTTGGGAGCAACATATCTCGTTGAAAAGCTATGAGCTTGGATTAGATGGATTGTTTAATTTAGTTGATAGATACATAAACAAAACTGAATAAGTTAACTGACTACACAGATTAATGATGATTGATCACATGATTGGATGACATGGATTTAGTAGGCTATTTGTAGATATAGGTGATTATGTGATGTATGGCTTAGCATTCTTGCTAGATTATTGATGAAGAACACTTAGTCATTTATGATGGATGTTGAGTTAGATATTAGTTTAGGATTGAATTTTTATAAATAAATGTGGATGAAATGATATGTGTTGACGTAATAAGAAATGGATCAATTGTTGCTAATATTGCATAGATTTTTAAATGTTTGAGCAACCTTATTTTTATTATATCATGTGACATGATATATCATGATATGAAAAACCATGATGTCTCATTGTCATATGTCATAGGACTGATATAGACACAAGTGCATGGTAGGATGCACCATGATAACACTATTTTAATACGCATAAGGACTGACTCACGAAATTCTACAAGAAAAGTAAATAGATAAATAGTCACACCCAAAAACACAAGTAAATTGATGTCCTACATCAAGTTAAAAACCTTGTTGGTTAGTGATTGATGGTAATAGGTTGATTTTACCCTAGGAAATGATATATGGAAGGGGGTTTGATTGGGAATGATATATCTCGAAAAAGATGCAAGCTTTGATGTGCCCCAACCAATGATATATGCAAGAGGGCATATATGGGAGGGATATATCTTGTTGAAAAGCTAAAAGCTTGGATTGGATGGATGGTTTGATTGATTGATTAAGGATTTTAATAGGATTTAGGATAAGAAAAATGTTTTTTGGATTGTGTGGCTTTTCTATTTTTGGATTTTTTAATGTTTTTGGATTTTTGAGGATTTTATAAATGTTTTTGGATTTTATGGGACACACACACACACACACACACACACACACACACACACACACACACACACACACACACACACACACACACACACACAGATTGACATATAAACTATATATAAAGGGGAAAATCGTACTAGCACTTAGGAATGAAAATTATTGGGGGATGATTATGAATGGAAGAATGAATTTCCAAGGATTATGCTAAGTCGAAGTCATGCACTTGAGATTCATGATATAATGCTAATATGTGTGGTGATGTGGAATTATGAAAATGTGTGTGATGATGTGGATGTACCAAGATTTTTTCCAAAACATGTGTAATTATCTCTTACACAAGAAAAACACAAGACCAAGCTAGATACATTGGTGAGGAGTGGATACCTTAGTGAAATTGATGGTTAGGATGACTTAGGCTTAGATGGATGAAATGGGGATGCAACCAAGTTTAAGCGAGGTGATGATGTATGGAATTGTTAAGGGATTAAAGATAGGGTTAGGGATGAAAGATAAATTTACAAGGACTACGGTGCGTGAGAACCGTGTGCCTTAGCCATTGAGGTGCCATTTTGAAGATATACCAAGATGTTTCTAAGAACATGTCTCTATATCTTTTACACTTCCTTATCAAGGTCAAAATCAAGAAGTAGGATGATGGTAAGGATTGGATGGATACAGATGTGTTTGAGTGAGTTAGGAGTGGTAAGGGTGGTGAGTATGGTTGAGGGTGGGTAATGGTGGTTTAAGATTGAACAGATAAGGATGGAAATTCTTAAATGGATAAGGATGGTAAAGTTAGTTTTATATGGATGATATTTAGATAAGTTTAGATATAAATATTTGCATGGATGGATATTTTGGGATTGAATAAAGTGATAAAAATTGGATGGACTCATATTGCCTAGATAAGGATGGTTTAAGATTCATCGAATTGAGATGGAATGGGTTTTCCCCAAGTGTAGGGTACTTATAGGCAACGAGTTTTATGCATGATGTCAAGAAATCATTTTCATCATGGTACTTACCCAAGGTGTAATAGGAATGGTTTTTACACGATGATATTTATTTTAGGTAGCAACATTGGACCATTCAAGGATGTACTCCGAAGATGTCTTTAGGAACTTTGTTGATTTCTAAGTTGGTTTCATCCAAATTTATCAAGATATCATCATAGCCCCTCTAATATAAGGTGATACCAAGGATGGTAAAGTGGAAGGTGCATTGGATGAAATATGTGTTTGAGTGTATGAAGGATTTGGAGGGATCATGTGATTATGATGTGAAGGGGGATTGGGACCAATGATCTCACATTCTGCAAGACTAAGAGTAGTCACAAGTTGGATGATTTGAGGATTTATGCTTCGACAGTGTCTTTAACAAGAAATATAAAGTCATCCAAAAACCGCGCTAGTGTAATAAGAGGATTGAGTTATTCATCCATTGGTGCCTTTGAAAGGTTTTCACTAGCATAATATTCATGATTTTTTGGAGTTAGATTTTTATTTCCCAGTAGTGCTTTAAGGAGGTTTTCACTAAGGACATGGATTTTTGATTTTTATTATTCTCTCAATTACAATTTTGATTTTGATTATCTAATAGTGCCTCAAATAGGTTTTCACTATGGGATGATGATTTTAGATTTTTATTTGATGAATTTTAAGATTCATGTTGATTGAAAAACACTCGTTGTTCCCCAAAATATGTTGATGTTTCTTCATGCTCTTCTAGTCAGATGTTAGTCATGAATTGTGTGATTATTATGAAAGAAGGTGGTATGTAATTTTTTCAGTCCCAATTTACAAGTGCAAGAGATTGAATATAAATATGGGAGGAAGGATTGGTGGTTTCAATAAAAATATTGGTGTCAACACGATCCTTATAGGAACCATGAACAAAGTTTATTGCAATGTTGGATGAGGCTTCCTTAGAAACTGTGAAAGTGTCGCTATCATATTTATGTGTATTTACAAATGGTTTGTAGCTAATGTAATTGGATCCTTTGTTGATATTGAAATGAATGGGTTCTAGTATTCCTTCCTCATGTATGCCAAGTACTCTACCTTGGTAGTTGATGTTTTTTTAGGATTCTACATGCTATAGGATATTTGCTACTTTGGAAGTAGGATGCTAAATTGTCAGTTTATAGGAAGGGGTTATTGGAGACTTTGATTTATTCTTCTGTAAGAAGGATAGATTTGGAAAATGATGTCATGCCAAACTAGTAAATTGTTGGTTCTATTTTTTTTGGGGATATGATTATCATTTCTGGCAGTAGAGATGAGAGGCTATGCCACATGGAGGAAATTTTAGATGTTGTTGTCTATAAGTATCTTCATTACTTAAGGTGTGGTGCTAGTGGATTTGATATGTTATGAGTGTTTGGGTGATGTGCCAGTGGGGGTAGTTTTGTTGGTTGGAGGATGAATGGTCAAATATTTTAAGTATATCATGTTGGTCAAAGGTTTAAAGTATGTCATCTGAGTCAAAGATGGGTGTATCTAAGGTGGGATGGTCAAATCTAATTTGACCAAATATGGTTTCATCAATGATGGGTTAGTAATAGGTAGGTTCATTAAAGCTTGTAGGTAATCCATGATGATCAAATATTAGTTGGTCAACCATAGATTGGTTGGAAATGGGTGTATTAAGGATTGGTGGACCAAGGAATACTTGTTCAACAAGGAGTGGGTTTGCTCTAGGTTGGTTATATTGATCTTGATTTGGAAAAGGTGTAATTTGATTGTGTTATAGAAAAGGCTCTTCACATATCCCAAATTAATGATTCTTGGATATGAGTGAAACTTGGTTATTCAAATAATGATGTTCCTTTGAAGAGTGATGTTAGGGTATATTTTCATTATTATTGTTTAGGATCCTAGTTGATGGTGGAAATGTGATTTTTCATGTGTTGGACATGTTTGAAGACAACACCAAATGAATGGGTGGAATTTTTGGAGTTGATATTTTTGGTTTAGTTTTGACCTTGCTTTATTTGGGAATGATATTGGTCATGTTTTAGAAAGGGATCTTGGTATATCCCTAAATTTTGGTTGTTGGATGTAGATGCACTATTCTCTATTTCTATGTCACCATGATAAATCAAAATTTAAACATAGTTTTTGAGTTTCATACATCTATTGGTGGAGCGACCTTTAAATTTACGGCATTCAAAACATTATGTTCTTTATATAAAGTAATCTTGGGAAAATTTTCATCAAAGGGTTTGATATTTGAGAATATGATCATGTTAGTGGCTACTAACATATGACAAACTAATTCAAAAGATTCTCCCAAAGGAGTATAAGTCATCCATTTTGTTTCTTATCTAGGTTGATCCCTAGGTATAATGATGTTGGGGGTAGATTTAACATTTTAAACATATTTGGCATCTGTAAAACCATCACCCATGCTGTTATTGTTATTATACAGAACTTTGGCTTGTCAATTTGGGTATGTGTTTGCTTATCCTTATGAAAAATATTGACAAGACCTTGGGTGATAAACACTCTTTTTATTTGAACTCTTTTTAAAACAAGTTCATGAAAGGAATTGGCATAAAGAACTTGGAGGTCATAGGCCATCTCTAGGTTGAGATTATCTATGAAAATGGCTATGATTTGTTTCTCAGGGATTGACTACGCAAACATAATTACTAAGGCATGCCATCTTTGTAAAAAGAGGACAAAATTTATCCATTTCATTTTTTGGTGTTGCATATTTCTAGCATGGTCAACTCATGTTATCTGTTGTATGATAAGTGTGTAAAAATTATCTCAGAGAGATGCAAATTGTAGTGACTAACCCTTTGGGTAGATGTAAGGACCATTATAGAGCTTGACCACATAAATTGTGTGGGAAAATCCTAAGAAAATATTTATTACTATAGGTGACTTCTTTACAAGCCATGCATAATTATTTGATATGTTGTCTATGATAACATTTCCCTTTGTATTTATCAAACTTTGGAAGTTTGAATTAAAGGTTGAAAGACACTTTCATCATGTTTATATCAAAGGGGTACAGACATAGTTTTTCAAACCCAATTCTTTTCTTTGGGATTGGCTCACATATTGTAATCATTAGATAACATACTTCATAGTTTTCCATTATTGTACAAACAATGTGTCTTTGAGTGGTGAAGATGATGATTGACCTTGATTGGTTTGGGATGACCCTAAGGTTTGATTGGCAGTGTTTTGCCGATTGTTTGATTAATTTTTGTTTTTTTTGGATTTGGAGTCTGAAGGATTTATATTGGATTGAATATCTACAAATGATTGAATCAATATCTAGATACCTATAGACATAACAAGTTGTTAGTTTGATTTGGATTGGTTTTCTAGAATTGACTTTCTTTTATCAACATGGATGTGGTAAACATGCTTTGGATTTTCATTAGTGGGATCTAAGATTGCCTTATTGTTACCTAGGGAATGTTTAGGTGGATTTCTATCATGCTTAGGATGGAGTTTATCCCCCATACTAATGAGGTGTGTAAGTTCTCATGATTTAAATCTAGGGGTAGCTTAGCTCCCATTTCTAGAAGATGTAGCAAGGATCGATCATTGTTTGTAAGGAGGTAGTTACTGACTTAGACAAGGGATTCCTTAGGAAAATAATTTGAGGCATATTCACTCTGGTTAGTGTTGTTCCCAAAATCCATCACTTATTTTTGTGGACAACATGTCGACCATTTTCGGTCCTGCAGGCCAAAATGGTCTCTTTCTTTCTTTCAAAATGTTTAGAGCAGTTAAGTTTTTTAAATAATCAAGCCTTTTTAGCTAAGGAAATCATAGGTTTAACAGGCGGGTTTTCTCAAAGGTAAGTTCAAAACACTTGAGGCATTTCTTAAGTGTTTTGAGGATGGTTCAACGCTGAGGTTTAATCAAAAAACTTAATGGCGGGGTTTAAAAAATTGGAATGAACCATTGAACCGTTGAACCATTGAACCCTGACTTTGAAAGGTTCAAAGTTTCAACGAGTTCAATGGACTCAAAGAATAAAAGGATTCAAAGAGTTCGAAGCTTCAATGGATTCAAAGAGTTAGAATGAACTGATGAACCATTAAACTTTGAAATGTTTAAAGGTTCAAAGGGTTCAACGAGTTCGAAGGGTTCAAAGTTCAAAGTTCGAGCAGAAGCTTCGAGCGAATGGATGAAGTGGAAGATTCTAGAAAAAATTTCAACCAAATATTTCAAAGAATTGGTTCAATGATGCCTTGAGCGCATAAAATAAAACTAAGTGAATGCGGCCCTTTACAAAACATTGAATCGCCAAACTGTTGAACTTTGAACCATTGAACCATTGAACCAAAAGAGTTCAAGGTTCAAGGTTCAAAGTGGTTCAAGTGACCGGTGATGTCCCTATGGACATCAAATTTAGGGTGGTGAAATAACCATTGATTTTAAAAAAAGAGCGCATACCTGAGAACTAACTCAGTTACTAGCCAAGAAAGGAGCCGAAGGCGCCAGTAGAAAGCGAGAAGATAGCCCTGAGAGCTCAGATCACTAGGAAGAGACACAATGTAGCAAAGAAAGAGGGAACGACTATAGAAAATACAAAAATATCTACAGAGGAGTTATTCTAGTAGGTGGAACAATTCACCAGGTGGACCTCAGAGAACATAAACATTCAATGGTGTGGCGTATTTTTCTTCATTAAGTAAAGGCGAATAGACAGCCGTGTAAGCATCATAAAGAAGACCAGGCAACCCATGCTTAGGAGAAGATATTTGAGATGATTTAGAATGCTAAAGTTAAGGCCGATAACCTGTTCTAGCATGGCCCTTTCATAGAATATTCAATGCATTCAATGCAGCATGAGCCATTTCATGAAAACAAGCACCCAAGTCTTTTTTTGGATGCTATATATTGTAATCTCTCATTTTGTAGAGGGGAGATCTCTCGGTTATTAGAAGCGAAGCTCTGTCTAAATTGAAAGGCATTCTTGAGACTTTGAGCTCAGACTATTAATTATATTTTTTTAAGTGAATGAGAAATCAAGTGACCGTTTAGACTTTGTGTTGAAATAGCTTGTGTTATCTAGGAAATCGTTCTTATATCTTTTTCTTAAATAAAGTCTTATCTATTTAATCAAATAAGTAGAACAAGTGGAAATAAGCTGGAAGATGTCTTGAAACTGACTGTGAGAGACTTTGTGCTGCCATAATTGTCTTCAGTCTATGTTTTATGTAAATGATACTGGAGAGACTTTGAGCTCCCCTTATCCTTCATAATATTTTATTCTGTTATAGTTTTAGGTGGAGACTTTGGGCTACACTTCATTCTACGGTTTCTTTGTCCTCAATCAGTGGGAGAAACAATGAAAGACTTTGTGCTTTCGTGGATTTTTTGTGGTTACAGTTACTACCCAAGAAAAATTCTTATTGTTTGTTGAGTATCATTTTTGAAAGAAGAGAAGTGCCTTCAGTAATTACACCAAAATTCTCCTCTATTTTGTGAACATCATCTCTGAAAAAAGAGAGATGGATGGTATGATTTCACCCCTGTGTCTATTTTTAGCTTATATTAGTATTATATAGTTATAAGAAACCTCCCTTTGTTGAGAGGAGAGATTTGTTTCATTCTGGCTGTGGTCACCACATCCATTTTATCTTATAAATCTCCTTACGCTGTGGTTGATATAACCATTTTACCATGAACTAGTTGATGACAAAATATTCACCCAATAGTTTTTGGTGACTCCGTTGGAGAAGAACAAGCAGTTTGAAGCCTCAAGCTTCAAATTGAAGCAGTTTTAATTTTTTTAATTTCCATTTCACACTCTAGCCGATCCACTGTATACGAGAAACCAGAGAGATCGAGGTATTGTTGACCCTATATTTGAGTTGGTGCAGCTAAGTAATTTTGATCTTTTTCCTCCACCATCTCGCCTTCAGTGAACCAGGAGTTTTCCTCCTACCAATGTTAGGTCCCCAATACCAGGCAAAGCTTCTCTTTTCTCTGCTAGTAGAGCTTTGTCTATACATATCCCATAGAGATTTGTTATCCCTCCTTTCAACAGTCATATCATGGCAGCTCAAGGCCCCTGGAGTAATACTTTTGGTCCTCTGAATCTAACCCCACCTTTACATGAACTACCCTGTAGTTCAAGAAAGAATTTTTCTAAGTTCTATGGTGGTGGGAGAGTTCATTTTGATGAAAATATTGCAGCCTTTTGCATATCCTGTGGTGTGATAGGCATTGAATATGAAGACATAGCAATCAGACTATTTGTAGAAACATTGCAAGGTTTTACTGCAGACTAGTTTTATCATTTGCAAGCACAAACAGTGACTGACTAAAACACTCTCAAGGCTAAGTTCGAGGCTAGATTCAAACTTGTAGAAGATGCACATGCCCTGTTAGCTCAGCTTACACAAATGAAGAAGGAGCCTCATGAACTCATGTGAATTTTATTACTAAATTTGACACGCTGAGGAACATGATTCCTACAATTGCTCAGCCGACACTTAGAAAATCTTAAATGCTTTTTCATCAATTCTCAGCTTCTTATTGAGGTGGGCTAGCCACATAGATCTTTTTGTAGCTCAGATTTTATCCACTGAGGTTGAAGATAATCTTATCTTGGTAGGAAAGATAAGAAGAGATCCTAACAGAAATAAATCTTCTTCATCTTCTAAATTTTTTTCTACAGGCACCACTGATCATATGGTGCAAAAGCTAGCAAATAAATTGCTAGCTCTAAAAAAGCAAATGGCACAAGGGATGTTTGTTCCTTCTTATCAAGATATACCAAGGAAGACGTTTCCCAACCAGTCATATCAAGGCAGTGCTACCAAAAATCAAGGGAAACAAAATCACCTTCCTCCCCCACCAGGGAAGCTTGCCATTGAAGCAACACCAACTAACTCAACAGTTGGTTATCATGAAGCTGAACATGATTTATCTTTCTTATCTAAGTTGAACCAAGAAGATGATGCTGATCTCTTTGCAGAAGGTGAAGAATAATTAGCTAGCAACTATAACATTAGCTTCATAAATTACCAGGATGAAGCGAGAAGTAAAAGAGAAGTATTTGATGGATCATACGTTGTATTTACCAGGTCTTAGAACCAGTTAACTCAACAAGCTAATAAGAAAAAAAAAGGGAAAAAATTTTGACCATTAATTTTAATTGCTAAACAAGGGATTTCTCTGCCTTTCCAATCAAAGGACCTGGTGATCAATAAAAAAGTAAGTACCTCAAACAATCCTGCACCTTCTACTTCAATTTCTCAGACCAGTACCACACCTAATAAAACTTAGAATGATGGACTTCCTTCTTCTATCCCTAGTTCTTTTCAGTTATTTGATATAATTGACCATACTAGGAAGACCAAGATTCAAATGTTTGAATTTGAATATTTACAGGCCAATTTTGAGTAGTTGGATAGGCTAGTTGAGTGCATCAAGATTAAAACCGTCCTTGTAGAACAAGATGTTTCAAAGGTAACTCATGATTCCTCAAAGAACACATCCATCCAAAACAATCTTGCCATTAATCCTCCTGTTGCCCCTGAGAAGACACAACCTTTCTATGTTTCCCTACTGATAAATGGTCATAAGTTGAACACCTGCATTATAGATTTTGGTGCCTCTGACAATATGATGCCCACCAAGGTGGCAGACTCTCTCGGGCTCACACTGACTAAAACTTTTGGGAGATGTTTCTCCATAGAAAATAAAGAATTTCCCCTTTTGGGACACATCAAAGATGCTGAATTTGCATTCATAACCTTCTCAAAAAAGAGGATTAAAATGACAGTCCTGGTGGCTGACATTCCAGTCTTCTACGGCATTCTGCTTGGGCAAAATTTTTGCAATGATGTGGGTGAAGAATTAAGCATGGACCTGTCTAAGGCAATGATTCCTATCAAAGGCATCATGTAAATGCTGCTTTGTGAGAAGGAATCGAAATACATTGTCACCCAAACATCAGCCCCTAAAGCTCAAATTCTATTTGAATCTTTAGGCATGGGTAATTACTTTCTGTCTACTGAAGATGTTTCTATTTTAGTAGATAAATGTTTACTAGGTGACAATCTAAAAAATTTAGATAAGACATCAAAAGAATTGGTAGGGTGCAGTACAGATGAAAAAGGATCTTCCCTCTCTAATGAAGAAAAATATGATAGAAGATCATATTCTAATGATGTCTGAATTCTTGAATTTGATGGCAATTAATTCTTCTACTAGTTCTGGAGCTGGAGTTGTTTTGATATCTCCTGAAGGAGATATTTTTATTTACTCATACAAGTTGCAGTTCAACAATACCAACAACACCACCTAGTACGAATCTTTGCTGCTCGAATTAAAGGCTACTCAAACTAAAAGCATCAAAATTCTTCACACTCGAGGAGATGTTGAGCTGGGGGTTTGTCAGGTGAAAAATCTATATCAAACCAAGAATAAATTATTATGACATTATCATAATTTAGTGTAGGACTGTCTTGAAAGTTTTGATGCTTTCAGTATTTCTGTCGTGCCTAGAGAATTCAACAATTGAGCAAATTCTTTGGCCATCTTTGCAACTCTCATGGTTCTTCACCAAGATTTTAAAGAGCACAAGTACATTATTGAGTTGGTCTTTCGACTAAGTGTACCAGATAATACCGACTATTGGTAGGTATTTAATGGTGACAACTAAATCATTACTTTTTTGGAATAGATGGATAGCTTTGAGAAGCTTCATTTTGAAGATAGTGACTCTCTATCGTAGGAATCAACTCTTGAAATAAATTTAAAAACTAGTGAAAAGTTCCTTCAACTCAAAGGGAATAAAATTCTTGAAAGATTAGTTTTTCTTGAAAAGCTATTTGATAAGCATGATAGGTGTATCAAGAAGCCACAAATGGACTCAAAATTCTCCAAGGATTTTGATCAAATAAATTTGAGTACAGAAGATAATCTCAAAATGGTCAACATCAAGAATTGTTGCCCTCTTGATGAAAAACTCACATTTATTACTCTGCTTCGCCATTACATTGATATTTTGGCATACTCTTCTAATGATCTAAAATCTCTCAGGCCTGAAGAAATTCAACACAAAATTCTTCTCAAGATTAGGTCATTGCCTCATAGGCAGAAATAAAGGTAGTACAACCCCATGATATCAGGCACTATTTTTTTTGAGATACAAAAAATACTAAATACAAGAATTATTTTTTCAATCCATCATTCCACTTGGATTGTGAATATAGTCCTTGTGAGAAAGAAGAATGGAGAAATTAACTTGTTTGTTGATTTCAAAAATCTGAATCAGTCATCTTTAAAAGACAACTATCCCCTACCCATCATGGATTAGCTGCTACAAACAGTGACTGACACAGATATGTTATCAATGTTAAATAGTTTTTTGGGATATAGTCAAGTGAAAGTTGGTGAAGCAGACCAACATAAGACTACTTTCACTACACCTTAGGGCACCTTTGCGTATTGTAGAATGATTTTTAGCTTGATCAATGCTAGCGCCACCTTCCAGAGAGCGATGGATCTTGCCTTCAAAAATTAAATGGAGAAGTTCATTATGGTATACCTTGATGACTTGATAGTTTTTTCTAAACATTGTCCTGATCATGTGCATCATCTACAACAAGTGATGGAGTAATGTCTGCAAAATAGTATTTATCTTAATCCTAAAAAGTCAATTTTTGAGGTTACAGAAGGTAAACTTCTCAATCACACTATATCCTGAGAAGGCATAAAGATCGACCTAAAAAGAGTCAAATCCATCCAAGAGCTTACTCTTTCTGCCAATAAGACTGCGGTCCATTCTTTCTTTGGACAGGTGAATTTTTTATGAAGGTTCATTCCTAAATTCACAGAAAAGACTCATCACATTGTCAACATGATGAAGGGTAAAGCTACTTTTAACTGGACTGAAGAAGGCAAGTCAACATTTCAAGACATTAAGAAAGCTATCACCCATGCCCCAATCCTGATTTGCCTGATTACACCAAAGACTTTGTGATATATAGCTATGCTTCTGAACACACACTTTTAGCTATTTTGATTCAACAGAACAAATAAGGTGTGGATTTTCCCATATCTTTCATGAGTTGTCCTCTCAAAGATCATGAGCTGAAGTATTCAAACATGGAGAAACATGCTTATAATGTGGTAAAGGCAGTAAAACACTTCTATTTTTACATCCTAAACTCAAACACTGTTGCTCTGGTTCTTAATACAATAGTAAAGTCTATTCTAACTCAACAAGAGTTTAGAACTAAAAGGGGTGATTGGATTGTTAAAATTTAGGAGTTTGATCTTGTTATCAAACTTATGAAGCTTGTACAAAGAAGAGGTCTACGAATTAATTGCTGATAACATATCAGAAGAAGCAAGGCATGAAGAAATAGAGATTGAAGACATGCATACAATTTTTTTTGTCACCACTATGAATGAGTGGTTTTCTAATATTGCTCATTTCCTTACCTATGGTGAATGTCATACTCACTTGTCTCATAAAAAAAGAGGATTGTTAAGTTGAAAGATGCCAACTTTGTCCTGTGGAACGAGGATTTGTACAAGAGGAACTTTGATGGGGTATTCCTTCGCTGTGTGGATAAAGTGTAGCAGAGCAAACTTTTGGAGTCCTTCCACTATTTGGCTTGTGGAGGACATTTTTTTACACTCGTGACTATCCATAAAATTCTATGAGCTAGGTACTATTATCCTACTCTGTTTTGAGATTCATACACTTGGGTGCGTAGATGCGAGCTGTGTCAATAGTTTATTGGAAAACGAAGTTGGCTGCGCTACCTCTCAAGCCTGTGGTAATTGAAGAGCCTTTTCAGCAATGGGGAATTGATTTTATTGGCACTGTAAACCCATTCTCGAGTGCTGAACATGAAAATGTTCTCACAGCCACAGACTATTTTACCAAGTGGGTGGAAGCTATTCCAGTCAAGCATGCTACTTCAGAAGTGGTATGTAATTTCATCAAGTAAAATATTAATTCTTAGTTTGGAGTCCCAAACAAGATTGTAACAAAAAATTTAGCCTATTTTTCTTCTCATGAAGTTACCCAATTCTGATATTATTATGAGATTATCCTCTCCCACTCTTCTGACTATTACCCGCAAGGAAATGGTCAAGCAGAATCAAGCAACAAAAACCTGGCGACTATTATCAGGAAGCTGGTAGATAACAATAAGAAAACTTGGCATAAAGCATTGCTTGACACTTTATGGGCAGACAGGATTACACCCAAAAGGGTGATATGTATGTCACCATTTCAACTTCTGTATGGTTTAAATGTAGAGATACCAATCACCTTGGAATTACCAGCATTAAAGTTGGTAAAGGCATTAGAAGATTCAACTTTTGAAAGTTCCATCAACAAGAAGATCATGTGCTTGACTGAATTAAATGAGCAATGAACTATGGTGGTGGATCGTATTGCTACACATCAAAGTCTAGTAAAGAAACTCTTCAACCAAAAAGCAAGGATTCGTGATTTTCAGATTGGAGATCAAGTCTTATTGTGGGACAAGAGGAGAGAAACAAAAAGAATGCATGGAAAATTAGATTTCTTATGGAGAGGTCCTTTTGTCATTCATCGATTAAATGGTGAAAATAGTTTCTTGCTAAAATATCAAGATAAAATGCTATTTACACTGCCTCACAGTGAGCAACATCTGAAGCACTTTAATCCTTGAAGTATTAGATAAGCCCAATTATACATTTGTAAAGTCTTTCTGTATTTTGTGTTATTCATTTGTTTTTGGTGCCTTTCTTTTTGGGTAAGCATGACTCCATAGCCCAATGGCATAGATGAAGGCACTAAAATTTTGGATTATACTCCCTTCGATTGTTTCAAAATTTTAATCGATGGAAGTTTCCCAACTGGAGCTAGCTGTTGTTTTCAAAATCTATTACTTATTTTTGTGGAAAACATGTCAACCATTTTCGGTCCTACAGGCCAAAATGGTCTCTTTCTTTCTTTCAAAATATTGTGAGCAGTTAAGTTTTTCAAATAATCAAGCCTTTTCAGCTAAGGAAATCGTAGGTTCAATAGAAGGCTTTCTCAAAGGTAAGTTTAAAACACTTGAGGTATTTTCTAAGTGTTTTAAGGATGGTTCAACACTAAGGTTCAATCAAAAGACTTAACGGTGGGGTTCAAAGAATTGAAATGAACCATTGAACCGTTGAACTTCGACTCTGAAAGGTTCAAAGGTTCAACGAACTCAAAGAATAAAAGGATTCAAAGAGTTTGAAGCTTCAACGTATTCAAAGAGTTAGAATGAACTGATGAACCATTGAACCATTGAACTTTGAAAGGTTCAAAGGTTTAACGGGTTCAACGAGTTTGAAGGGTTCAAAGTTCAAAGTTCAAGCAGAAGCTTCAAGTGAATGGATGAAGCAAAAGATTCTAGAAAAAGGTTCAACTAAATGGTTTAAAGAATTGGTTCAATGATGCATTGAATGTATAAATTAAAACTAAGTGAACGTGGCCCTTTACAAAACATTGAATTGCTGAACTGTTGAACTTTGAACCATTGAACTAAAAGAGTTCAAGGTTCAAGGTTCAAAGTGGTTCAAGCGACTAGTGACGTCCTCATGGATGTCAAATTTAGGGTGATAAAATAACTATTGGTTTTCAAAAAAGAGCGCAAACCTGAGAACAAACTCAACGACTAGCCAAGAAAGGAGCCGAAGGTGTCAACAAAAAGTGAGAAGATAGCCCTAAGAGCTCAGATCACTAAGAAGAGAAAAAATGTAGCAAGGAAAGAGGGAACAACTACATAAAGTCTAGAAATATTTGTAGAAGAGTTATTCTAATAGGCGGAACAGTCCACCAGGTAGACCTTAGAGAATACAAATATTTAATGGCACGACCTATTTTTATTCATTAAGTAAAGACGAATGGAGAACCATGTAAGCATCATAAAGAAGACCAGGCAACCCATGCTTAGGAGAAGATATTTGAGATGATTTAGAATGCCAATGTTAAGGCCAATAATCTATTCCAGCATGGCCCTTTCACAGAATATTCAATGCATTCCATGCATCATGGGCCATTTCATGAAAACAATTGCCCAAGTCTTTCTTTAGTTGCTATATATTGTAATCTCTCATTTTGTAGAGGGGAGATCTCTCGGTTATTAGAAGCGAAACTCTGCCCAAATTGAAAGACATTCTTGAGACTTTGAGCTCAGACTATTAATCATATTTTGTTAAGTGAATGAGAAAGCAAGTGACCTTTCAAACTTTGTGTTGAAATAGCTTGTATTATCTAGAAAATCATTCTTATGTCTTTTTCCTAAATACAGTCTTGTCCATTTAATCAAATAAGCAGAACAAGTGGAAATAAGCTGGAAGATGTCCTGAAACTGACTATGGGAGACTTTGTGCTGTCATAATTGTTTTTAGTCTGTGTTTTGTGTAAAGGACACTGGAGAGACTTTGAGCTCCCCTTATCCTTTGTAATCTTTTACTATGTTGTAGTTTTAGGTGGAGACTTTGGGCTACACTTCATTCTATGGTTTCTTTTTCCCAAATCAGTGGGAGAAAAAATGAAAGACTGTGCTTTTGTGGGTTTCTTGTGGTTACAGTTACTACCCAAGAAGAATTCCTGTTGTTTGCTGAATTTCATTTTCTGAAAGAAGAGAAGTGTCTTCAGTAATTACACTAGAATTCTCCTCTATTTTGTGAACATCATCTTTGAAAAAAAAGAGATGGATGGTATAATTTTACTCATGTGTTTATTTTCAGCTTATATTAGTTTTCTTTAGTTATAAGGAACCTCCCCTTGCTGAGAGGAGAGATTTGTCTCATTATGGCTGTGGTCACCACATCCATTTTGCCGTATAAATCTCCTTATGCTATGGTTGATATAACCATTTTACCGTCAGCCAGTTGATGACAAAATATTCACCCAATACTTAGTAAGGCTAGAATTATCATTTTTTTCTACATGTTCATCTTGGCTCAAAATGGAAAGGACCCCTATTAAAAAAGTTATCCGTATCTTAAAGGCTATTTATGTAGGTTTGGAGTTTAGTAATTGGAGACATGTGAAACATCTATACTTTTGACTCAAGATGGTTTTGATTGAAGATGTGGATTAACTCAAGATTGTATTGGAATCAAGAAATGTTTTTTATGATGCTTGGATTATTTCACAAGCTTGATGTAATTGGAAAATTGGTTGTTTTGTTTTCAAATCAAGTATTTGGTTTTGGTTATGTTTTTGGAATACAACTTTTAGATTGTGGTTGAAAAGCAAGTTTTAGATTGAGAATAACTGACTTAATTACTGGTTTGAGCGTAAATAGAGCAAAAAAGACACGCAAAATAGACAATCCTATAACTATTTAAGTAGGTGTATAACCAAGAAATATCCCACTGATAATGCCCCAAAATTTGACAAGCATGTGTTGAGTGAGCTTCGGGAATGTTGTTTTCCTAACACTATTTATTGATTATGACCAAAGGATTTTAAAATAGGCTTTACATAATTATCTAAGGGGAGTCCTATAAATATATTTAAGTATGATGAGGCTCAATTATATGTAAGAGGAAGATTAATGGTCATTCTTGAAAGATTTGATTTCTAATCTTACTACACTCAATGCGTAGCCATCACTAGAGTGTTTCTAGAAAATCAAGACTCGAGGGAGCTATTTAAACCCTAGATATTGGTGATCAAATCCACCTCATGTCACTTAGGGTTTAACCAAGCTTAAGCATTAAAAATAATTGATCCTCAATTTGTATACCCCACTAGAAGATGGTTTGGCCTATCGCGTGGTTATGAAATCCACAACAGATAGAGCCCCTAGATATAAAAATAAAAATAGACCACCTCATTTATGATTTCCAAGATCATTTCAAAATGTAAGGAAAGAACATAACCAAGATAGCTTAAGATACACAAATTATTTCTATTGGTTGCTTTTGATTTGTAGGATTGCTTTGCAACGTAAGGAAAGAGCATACACAAGCCACTAACAACACAAACAAGATTTGTAGAAATACAATAAATGCAAATAAAATTCTAAATTTGAAATAAAAACATTAGTAAGAAAATTGTGTTTAGATTTTTTAGAGTTTTTGACTTGCGGTGCTACAAAAATCAGTTATTAATTTCAAATATCATCTTTGACAGGTGAAAAAGAAACAAGTTAGTCAAAAAAGCAAAAAAGATAGGAAAACAACAAAATAAAAAGTTATAGAAATAATTTCGCTAAAAATAAAAAAATTTCATTATTAGAAAACATAATTTTACTTAAAATAAGCACAATTTCATTGCTAAGGAAAAAATACAGAACTAGAAAATAGAAATAGTTACTAGAACATTTTCGCCGATATAGAGGACAATTTCACCAAAGATCAAGATGCTTTTACCAAAGTTCTGTACATTTCATTGAAGTTCTGAATAATTTTGTCACTACTGATGATGTTTTCACTCAAGTTAGGGATGAATTCACTAATATGTAGAAAATAGAAAGTAGTAAATAGAAAAATAATAGGAATAGAATAACATAAAGTAAAAATTGATAGGTATAACAACAATTTCATCGATGCAAATGATGAATTGACTGTTGCCTACATATCTAATCTTTCAAGGAGGTAAATCAAGTCCGTGTAGCTATCCCACCTATAGTGAATGTGACATTATACTCATTTGTTATGTTTATGGAGCTAAAACAATGCTTTGATACTTGAAAATGATAGCCCTTGAATTGCCTTAGAGGGATCTTGACTTGGCTTATGGTTTCTCCTTGTGAATGATCCAAAATTTGGGAAAAATAAATTTTTTCAATGTGCTAAAGTTTAAGTGTTTGTACCAAGTGAATAACAATTGGGGATAATTAATGAATCTTGACATGCATTTATAGACAAATCTTTTGAGAATTTCCTTTAGCCAATTATGTGAAATGTGGGGCAAGACCAAAAATGATGTTTTGATTTTAAAAAATTATCCATTATTTGACTTGATACGTGAATGTTGTAAGTCGATAGGGGTACACTACACCTCTGTTTGCCTAGTACGAACCTATCTAGAGATCAAATACAATTATCATCTATTGGAGACAGTCTGAAGGTGATTTTAGATAACTTGAGAATTTGACACTGAAAGTTTTGTATAATAGTAATGTAAAACAAAGGGTCAAGCATGCATATAGATTAATGGATTAGGGTAATGGCGAATAAGAGTCATGTATTTGTGCCTAGATCATGTCATTTGAATTGTGTCAATAATTAGCATTGTCAAGTACATGTGACTATATTTATGTGTCTATAGTTTTAAGGTTGTGTAATGCATAAGGATAAAGTTATGGCCTGATATTTTCTCCATGAAGTGTTTTAGGCCACTACCCCTTTGTTCATTTGATAAAAATTACATCTGAAGCTAAGTTATCACTCATATTCATGTCCATAAGTTATAACATAGAACTATTTAACTCATTGACAATTTATATAAGTGGAATTTTACAATTTATAAGATCCTTGCACTCCTCAGTTGTAGAGTCACAAGCCTTGCATGATTGTTTTCCTTTAGAAGAGGAGGAAACATGTAAGTTATCTCCAATTTGGTGGATCTGAGTGGAAGAGACACTTTGAGATTGCTCGCTATGCTTCTGCTTTAGATGTCTTCCCTTCTGAGCAAACATGTGAGTGCCTTTGAACTTGCTATGGTGATTTTCATAGACACATACTTTATGTTCAAGAATATTGAGTATTTTATATAGTTAATTATTCTTCCCAACGACTTGATTAAAAAAGGCATCATATTTTCATTGGCCCCAGTCTTAGTCTCCTTTACAAGGCCTTCCAAAGAAAAGGTGGGCTTGCCTTGGTTTTGAATAGAGGGTGCGATGACTTTCTTGAATATTGATGAAATATCCTTAATTTATTCTAATTGTGAAGAGTCGAGGGAGGGAATAAAGTTTTCATAATGAAATGATAAACATAGGAGAATTAATTCATGGCTGCCAACTTCCTAAGAAATTCATGGCTGATACAAGTAGATCTAAAAATATTTTACATAGTTAAATCTAGAAAATATTGTCTTTACTTCATGTATTGTGGAAACACTATCTCTCTTATCCCTAAAGGTGTCATTAAATCATTTGACACATTGAAAATATCCTTGTGACACTCTAAGTCTTCACCCATACCATCAAGATCAAAGCATATACATAAATAGGGCAACAAAATAGGGCCTCCAGTTGCTAGTAATCCATGAGATGAGTTTGTACCTAATGCCACTAAAATATAGAGGAAGAGGGAGTTAAATCTGTGGGAGAGGAATGCTCAACAATAATATCTTTTACCATAACCAATGAGGCTTGTAAAAATCATGAAATGGTGTTTGTCATTAGAAAATTTCAAATGTATTCTCTTTTATTTTATTGTAATGGTATGGGCTCAACCAAATTTTTAATATAATCTATAGATATTATAATGAATGTATGGATGTCTAATGATTCCAAATTTGTTTTTCTAATCAAATCGAACTCCCAAATCAAAAAATGGCCATGGAGAAACAATAGGTTATAACTCATGACGACACGTGATTTAAATTACTATGTTTCTAATATTCTGAACATATTTTGGTATATTTATGACATTCTTGTTTCATTGTGGGCCAATAGAATCCTTGGTGCAAAAGCTTATAAGACATTGATTTTCTACTGAAATGACTATTGTCACCAAGTTTTGCACCCCAAAAGAGGGTGTTCAAGCCTTTTCCAAATTTGGGTAACATGGGAACATTTCCAGGTATGTGGGTGTACCTGTTGTGGAAATAAACCTCTAGATTTAAAGGGTTAGCTCCTTGAATATATATTTGCAAAGATTATCACCTAAACTAGTATTTACTTGTAGAGAAAAGAGTTAGAAACAACGTCAATTGAACCTAGTCTATAGAGTTGATGCACCAATATTGTCTCCATGTGACCATCATATTCCAAGCACTATGGAACAAGGTATATAAACTAGTCTCAAAGTCATAAAAGGTTCTAACATGAGAATTTCAACGTAGAAGTGAGATATGTGAAACAACATAAGGCAAATGAACTAGAAGGTAGGTTGCAAATTCCAAAGATAATTATACACTTGAAAGAGTTTGACACATTCGACTGCACTCTATATGACCTGTTAGACTAAGAAATCTTGCTCATATATGAAAGGATAAAGGAACGAAAGAATATTATCACTTCTTATCACTATATATCACTTACACACTTAGACAATTGTTTAGGAACTTAGAAAAAAACTTGCATTAATATTTAAAGGTAAAATATGACATCAGTCCAGTAGGGCTTTGCCGTACATGGATGTGGTATATCTTACAAAGCCAAAATGGTAGCTACTTATAGAAATTCTAAGAGAGAAGAAAAGAAAGAAGTTCAAGGGTCACTAGAACACATGTCCAAGCATGAGAACCCATTATGTTGCAAGTACAACTGAGTGTGAAATAAACAATGAATGCCTTCCAAGTCAAATGTCTATGTAAACCATGACAATTTCCTTCCAAAATGGTGTAATGAATCTTCCACCAACCTTTGTGAAACTATTTCCATCATGAACCATCCTTCAATAATTTGAAACTAAACTAGGAGAGTCGACACATAAGAACTGTTCAAGAGGGTTGAAACATGTTATAACAGTTATAATATGCTCTCCTAATTGCTATCTATCTTCTAGACACCTGTGTTCATCATCTGTAATCATTTGTTGATTTCCTGGACTTTGCTCTTTACATTTGTCAGTCACTGTTCATTTTGAACCTTGATTGGGCTTTCATGGTGGCATATGAGTTCGAAGATCTTGCTTCACTATAGGATCCTTGGTCTTACATATTTACTTATGTGGTATTCCCTTGCCACATTGTCGATTCCTTTCTAAACTATGTCTATGATATTTGCTTGTTTTGATCAAAATGACTCTTTGATTTGATATTTGTTTATCAAAGCTGACTTAGACCAATCACATTTGTTCTTATTGGTTTCATAGATCCTTGTTATCAGATCTTGACTTTTTGACCTCCTTTGTGCCATTGGATTTTTAGATCCTAACTCCCATGTGCCATTAGATCTCTAGAGATGCACGTTCTTTACCTTGATTTGGTCATTAAACTTTGACACTTTGACCTAATCTCATTGCTTCCTGCATCTTTGGATCGCTTTCACTCCATCAATCTTCTCAAACTTGCTCAATCTTTAACTCGTCACTATGTCAATAAACCTTGAGCACTTTATAACATTTGAGTCCATTCACTCCATTAGATCTCCTTTACATGTTTAAGCACGAGCTGTTAGATCTTTTGATAAGCTTGATCATTAAATCTAACAAGCTTATGCTTGTTGGGTCTCTGTCTGACAAGCTTCACAAATGTGATAGTTGTCACTTGCACACTCACTCAGAGCTACCTTTGAAAATTTGACTTCATCAAGCTTCATTGGATTGATATGTACAATCGAGTATGAGATGTTAGATCTACTTTGGTTTGAAAACAAATGGCTATTTATTGGGTTTTAAAATTGACGTCCACACGACCATCTTATGCTTTTTGACTAGCTTTGAAGGCTTGGATCTTGAAGCAAAAGAATCATGGGGGCACCACATTTTTTAGAGATGTTCATGATGTCAAGAGGAATAAACCCTTTTGATTCACTAGTCGCATGAGGATTCTTGAGTGAGATACTAAATGCACAAGTTGGCTATTCCACTTGCTCTTGCATGACATTTTGGTGATGGCTGAGCTCAATTGACTATGGGAAACCTAGCATAAATGCCTTGGACCCCAATTTGAACATGGATAACTCCATTTGTGCTTTGGAAAATGACCTTATACTTAGCGCATAATAACTTGGGACCAAGGTGAACAAACCCATGTGGTCACCTTCCTCTACAACTACCACACATTCGAGATCTGGCCTCAACAAACTGCCCACTTGTACTTTCCACCACTAGACCTGAAATGTCAACATGAATACAATGAAGGACTGGATGGACTCATTGCATTCCCACACTTGTTTCAAGCACCTTTGACATCTCATGGGGATATACAACATTCTCCATGACAATATAAAAGGTCCCTATATATAATTTTAGCTATAGAGAGTTGACCCATTTTGGCATGTGGATAAAAATGGTCAACAGTCTTGGTGATTTCTTAGGGATTGTATGCCTATCTATACAAAAAGGAACCCATACCAATTACCTAATCCTATCTATTGGGCTATGGGGTCACATGTATAATAGATTGACACAAAAATGCCTTTGATAACACATAACAATAGAAAAAAACAAGGACAAAACACAAAGTAGAAGCAAACATATGTTCAACTAGAAAACTTAGGGAACACTAGATACACAACTGAAACAAAACACACACCTAGTCTACTATTTACAGGATAGAACTTTACCACTCAATAGCAAGGTTTAAAATGTATCTCATTCATAGGGATAGGCATATCTTTCCATTCATCCTTGCTAGCTAGAAAGAGTTGCTTTGATTGCACTTGATGATGACATATGGTCCACTCCATAAGATATCAAATTTTGTATGTCTCCCTGGTTTTGATCTATCTTCATCCCACTTAAACACTATGTCAACTTCTTGAAATGATCTTGGAGTTGTCCTCTTGTCAAAAGCTTTCATCTATACTTGGTGATGCTCCAAAGCTTGATGAGCCTTATCTTTGGTGTCTTACAACTCCATTAATTATGTCAATCTCACTTCCATTGGACTATTCTCAAGCAACTCTAGTTAGTGTGCTAACTCTAAGGCATGCATCTCTTGAGAGATAAACAACCTAGCTTCTCTCCCATAGAGAAGCATAAAATAAAAATTCCCTATTGATGTCTTGGGAGTTATCCTGCTAGCCCATAAGGTTGTCTTCAATTTGGTGTGCCAAGCCCTCTAGTTATGCTCCAAGGTTCTCTTGATGATTTTGATCAGGTTCTTGTTAATATATTCAACCAACCCATTACCTTGAGGGTAATAGTTGGATGAAGTGCTTAAAAATATTCTATTACTATTTGCCCAATCAACTATCTTAACACCTATAAAAGCAAGAACATTATTAGAAATAATAGTAGAATGAGTGCCAAACCTTGTTATGAAGCTCTCATAGAATTCCAAGATAGCATTCTCATTAGCTTCCTTCAATGCTACTACCTCAACCCATCTTGTAAAATAATCAGTTGTTGTGAGTATCCATTTATGGCCAACAATTGATGGGAGGTTTATCATACCAATGAAATCAAGACCCCATTACATGAAAGGTTGATAAACTTGGATAGGCTTCAAAGGGAGAGCTGCAAGCTTTTACTTTCCCACAAAGAAATCACATTATACACATTTTCTCACCCAAGCATGGCAGTCCTTGAAGAGGCTAAGCCAATAATAGCCTGCTCTCATGATCTTAGTAGTTGTATTTCTTGGAGAGAAATGACCTCCTATTGTCCCATCATGGAACTTCTCCAGCAACACTCCAAACTGATCATTATCAATGCATCTCAATCACACACCATTAACATCTCTTCTAAATAAGACACCATCCATAAGACAAAAGGGAATAGATTGCAATCTAAAATATCTCCTTTGTGATATACTCATATTATTAGGATACTCACCATTTTGAATAAATATGATCACATCTTGTGTCCAACTCTGTATATGCAAGGAACTAGTTGGTTGGGAGAAATCATGATTGACTAGAACCTCTTATTTTGACTCATGAAAATATTAAACTAAGTGTTCACAAAGAAATTTCACTCTTACCAACTTCATTACTTTGATATCAACGTCATATTCCATTACCTTAGTGATCCATCTTGCTCTCTTCTCACTAAAGTCTTTGCTAAAAAAAAACTCTTTGGTATTGGGATGAGAAACCATAACATAAATTTTATTATTTGAAACCATATGCCTAAACGTTTTTAGTCCCTTTACAACAATGAGGACTTGTTTCTCCACAAAGGTATAATTGACTTCATATTCTTATAAACCTTGACTAAATAATGCAGTAGACTGCTCCACACCCTCATCATTATTTTGCATTAACATGGCTGAGATAGTGTCAAGGTTAGAAAATGAATACAACATCAAGTCTTTGGTAAAATCAGGGTCCACAAGAGTAGGAGCTTGTGCAATTTCCATTTTTATGGCTTCAAAATTATTCTTACCCTCTTTAGTCAAAGAAAAGACATGTTTCTTTCTGAGCATGGCTGTGATGAGTTTCACTAAAGATGCAAACCTAGGTATGAATCTCCTTACAAAATTTATCTTGCCTAAGAAACTTTTAAGACCTTTCTTATGCAAAGGCAATGATAGGCCAAGAATAACCTCTATAATTTCAAGATCAATAGCCAAACCATCTTTAGAAATAATGTGTCCCAAGAGCTTACCTTTATGGACAACAAAGATGCATTTCCTTGGATTAAGAGATAGTCCATATTACCTACATATTTCTGAAAATTGTTTCAAGTGATGCATATGTTCATTACCTTAGAAAACACTGTTATATCATCAAGATAAACCAACATCTCATTAATCAAACCTCTGAAGGCCATGTCCATGGCTCTTTGAAAGGTGGTACCAACATTTGACAAATCAAATGGCATCTTTATATAAGCAAAATTCTCCCATTTAGTGGTAAATGTTGTTTTATACTGATCATCATCATTTACAAGGATTTGATTATAACTTGAATATCCATCAAGAAGAGAGAAATGTTGATAACATGAAACTACTTGCAAAATCTACTTCATTAAGGGTAGGGGATAATGATATTTGAGTAACACTCTATTAAGATCTCTGAAGTCCACACAAATTCTTATCTCCCCACTCTTTTTTCTAATAGGCACAAGATTAGCTACCCATGTTGAATGTTTGATAGAAAAGATTATTTCAGATTCAAGGAGTTTAGTGAGCTCTAACCTCATGAGTTGTTCGACCTTGGGATTGATGGGCCTCTATTTTTGTCTAACTAGTTTAACTCTAGATTCTAACTCAATAGTATGTCTTGCTAGGCTAGGTTCAAATCCTTTTAGGGATTTATACTCCCAAGCAAAGATATCATGAAAGTCCCTACACAAATCAACGAATGCTTACTTTTCTAATGTAGAACATACCTTGCCTAATTTAAGGAGTCTATCTTTGAAGATCAAGACTCTTTCACAATTCTCCTCTTTTGTAAACATACTCACCTTTTCATTCTTATTTTGATCATTCTCATTAAAGATATCTTCTAAGGTCACTAGACCCTTAGGTATCTTATTTGTCTTTAGCTTCACAACTTGGTCACCAAACTGTTCTTGGAATCTCTTCTGATTCCTTGAGGAACACTCAACTTCATTCTACAAGAACATGTAATGTGCTTGTCATTGTCAAACACTTGATAAGACACCTCATTATCAGGTACAAAAGGTATAATAATGATCTTAATGTGAGATTGTTTCCCCTCTTCTTTTATGGCAGCTGGAGTATAAAATTGAGCTCTTATGGTAGCTAGTCTATCAACATAATTATTCTACTCCCTTGGGACTAACTATATGTTAAATGCAGTAAAATCTTCAAGAAAATCCCATACCCTATGCTTGTAAGCCTTAAATAAAGGGTTCTTGGTAGTAACCACATTCCTAACCTGATGAACAACCAATTCATTATCTCCATACACTTGTAAATTCTTAATTAATTTTCTCCTTGCCCATTGAAGGCCATGACTTAAACCTTCATACTCAACTACATTAAAAGTACAATTGAAATGAAATCTATGTGAAACATAGTATTGTTGTTTAGATGGGGAGACTATCATGACACCAGCTCCTGTACCAATTTTACTTCTTGAACCATCAAAAAACATTTTCCACATCTCATCTTCTTCACCTTCTTCCTTGGCAAGTAGAGGTGTTGGTATTCCTCCTTCATGTATGCAATATACTCCTAGATCAGGTTGTTCCATGAGAGCATCAGGATCATGATCATAAGTGTTAGTAACATATTCATCAAGAAACAAATCTACAATGCCTTCAAGTTTGGAAGAAGTGCCATCATCTACAATAGAATCCTTCTCTTCATAAACTACATAGTTCAAATTAGAACTTGTCTCAATGTAAGGTTTTATATAAAACCTTACAAGAGGTTGTGTCCTAATTGTCACCTTAGTACCATACCTTGTTCTGAAGGCCAGTAAAGACCAATTAGATATAAGATAGCCACCAATCTTGGCAGTGAAGTCCCTCAAGAGGTAGATTGCAAAGTGGGATAGGAGATCAACAACAACTATATCTTGCAAGATAGGAAAACTGGGACAATCATGTAAGAAGACTTTCAAATTTCTTATCAGTCTTATTGTCTTGGTAGATGTACCATCTAATTAGAGAACTCTTTTACTATGGGGTTTGTACTTCAGACCCACTTTATCAGCTACCACCTTGGGCATGATCGAAGTTGAAGCTCTACTATCAACTATGCAATTATGGACCAGCTTGTCACCCACTATGAGGGTGAGGTAGAACGGTGGAGGTTTCTTTGCTCTGGTGGATGGTTTAGCAATGGTATTGGGGACACTTTCAAGGATAATATGACTTTGACCTAAATTTTAAGGAGGGACACTAGTAGGGATAGTAGACATTTGATTTTGTAGGAGCTCTTTTTGACCAGGCATATGCAAAACATCCCAAAGTTAAATGGAAGCTTTAGTACTTTTCAATGAATCTACAATGTTTAAAGAAGCCATACCTACATTTTCCTGCACTCTTGGAGGCAAGGAAGTTCTTGGAGTCTGAGGAGTTGGAGTGATTTGAATAGTCCTTACAACATTCTAATTTGATGGAAGTGTAGGAGCCTTTGGAACTATCCCACTTGAAACTATGTTTGGATACCTTGTAGGAGGATTGGATGAGCCAATAGGCACCTTGCTATCACTTACCAAAGCCTTTATTTTATCTCTAGTGTTATCTCCAACCGAGGTTCCTTGATTAAGTACAAAAGTATCCTTAACCAGGAAGTTGGTGAAGACCTCTTCTTAAGGGTGTCCACCTTCACTTATTTGCATCATAACCTCATCCTCAATAGATAGGAGAGGAGTAACTTCTCCTTTAGAAACAAGAGCCTACTCTCCACCTTCACTGATGTCCATAAATTTCCCTTGCTGCCAATTTTCACCTTGTGCCAAATTAATATGAATGGGTACCATATCTCTTACATTGGTGGTAGAATTAGGATTGTATGCATTAGCAGGCCTATTGGGATTAGGCTACCATTGGCATCTTCCTCTTCCATACTGTTGTTGATAAGGATAGAAATTGTGATAGGCACCTTGATGCACATTAGCTTGCCTATTTTGAGCATCCAAGGCTAGTAGCTTTGCTTTTCAATCAATATTACTTTTTGCCTATCTAAGGACAGCCTTAGACTTGGTATTGAAACTCCGAGTTTGAGCCATAGTTGGAGCATCAACAGAAGTATGAGACAATGGAGGCATAAACACTTAAGGTGGTAATCTTATAGCTTGGATGAGGTTATTTTCAGCTCTGATAGCAATTTCATATGCTTTAGGGAGGGTGGAGCCACCCATAGACTGAAGCATGATAGAAATTTCAGTACCAATAACTCTCAAATAGGTTAGGAACATAAAGCTGGGAGGTGGCGTCATAGGAGGAGGTAGTCTATTTCAAGTCTTTTGGAATCTCTCATTAAAATCATGTATTGTTTCTTTAGGTCCTCCCTTGATTACATTAAGCTGGTGTATAAGAGAGGCATGGTCACTATCATTTCCAAATCTTTTAGTCAGTAGCACTCCAAATTCATCCCATAATGTGATGTATCCACCTTCTAAAGTTCTATACCAATCAAGATCCTTCCCTCTAAAGGATATGGCAAAAAGTAAAATAGCAATGTTCTCTTGAGTGATATTGTGGAAGTTATAGAAGTTTGAGACATCTCTAATATGCTCACTGGGTGTCACATGACTTTCACCATTGAACTGAGGCACACCTTTTGTGGCATTGGGAGGAATAACATCATATGCTTGAAGGTGAATGGATTTTCTGTATTGAATGTAGGAAAAACATGAGGTTTAGCCATTTCGTCTCCAAAATATTCAATTTATCCAACTTGTTCACTCTCTTGACTTTCCTCACTAGCAAAAACTTCAACCTCTTCCACTCTAGAAAAATCCACTGGTTCTCCAAAGTGTAGATTAGGAGGAGGATATTGAACTTCGAGGGGAGTTTAGGCTGAAAGGGTGGTTCAATGGGATTGATAACTCTTCCATAGGCTAACCTAGTGAGAACCATGAATTATGGGAGCATGTTTATAACAAAATAATGGTATTGAACTAGATTTATCTTGGTGGAGTCTCCAAATTCTGAGAAACACACCAATTTATAGTTGATGTTGTCAAGACCAACATTTATCTTGATAAATTATCTTGAAGATAAGGTCCCACTAGGCATGCCAGAACTGTTGTCATCAAATTTACACCTTAGAAGAGAGTGTTCAAGCCTCTTCCAAATTTGGGCAACATGGGAATATTTCCAGATATGTGAGTGTACCTGTTTTGGAAATGAGCCTCTAGATTTAAAGGGCTATCTCATTGAATATATCTTTGCAAAGCTTATCACCTAAACTAGTATTTACTTGTAGAGAAAAGAGTTAGAAACAACATGAATTGAACCTAGTCTATAGAGGTGATGCACCAAGATTGTCTCCACATGACATTCATATTCCAAGCACTATGGCACAAGGTATACAAACTAGTCTCAAAGTCATAAAAGGTTCTAACATGAGTATTCTAATATAGAGGTGAGATATGTGAAACAACACAAGACAAATGAACTAGAAGGCATGTTGCACATTCTAAGGACATTTATACACTTGAAACAGTTTGACACATTTGACTACACTCTATATGACCTATTAGACTAAGAACTCTTACTCAGATATGAAAGGATAAAGGAAAGAAGGATAGAATATTATCACTTCTTATCACTATAAATCACTTACACACTTAGACAATTGTTCAATAACTTAGAAACAAACTTGCATTAATATTCAAAGGCAAAATATGACATCAATCCAACAGGGCTTCACCATAAATGGATGTGGTATATCTTACAAAGCCAAAATGACTACTTATAGAACTTCTGAGAGAGAAGAAAAGAAAGAAGTTCAAGGGTCACTAGAACACATGTCCAAGCATGAGAACTAGTTATTTTACAGGTGCAATTGAATGTGAAATAAACAATGAATGCCTTCTAGGCCAAATGTCCATGTTAACCATGACAAATTCCTTCTAAAATGGTGCAATGACTCTTTCACTAACCTTTGTGAAACTGTTTCCATCATAGACCATACTTTGATCATATGAAACTGAACCAAGAGAGTCGACACATAAGCACTGTTCAAGGGGGTTGAAACATGCTATGATAGTTACAATATACTCTCTTAACTGCTAGTTATCTTTTAGACACATGTGTTTACCATCTATAATCATTTGATGATTTCTTGGACTTTTTTTTTTATATTTGGCAATCACTATTCATATCAGACCTCGACTGGGCTTTCATGGTGGCATATGAGTTCAAAGAGCTTGCTTCGCTACAGGATCCTTGGTCTTACATATTTGCTCATGTGGCATTCCCTTGCCATGCTATTCATTCTTTTTTAAACTATGTGTTTCAGTGAATTTCTTGTTTATTATTGGAAAGAAGAAAAGAAGAAACTAAGTATGGGTATGGTTGAAAAACTTGATTGATTATGCATGTGTTGAAATCAGAAGATTGTGAAGAACTCCTCTTTGGCTTGGGAGGATGACCTACAGATAAGAAAGCACCAAAGCAAATTTGTTTGTTAGATAGATAGTTGAGTGGATTGCCTAGAGATAGCTAGATCCCAGAAGCGAGAGCTTCCTTAGAGGCTATCAATCCACACATTTTAAACAATTAAGCTTATAAATGAAAAAAAGGTACTTGTATCAATGAATCAAAAGGTACTAAAATTGAATATAAAAGTGCTTGCTAAGAATTATGCTAGAAATAATTGAATTAGTGATAAACTAATTAATACTAGTTCTAGGGAGTTGGGGTATGCTTTAGAAAATATGAAAGGGGTCTATGAATAGGTAGGAAGATAGAAAATTGGGTTTGGTTGGGTGTAGGTGGGTGAAATTAGCTCGCTAGTTTTTGGTGCCACAGTGCCTGTTTGTGATCAAGGTGACCGTCGACAATTGAACAGACCATCGATGGTTGAGTCAATCGTCAACAGTTACTATGTGAGGATATGGGTTGATAATTTTGGTTGATTAATGAGATCTAGAAGATAGATTTTGAGGGATGGGTAAGACCTAGGTTGATTGTGAAATGGAAATAAAGTAGATGAATACTGATAAACAAGTACTTGTCTTATCAAAAGTTGATTGGGTGGATGGTTGAGGCAGTTGATATATTAGTGGAATCTAGTTTGATTCCAGTAGAGTAAGAGTACTTGAAGGCTTGGTGGAGAGGCAATGGCAAGTTGACTCTCTGATATGATTATTAGATTGTTGGGTTGCTATTGGTGATTGACCTATAAGAAAGAACCTCTTAGATGCCCAAAGCTCTTGATAACAATTATAGATAGATTTCACCTCTAGGCTCTTCTCTTTGCATAGGCACAAGCAAGAAGTCAAAGTGAAGGTTCAATTAGGATGTCTAATTATAATTATCCATGTAAAGACTCACAATAGGATTTAGACAAGTTATAATTAGAAAAACAAAGTGGGTAGTT
The DNA here is from genome assembly GCA_037957365.1 of Torreya grandis. Taxonomy (NCBI): domain Eukaryota; kingdom Viridiplantae; phylum Streptophyta; class Pinopsida; order Cupressales; family Taxaceae; genus Torreya; species Torreya grandis. The sequence goes on from JARHVA010000748.1 coordinate 3,733,370, forward strand.
TGCATGCTCTTGGTTGAGGAGGTGTACCCTGACCGTCAATGGTCGTGTGCTAAAGGGTAAAAAGGGCTAAAAGTCTAGGTTGAGCCAGTTAAGTTAAATTGACTGCGGGTGAGCTCAGTTAGGGTTTAGAGGGTTAGATTGGTCCCAAGAGGGTCCTAAGGTGGTCAAGGGCTACTTTAACATTTAGAATTGTAGTGTGCATATTTTTGGCGACAAGGTTGGTGAAGGTGATAAAAAAGGTAGAACATCATTATGGTGGGTGATAGGTTGGGCATGAAAGTGCAAATAAGCACACAAAGTGTGATAAAAGGTAGGATATCCAAGTTCACACAAAAATAAGGTTTCCATGGTTGATAAAAATAAATGTCAATGATAAGGGACATATGACTAGTATACCACATGACCATATGTAGGTGTGGTGGTTAGGTACACCTGTTAGTCTCTTAGACAAGGTCGATGTTTCTATGGGTATCCAAGGAAGGAAGTGCTCCCATGAAAAACACAAATAGGTCAAATCTCATGGGTATCTAAGGTAGGAAGTGCTCCTAAAAGACACAAATGGGTCACATAAGCATGAGGTGGTTCTAATTATTAACTTGGAAAGGTTGTCACTATGATCAAAAGACTAAGCAAAAGTTATCACAAAAAATCATACTAGTTGGGCCAAAATAGACCAATGATGAGGTGGTTAGGGTAGGTGGAGAAGGTAGTCTCCATGGGTGGGAAAACTAGGTTGTTTTTTCTAAAAGGGGTTTTTCTAAGGTTTAAGTGTTAAAATAGGGCATCCTGATCATCGATGGTCAGGGTACCCAAGGGTGACCATTGATGGTCACCCTGATCATTGATAGTTAGGTTGGGAACATTAAAACTCCATGGGTTAAAAGTGAAATTGGATTTACTTTTTACCCATTATAACTCTTGGTCATTTGACTTTGTGCCCTAGTTTATTAATGTTTTGGAATTTTTCTATGAAATAGATGACCAAGTGTTTTGCTGAGTTGGTGGCTAGTGGTTGGTTGGAGGCATGTGCTTGAGGTGATTTCTTGGGTTTGAGATGCATGGAGTGCATGAACATGGCTAGGTAGTTATACATGGGATCTAACCATGATAGAGATTGAGGAATGAGGTAGGTAGTACATTAAATTGATAGCCTATCTTGAATTCATGCATTTATTTTGGGATGGGAGGGTAGGTAGATCTAATTTGGTGGTTTTGAACTGGTATACCCTAGGGAGGGGTTTTGTTGATTTTGGGTAAATGTGTGGGTGAAATTGGGAATTGGTGGGTTGGGTAGTTAAATTAGGTTGAGTAAAGGTATAGGGTTTAAAAGTTAGTGTTTTTTCATGTATTCTAGGTTAGCTTGGAGGTGGAATAGGGTTTGATCATTTTATCCATGGAATTCCCATAGTGATTATCGACAGTCAGGGTTGACCATCGATGGTCGATACCATATTAGAAGAGGAAGCTTGATTACTGGTGGTTATCATGATCATCGGTAGTTGATTAAGGGTAAAATGGTTATTGATAAAGATTTAATGGTTAAGTAAAATATATTTTTGGTTTTGGTAAGGCTTGTACTATAGAAATTAATTTAGCAAGCATGGGGTAGATGTCTTAAGAAGAATAAAAGA